>WEKX01012360.1:0-26207 GCA_013390025.1 Pitta sordida | reverse complement strand
TCAGATGCCTCCCTATGAGTTACCCCTGCGGAACAGGTTTGGGGCTCTGGATTTTGGGGATCAGGAGCATGACACGGAAGAAAGTGCCCCACCTAGTAAATCTACAGGAACTACCTCTTCCACTAACCAAATCAGAACCTCCAGNNNTAATAAACAGGAAGAACTGGAGGTTATGGTGTATCAGGAGTGATACGATATAGGTGCCATCACGGAAACATGGTGGGATGATGCTCATGATTGGAGTGCTACACTGAAAAGCTACACACTGTTTAGAAGAGACAAGAGAGCATGTAGAGGTTGCGGGGGCGGCACTATATATAAAAGCAACCCTAGATGCCCTAGAACTTGACATCAAGGATGATCAAGTAGAGAGCCTATGGGTCAAGGTAAGAGGGATAACCAATAAAGATGAAATTCTGCACAGAGTATCTTACAGACCGCCAGATCAGGAGGAAGGGGCAGACCAATTGCTCTTTAAGCAACTAGACAGAGCCTCAAGATCGGCTGCCCTAGTTCTTACAGGAGACTTTAATCGACCTGGTATCTGCTGGGAACCTAACACAGCAGAGAGGAGACAGTCCAGAAGGTTCTTACAGGTAGTTGACGACTGTTTCTTGGTGCAGCAGGTGAGTCAGCCTACCAGGAGAGAGGCTTTGTTTACAAATAAGGAAGAGTTGGTTAGTGATATAGTGGTTGGAGGAAACCTGGGAGGTAGTGACCATGAGATCATAGAGTTTGTGATCGACAGTGTGACAAGAAAGGGCATGAACCAAACCTCTATTCTTGATTTCCAGAGGGCTGACTTTGGACTGTTTAAGAAATTAATTGGGAGGGTACCATGGGAAACAGCCTTTAATGGCAGGGGGGTCCAAGAAGGCTGGACATACTTTAAGAATAAGCTCACGAAGACGCAGGAGCAGGCGGTGCCAATGTGCTGAAAAATGAGTCGGAGGGGCAGAAGGCTGGCCAGGATGAGCAAAGAGCTCCTGAAAGAAGTAGGGGAAAAAAGGAGGATGTATAGCCTTTGGAAAAAGGGGGAGGTAAGTCAGGGTGTGTTTAAAGAAGTTGTCAAGTCACGCAGGAGAAAAACTAGAGAGGCAAAGGCCCAGATGGAACTCAACCTAGCCATTTCTGTTAAGGACAATAAGAAATGTTTCTGTAAGTACATCAACAGTAAAAAGAGAGACTGGAACAACCTTCACTCTTTGTTGGATGCGTGTAGGAACGTAGGAAGTAATGATGTGGAAAAGGTAGAAATACTTAATAACATCTTTTCCTCTGTTTTTAACAGTAAGACAGACTGCCTGCAGTACAACTGGAGTAGTGGGCTGACGGAAGGAGTAGGGGTGCAATATAATCCCCCTGTAATCCAAGAGGAGGTAGTCAGAGACTTGCTGAGCTGCTTGGATCCTCGTAAGTCCATGGGACCAGATGGGATCCATCTGAGGGTGATGAAAGAACTAGCAGATGAACTTGATAAACCCCTCTCCGTAATTTACCAACAGTCCTTGCTTACCAGTGACGTACCACAAAACTGAAAATTGGCTAATCTGACACCCATCCACAAGAAGGGCAGGAAAGATGATCTGAGTAATTACAGACTTGTAAACCTGACCTCAGTCCTGGGTAAAGTCATGGAATAGATAGTCTTGTGTGCTATTACGCAGCAACTGCAAAATGACCATGATATTAGAAATAGTCAGCATGGATTTCGGAGAGGCAGGTCTTGCCTGACCAACCTGATCTCCTTTTATTATCTGGTGACTCACCTGGTTGCTGATAAAAAGGCTGTGGATGTTGTGTACTTGGACGTTAGCAGAGCCTTTGACACGGTTTCCCATAATAAACTTCAGGAGAAACTCATAGAACATGGACTGCACAGAAACATTTTATGTTGAGTAAAGAATTGGTTGGATGGACGAGCTCAGAGAGCACTGATGAATGATGCCACATCCAACTGGCAGCCAGTCACAAGTGGAGTCCCACAGGGGACAGTGTTAGGCCCGGCACTGTTCAACATCTTCATTGACGATATGGTCGAGGGAATTGTGTCCATCATCAGCAAGTTTGAGGACGATACCAAGCTGGGGGGGAATGTCGAACTGCTGGAGCATAGGAGGGCCCTTCAAAGGGACCGTGACAGACTAGAGAAAGGGGCAGACTCCAATAGTTTAAGATTTAACAAGACTAAGTGTCGGGTTCTTCAATTCGGACATAACAACTCCATCCATCACCATCGGCTGGGGGGTGAGTGTCTTGAGAGTGGTGAAATGGAGAGGGATTTAGGAGTAATGATTGACAGAAAACTCAGTATGAGCCAGCAATGTGCCTGGTTGGCTAAGAAGGCCAATGGCATCCTGGCCTGTATTAGGAACAGTGTGGTCAGTCGGACTAGGGAAGTTACCCTTCCCTGCTACTTGGCGCTGGACAGACCATATCTTAAGGACTGTGTGCAGTTCTGGGCTGCCTAGTTTAAGAAGGATGTTGAGCTGCTTGAGGGGGTCCAGAGAAGGGCGACAAGGATGGTGAAGGGACTGGAGGACAAGCCCTATGGGGAGCAGCTACGGGAAATGGGCTTGCTCTGCCTGGAGAAGAGGAGGCTCAGAGGCGACCTCATTGCTGTTTCCAAGTACCTGAAGGGAGGTTGTTGCCAGGTGGGTGTGGATCTCTTTTCTCAGGCTGATGACACCAGAACAAGAGGATATGGCCCTAAGGTATGCCAGGGGAGGTTTAGGTTGTATGAAGTTTTTCACAGAGAGAGTGTTCTCCCATTGGAATGGTCTGCCCAGGGAGGTGGTGGAGTTGCAATCCCTGGAGGTGTTTAATAGTAGGCTGGATTAGGCATTTAGTGCCATGGTTTAGACAAAGGGTTGGTGTTGGTTTACAGGTTGGACTTGATGATCGCCAGGATCTCTTCCAACCTTGCTAATACTGTGATACTTTGACTAGTTAGTGTTCATTACAGTGGTCCCCTACAGTTAGTAATATTCTGTTATTTAATAGTGATCTCTGATTTAACTTAGTATATTCCACTGTTAAATTAAAACTTACCACAAATCAGTGAAGCCAAATCTGACAAACTGAATTCTTAGGTATTTCAAGAGGAGGAAATGTCTAGATTTTCTAATTAATGCATGTTGTTTTACCTATTTTATTAATGATCAACTTAAGATAAAAAAAAAAATTGAATCCAAATCTTAGTTTTAAATAGAATGTAGGCAAGGTGTAACAGAAATCTGTTTTTCGAGTAATTCTAATATACATTTGCATTGTGTCTGTCTGAGCCCACAGCAGTCCTCGCAATGCTGTGCCTTGGAAGGGTGTTGATAACACACAAGAGTCGCCATCCCTGGAAGTGTTTAAGAGAAGACTGGACGAGGAGCTTAGTGACATGGTCTAGCTGGGGGGTGTAGGGCTGGATGACCCTGGGCCCCTTCCGGCTCGGAGTGGCCTGCTAGACTGTGAGGCATCTAGGTTGGTGTTACGCTCTGGGATGTGCTCTCGGTCTCTGTACGGGTATTAGACGGTGAGTTGGACTAGATGATCCTTGTGGGTCCCTTCCAACTCATAATTTTCTGTGATTCTGTGATTCTGTGAAGTGTTTTGACTACAGCTGGGCACACTGCCCCTTCCCCCTAACTGAGGATGAGATTCTGGGAGCGCACACGAGCAGGCCAGCTGACCCAGACTGACCAAAGGGATATTCCATACCATATGACATCAGTTCAGATATAAAATCTGATGAAGGGAGCAAGGATGGGGGGCATTCTGTTGTCTGAATGACTGCTTCCCGAGACGTGTAGGAGCCCTGCTTCCCTGGATGTGGACACTTCTGCAGATGGGGAAGTAGAGATTAGCTCTTTTGCTTTGCTTCTTTGTGGGCTTTTTGCTTCGCTTTACTTGTGCTCCTATTAAAGTGCCTTATTCCAAACCACGCTTTGTATATCATCTTATTATCGGGACTGAGTGACCATTCAGGCCCCTGGCACCCAGTCAGAGTAAAACTCATTACAGGAAGTCAAGATACAACAGTTTTAAACAGAAAAGTCTATTGTTATGGGAGAACAAAACCTGAGATATCCTACAGTCCCGTGATGTGAAAAGTCCTGCAGAACTCAGCCAAATTCCACCAGACAGTTCCAGAAGAAACTTCTCAGAGGCCCAGAGAGTAGCCAGAGCCCAAGTCCCAACAACTGGAAGCCCTCGAGGGAAAAGCAGGATATAGGCCAGAAGAACCCTTGCGGGGCGGGGCAGGTCAGGGGTGGGAAGGGAATTGCAGGCCTTCTCTCTCTTCCAGTGGCTGGAGTGCAGTAAGGAAATGCCCAAGAAAAAGACCACACCAAACTCTCCCAAAGCTGAAGCACACCCACCTGAGGAGCCCTTCTGCAGTCTTATATATTGCAGCTGTGGTAGAGCAAGTAACGAGCTCCAAACCTCTGCAGCTGTGTTTTGCGTACTACTGGAGTTTTTTTTTCCTCCAACTCCTACTTCTGTGGTTTTCGTTCCCCCTCTTCCAGATAGAGAGAAAATCACCTTGGTCACTAAGGACCAGTATCCACAACAAAATTCCTTCCCAGACTGAAGTGAAGCACAAAGATATGGAATATATATACACAACTATAAGTTGCCCTAGGACGCTGGACCTGGAGCGTTAGTAAGACCAAGAACATGAGCAGTGAAAAAAAATCAGAATGCTTTATTTCAAAATAGAAATTAAAACTTTAACACAGCTGAATGAATGACTGGAGGTTGGAGAAATATAACCAGAGGAAGAGAAGGGAGAGGAGAGGCGAGGAGAGGTGCGAGGAGAGGAGAGGTGCGAGGAGAGGAGAGGAGAGGAGAGGAGAGGAGAGATATGAGGATTTTGGTGATGCACTAAAGACGTCAGGTGGTATTTGTAGAACTATTCTGTGAAATGAAGGACAAAAAGATAATCTATCAGGAATGCAGTGCTCATGTGATACATAAATGCACTATTTACAAACTTCAAAGAATTCAGCCTATGTAATGTGGAGCTTAGAACAGCAGGTTATTATTTGAGTAGAATATAGGAATAAAAAGGAAAAAAATCTTCAAAAATTAGGCTTTGTTTGGCAATGTATTTGCTTAACAAGCATTCTTTCATGGTAGTTGTTGCTTGTTTCTCAATGGAAAAACAATGCTTTTAGGGGGCACTCAGTTTACTAACTAAACATCATAAGTATTAATTTACTTTTTCACAAAGAACAAGAGAGAAGGAAAGAAAGACTGACAAGGCAGTAGCAGAGGCAGCTGATGGAGTGAGTCTTGACAAAATTAACAAGCTTTTCTTCATCTTTTATGGTCATAGTGTGGATTTAAGCATGACTCAAGTGTCATATTCATCTTATATGTCTATGGCATGAACAAGCCAAAGGTACTTTCAGCACCATTGAATATTTAAGCAATACAGTCAGGTCTCCTATACTGGGGAGCCATGGTCTTAATTGGACTCTGTGAAGCCCTACTTCCGCGTTGAATGGCAGATCGTTAATATGCGAATTTGCCCCAGACCCTCAGATGATCCCTGGCGCTGTTTCAGCACTGTGTTGCTGTGTATCATTTGCCGTGGTGGCCATGCTGGGGGAGTGGTGAAGCGGCGGAGCCCTGGCTGTCCCTGGTGGGGGGTGGGGAAGCAGCAGAGTCTGGGTAGGGGTGGCGAAGTGGAGACGCCGCCGCCGGCAGATTGGCAGAGGTGGACGCACTGCCGCCAGCAGATTGGCAGTGCCACCGGCCACCGCTGGCTGCACTGCCGCGGCCACCACCGACAGCAGTCGTGCATGTGCAGTTGCGAAAACAGGCCTCATTCATCGCAAAAAAATCATGTCGCTAAGATCTGAAGTCGCGATATGGGGGGCGCGAAGTGCAAGAGGGCTGACTGTAAAACCAGTTTACAATTGTCTTTGATTATGTTATTAACTCTGCAGAATGATGAGACTTTAAAAGAATACATGGCAGTAAGCATCCACAAAACGGTGTTAATCGTAACTATTTGAAGACTCACTGTGCACTTTTTGAAATGTCTTTCCTGCTATAATAGATCATCTATATATTCAATTACATGTTCACTTGTATTTTTTGCCACGTCACAAGAAGCACTTAAGATTAGTGTAATTTAGATAATACCTTCCATTTAGATGATCAGCATTAACAGCTGAAACCAATTATTCACCAACATCCTGAAACTCTGTAACTGTAACCTATAAATAAATATAAATAATAATTTTTTTAAAAGTATCCCATTTTCTGCAAAATACAAAGTGACGGGAAAGCACTCTCATCTCCCACTATAGTACTGAATGCTCAGGCCAGCTAGGTAATTATGTACCACTCAAGTAACTCATAGGCAAATATATTTTGGCCAAACTGTAAATCTGCTCTCTAAGCTAATCAGCAAATAAACAAAAATATAATAAGACTAAGCTGTATTGTATTTCCTGAGTTACTTACTGCAGTCCATCATTCCTGAAATATAAAGGCCTACTCCTTTTAAAATTCATGAGTATGCCTAATTTAATGCAGTAGAAATTCCTGTGCCTGTAAATGCATGCAGATTTCTTGGCAGAGAAGAATACTAGTTCACAATTGGTACTACATGGGGAAAGTGTCATTCAAATGCTAATTTTTCTAGCATAGTATAGTCTAGCTATAACTGACTTTACAAGAGGGAGAAGAAAACTTGTGTTTTCTCACTCTCTTTGAATGTTTTTTTGCTTTACAGATACAACTTCAATGACCAAGAAGAAGAAAAAATTAACCATATCAAAATCAATAACATGTTTTACATACTCTGTACAGGTTCAGATAAAGAGCCTTGCTCAACACTTCATGGAAATATTAAGGGCCTTATCAGTATACCCTTAAATAAAGAGGGGGAAGCCTCTGCTGCCTTTTAAAAACTGTTGTTTTGTTTAGGAAAGAGATAAAGTAAGTTATGGTTTATTTCTTCCACAGAACTTGGAGTATGTGGGGGGCCATGTTGCCTCTATTTCTGTTTCTTATTTTGCCTTTGATGTCCAGCTGTTCACTATTCATACCAACTTGCAGGCTAACAGTCTAGTTTGCGATGCATCTGTTTTTCAGCCTGAATGTCAGTACCACCATTTTCTTGCACATGTAGATCTATAGCACTATACAATACTATTTTATATAAGACTTAGACAAAATTACATCTATACAAAATTATTCTATGACTTTATTGAACCATTGTTTTGGGTTTGTATGGCCAGGTTTTGGTAACAGGAAGGTTAAAAGGCTGGCTTCTGAGAGAATCTGCTGGAAGGTTCCCCATGTCCAGCAGAGCCAATGCCAGCCAGCTCCAGAACGGACCTGCCACTGGCCAAGGCTTATCCGATCATGAATGACAGTAATGCCCTTGTGATAATATATTTAAGAAGGAAAAAGTTATATTGCAGACGAAAATTGTAGCCAAGGAAGACTGGAGCGAGAATGTGAACAACATGCAGACACCAAGGTCAGTGGAGACGGCAGGGCAGGAAGTGCTCCAGGCACTGGAGCTGAGATTCCCCTGCAGCCTGTAGTGAAGATCATGGTGCAGTAGCTGTGCTCCTGCAGCCCGTGAAGGACCACAAGGGTGCAGAGATTCTCCTGCATCCCATGGCACAGATGCAAGACAGGGCAGGTGGATGCACATACTAGAGCAGGGTCCTGGCAGGGACTTGCAGACCAATGGAGAGAGGAAACAACACTGAAGCAGATTTTCATGGTAGGATTTGTGGTGTGTGGGAGACCCATGCTGGAGCAGCCTGTGCCTGAAGGACTGCACCATGTGGAAAAGTGACCCATGATGAAGAAGTTTGTGAAGAGCGGTTGCCTGTGGAATGGACTCACGCTGGATAATTTTGTGAGGGATGCCACTCTGGAACTGCAGTAGGACTCCTATCTCTGAGCAGTGCCAGAAACAACTTGTGAACAACTGACTGTAACCCCCATTCCCTGTCTCTCTGAGCTGTTGGTCATGGAGGTCAAACTTGGGAAGGAGGGAGTGGTAAGGGGAAGGCAGTTTCAAGACTTATTTTACTTCTCATTTTCCTTCTCTACTTCTGTTAATAATAAATTTAATTGAATAAATTTAAATTTAGTGCAAGTCTGCACTATTTCTTACCTCAAACCAAAACAGTATCTTTTGAATACATGGGGGATTATTCTAAGAATTCTAAAATGCATAAAACTGTAGGACTGTCTATAATATTTGGGTGTCCTATGGACTGTGGCTAACCTGTACTGGCTTAATTTTCAACAAGAATGCTGAATGCCTCCTTAAAGCAGGTGCATAAAGTGCACCTGATCAGGTGAATTTGATCAAGTGATTCCTGCACTAATCCTGTTAGTTCTGAATTAAAATATGATCTTACGGTAGAAAAAATTCCGTTCCTACCTAAAGTAAGTTTAAGAAGCTATTGTATTTTTAGATAAATTATTTTTTTTAAATTTTTCTGTTATTTTCACTGTGAAGTCCAAGCTAAAAATAGTTGAGGGTAGTTTTAAGGAATAGTTTATGAGTAAAATCCAATTACAACTGTAAAACTACTGCTACACAACAATACTGAAATTATTTCTGAATTTATTCTTCTCAATGCATTACATAAGTTATGTTTAAGCAGTTCTTTTATGACCTCAACTTTTTTATTTATTAGGTTTTTTCCTGTGATTACACATATATTCACATCTCTAAAATCTAGTTTCTTACAATTACTTTATAGTTTTGCTAATTTTGACCAGTTCTGACCACTCAGTTTTCATTCTGTATATATTTTCCATCAATTTATGTGCTTCTACTGCTGACTACAGCATCTAATAACATGACCGGAACACCCTTATTTAAAACTATGTGCTAAGAATGAATAATGAAAGTTGGGATAGTAGGATAGCATTGTTGGTTAATGAAATGATAAATTGTAAAGAAATTAAATCCGATTTATTGGAACAAAGAGAATTTTTTTTTTCAAAGTTACTATTGGGAAAGTTTACAGAAGCAATTTTATTTTGCTGGACTTATGAGAGTTCTCCACAAGCCTTGAGGGTTGAACAAAAATACAGACTTCTTTATTCTACTAGAGAGATAATGCTACTAGAAATTGGAAAAATATTGCAATATTGGTAATTACTTTTCCATTATATATTGATGACAAAAAAGTATTTGAAAGAGTACTGTCTCTTGGCCGTCAAAACTAATGCAGTTCTTTGTGATAAGTAATAAAAATGGGTAGTAGCAATGTATCTAACACAGGCAAGTTATAAAACAACTTTACAAGCAGATCATGTAGAAGAATATGTGGGTTGTAACACAAACTTTTCATAAAGTAAGATAACAATTTACAGTATTCCTACTGATACCATATCCTACAGATTAAAGCTTCTCATGATAATATGTGCAAATAGCTAAAATCAGCTTGACTGAGATGGTAATAATTAAACTGTAAAAGATGCCTTAATTTCTCCAAATCTCCAAAGAACTGACAAAGCTCAGAGGAATTTGTATTTCAAGGGAGGAAAACATCTGACACAGCTGTTTTGTGAGCCAGCTAGGGAAAAGTGCCTTACTGGACCTCTTGTTTGTGAATAGATAAAGATTTGTGGATGATATGATGGTTGAGTCCATCTTTAACTCAAAGATGACCTGGATCAGGTCTTTCAGAAGCAAGAAGAGTCAGCAGAACTGCCACATTGGGTTTCCTGAGGGCAGGCTCCTCTGTTTAGGAGTCTGGTTTATGAAGTCCCTTGGGAGACACTCCTGAAGGGAAGCAAAGCTGAATGTCCTTCCAGAAGCAAATCTTAAAGGTGCATGTGCCAGACTACAAGCTGGTGGGAAAGACAACTATCTGGGCTTAACAAAGACTTTTGCTGTAACTCCAGAAAAAACGTGAGTTTATGACCTTTGGAGGAAAAGATGGCTTGCTCAGGAGGACAATAATGGTCTTGTGAGGTTATGTAGAGAGAAAATAAGAAGGGCAAAAGCCCAACTAGAACATAATCTAGCTGGTGCCACAACAGACAATAGAAACTGTTTCTACAAATACATCAGTAACCAAAGGACGGCCATGGAGAATCTGCATCTTTTATTGGATGGATAGAGAAACATAGTAACAAAGGTTGAGGAAAAGGATGAGATAGTTAATGTTTTCTTTACTGCAGTCTTAATAGTAAAACAAGTTATTCTCAGAGTACCCCTAATCTGGGAGACAGGTATAAGGAGTACAACAAAGGGGAAAATGTCAGCAACCTGTTACATCACATAGACATGCACAAGTCTGAGGGTATGAATGGGATCCATCCAAGGGACCTGAGGGAGCTGGTGGAAGTGCTCTTTGAGCCACTTTCATGCACTTATAGAATCACAAAATCACAGAATATGATGTTGGAAAGGACCCACAAGCATCATCAAGTCCATCTCCTGGTCCTGAACAAGACCATCCCCAAGGATCACACCATGTATGTGAAACTATGGTCTGGATGTTTCGTGAACTCTGTCAGGCTTGGTGCTGACCACTTTTATCAGCAGTCTTGGCTAACTAGGGATGTTCCAGTTGACTTGAAGTTGGCAAATGTGATGCCCATCTAAAAGAAGGGCTATAAGGAGAATCTAAGGAATTACAGGTCTGTCAGCCTCACCTTTATACCAAGGAAGGTTATGGAGCAGTGGATCTTGGTTGCCATCCATGGCATATGCAGTTCAGCCAGGGCAACAGCCCAGCCAGCATGGGCAGGAATGGCAGGTCCTGCTTGAATAACCTGGTCTCCTATGACAGGAAGACCCACTGATCAGATGTGGATGTAGTCTACACTGACTTTAGTAAAACCTTTAAAACTATTTCCCACAATATTCTTTGGAGAAAATAGACATCCCTCTCCTGTCCACCACCACCCTTTCAGATGCCACCCTATGAGTTACCCCTGCAGAACAGGTTTGGGGCTCTGGATTTTGGGGATCAGGAGCATGACACGGAAGAAGGTGCCCCACCTAGTAAATCTACAGGAACTACCTTTTCCACTAACCAAATCAGAACCTCCAGTCACAAAAGCAAAAGGAGGGTGGTGATTGTCGGGGACTCCTTTCTGAGGGAAAGGGAAGGGCCTACCTGTCGACCGGACCCATCCTACAGGGAGGTCTGCTGCCTCCCTGGGGCCCAGGGTATGGGATATTGCTGAGAGGTTGGCAAAACTAATTCAACCTTCAGATTATTACCCCCTGCTGGTCATCCAGGCTGGTAATGATGAGAACAATAAGAGGGGATCCAGAGAGAACAGGCAGGGGTTTAAGGAACTTGGTCAATTGATCAGTGGGACAGGAACACGGATAGTCTTTTGCTCTGTCCCTGTAATGGCAGGATCGGACCCTGAAAGCAACAGGAGGATTCTTGCTCTCAATAAATGGCTTAAGAGCTAGTGTCACCAGAAAAACATTGGGTTCTATGACCATGGGGTGTCTTTCACCAAACTGGGGTTGACAGACCCAGGAGGGCAGAATCTATCAAATAGGGGCAAAGGGGTTTTGGCCCGAGGGCTAGCAAGACTCATTGACAGGACTTGAAACTAAGTTTGAAGGGGGAAGAGAATCCAGCAGTCACTCAAGAGGGCACTGAGACTGATAAGAATGAACCAAAAACATATTCAGCAGCATACAAATGCACTCAGCCTGGTTAATAAACAGGAAGAACTGGAGGTTATGGTGTATCAGGAGTGATACGATATAGGTGCCATCACGGAAACATGGTGGGATGATGCTCATGATTGGAGTGCTACACTGAAAAGCTACACACTGTTTAGAAGAGACAAGAGAGCATGTAGAGGTTGCGGGGTGGCACTATATATAAAAGCAACCCTAGATGCCCTAGAACTTGACATCAAGGATGATCAAGTAGAGAGCCTATGGGTCAAGGTAAGAAGGATAACCAATAAAGATGAAATTCTGCACAGAGTATCTTACAGACCGCCAGATCAGGAGGAAGGGGCAGACCAATTGCTCTTTAAGCAACTAGACAGAGCCTCAAGATCGGCTGCCCTAGTTCTTACAGGAGACTTTAATCGACCTGGTATCTGCTGGGAACCTAACACAGCAGAGAGGAGATAGTCCAGAAGGTTCCTAGAGATAGTCGACAACTGTTTCTTGATGCAGCAGGTGAGTGAGCCTACCAGAGAAGAAACTGTGCTCGCCCAGAGTTTGTGATCAGCAGTGTGACGAGAAACGACATGAACCAAACCTCTATGCTTGATTTCCAGAGGGCTGACTTTGGACTGTTTAAGAAATTAATTGGGATGGTACCATGGGAAACAGCATTAATGGCAGGGGAGTCCAGGAAACTGGACATACTTTAAGAATAAGCTCACGAAGACACAGGAGCAGGCGGTGCCAATGTGCTGAAAAATGAGTCGGAGGGGCAGAAGGCTGGCCAGGATGAGCAAAGAGCTCCTGAAAGAAGTAGGGGAAAAAAGGAGGATGTACAACCTTCGGAAAAAGGGGGAGGTAAGTCAGGGTATGTTAAAAGAACTTGTCAAGTCACGCAGGAGAAAAACTAGAAAGGCAAAAGCCCAGATAGAACTCAACCTAGCCATTTCTGCTAAGGACAATAAAAAATGTTTCTGTAAGTACATCAACAGTAAGAAGAGAGGTTGCAACAACCTTCACTCCTTATTGGATGCAAAGGGGAATATAGAAAATAGTGATAAGGAAAAGGCAGAAATGCTTAATACCTTCTTTGCCTCTGTTTTTAACAGTAAGGCAGACTGCCTGCAGGACAACTGGACTAGTGGGCGGACGGAAGGAGTCGGGGTGCAATATGATCCCCCTGTAAGAGAGGAGGAGGTAGTTAGAGACTTGCTGAGCTGCTTGGATCCTCACAAGTCCTTGGGACCAGATAGAATCCATCCGAGGGTGATGAAAGAACTAGCAGATGAGCTCGCCAAGCCACTCTTCATAATTCACAAACAGTCCTTGCTTACCAGTGATGTATCAGAAGACTGGAAATTGGCTAATCTGACACCCATCCACAAGAAGGGCAGGAAAGATGATCCGAGTAATTACAGACCTGTGATACGTGTGACTGTGATGGTTGTACTCTTTGTTGAGTAAAAGTCTGTCAGGATGGCCTGGCCCAGAAAGTGGTGGTGAATTGAAGTAAATACAGTTGACAGCAAGTCACTAGTGGTGTTCCTCAGGGCTCAGTCCTGTTTAATATCCTTGTCAATTATCTAAATGAGGGGTCAGTTTGCAGATGTAAAAAAGTTGGGTGGGAGTGTTGGTTTGCTGGAGGGTCGAGCGGATCTAGATAGCCTGTCTTGATAGGCCAAGTCCAGCAATATGAGGCTCAACAGCATCAAGTGCCGGGTCCTGCATTTGGATCACAACCATCCCATGCAGTGTTACAGGTGAGGGGAAAAGCGACTAGAAAAATACCTGGAGGAAAATGACTTGATTGTGCTGCTTGGCATCCAGCTGAACACAAGCCAGCTATGTGCCCAGTAGGCCAAGAAGGCCAAAGACATCCTGGCTTGCATCAGAAATTATGTGGCCAGGGTGACTACTTCAGTGATTGTCCCTCAGTAGTTGGCACTGGTGAGGCTGCACCAGGAAACCAGTGCTCAGTTCTAAGCTCCTCACTTCAAAGAAGTCATTGAAGTACTTTGTTGCCAGAGAATGGCAACAAAGCTGGTGAAGGGTTTGGAGCACAAGTCTTATGGGGAGTGGTCAAGAGATCTTGAGTTGTTTAGTCTGGAGAAAATAAAGCTGAGGGTAGACCTTGTTGCTCTCTGCAACTGCTGAGAGGATGTAGCAAGGTGAGGAGCTAAGTCTCTTCTTTCAAGTAGCAAGTGATAAGCTTAGAAGAAATGGCATCAAGTTGCTCTAGAAGAGGCTTAGATTGGATATTAAGAAAAATTTCTTCACTGAAAGTGTGGTCAGATGTTGGAATAGGCTGCTCAGGGAAGTAGGGGAGTCATTAACCCAGGAGGTATTAAAAAACGTGAATGTGGCACACAGCAACACAGTTTAGTGGCGGACTTGCCAGTGCTGGGTTAATGATTGGGTTTGATGATCTTAGAGGTATTTTCTAACCTATATGTTTCTATCATATTCTCTTTTATTTTATCTTCTAAAGAGTAGTGATAATTTGTTGGGTTTTTTTCTTTAACAAACTGGTATGGAACAAATAGAGGCTTGAAGAAAAAAAAAGTATCGATGCTCACTAATTAAATTGCTTGAATAGAAAGAAAATGACTGAGACAACTACAGGACATTCAGAATGATCTTGGCTATTCAATTAAAATAAATCTTAAAGGAATTATTTATTATAGGAATTGAGTGAAATGAAAAAGCCTTTACCTGTATGTGATACGCATTAGCAAAATAGCATTAGATTGGCCTTACATCTTTCTTGGAAAGGATGGACTGTTTCACAGTCATCTTATCTGTTAGAACTTCCAAAAAATATTGAACATGATTATGAATAAAACACAATTTCTAAACAAGAAGAGGGGTAGGAGAAGTTTATAAAACAGACAGAAAAAAAATTGCAACAGGTCTGACTGAATGAAAGCATCAGTTCATATTGACATTGTTAATGGAGCAATGTAACAGAAGTAAGTAATGGAAAACAGATTAAATTCAACCTGTATAAATGAAACATAACGTGCTTATAAGCGAGGGAACAAAATTTCTTTTTTTCCTGATGGCAGTGAGGGGATGGAGCTTAGTGCTGTGTGGGCATGGCAAGGTAGTTATCCTATACCAGACGTCATCACTGGGGCATGTGGTTTCAAGAGAAAAGTGGGAAGTGTATTGGAAGTGCACCATTTTACCTCCCTCTCTCCAGTGGAGAGATTGCTGGAATCAACCCCTGAGAACATGGTTCCTCTGTTACCACTGCTGGTCCCTCTCCAGTTTTTTTCTGGAGCACAGCTATGGGACATGGTGGTGTTAAGGAAAGTACAAAACCACAAATCGACAGTAGTGCTAAACCAACAGTGTTGATGCAGAGGCTGACACAGGGCTAGGACTGGTGGAGCAAGGTCAGCTCAGCCAAGCCTGTAAAGCTGAGCAGAAGGGAGCCCAGTTTATAACCCAGATGACTGAGCCCAAAGGAACACAGCTGTGTGGTAAGAAAAGTAGCAGCAACCTTCAGAACCTGACCTTCACCACAATAGAGCAGTAGAAAATTGGAGCAGGTACCTGAGCAGAACTGACCCCACTAGAGTGGCATCATGACCTGACTCAGACCACCTCACTTTTGAGGGGGTTGTTCGTCATTATTTTGTGTTGGGTTTTTTGGGCTGGAGGCTGGGAAATATTAGCCAGGGAAGCTCCCCTGCCATTTTGCCTTTGTTCCTGAAGGCCACAGGGTGTGGAACAGGGAACATCACACTGTCTTTGGGGAAGCCATATGGATACTACTTGCAGGAAATATTTGCCATCTTGGTTTTGTTCCCAGTGGTGAACACCTTTTTTCTGGGTAAAACACCTTCTCTTCTTGTATAAAATTGCTATTAATGTTGCTATTGTTACTGTGCATGTCTTAGTCCACTGCTTTTCACATTCAGTAAATTGTCATTTACACCCATAGTCTCTGCTTTTGTCCCTCCCTTACCAGAGGGTGTGGGGAAAGGGGAGTGGCTTATTTGGAGTTAAATTTCTGGCTGATGTTAGAATTAACACACTATTAAAAGATAGCTATTTTCAATTAGTGTTTATATAATAATTGACCATAAGATGATTATACAAAAATGCCATGGGAAAGTAAGACATGATTTAGAAAAATCTAAGTGCAGTTATTCTTTTAGAACAAGAAACAATAATTCTACTTCAGAAGTCACTAAGCTGACTTAATATAAATATAATATTTATTAATATAAAATTTGTGAGATTCTTGTCACACATGTATTTCTACAGATTACACTTTAAAAATCAATGTGAGACATAGTGATATACATAGGCTAATCCCAGTACTCACAAAAAAAATGGACACACCACCCAGCAGATTTTCAAGGAGCAAACTTTGGTGTAATGTAACAGGAGTAGAACAGTTCTGGCTGTCCTTAATTAAAATAGATTCTTTTCCTACTTCATGCTTATACCTTCACCTTATTTACTGGTATACAATCTTGGGCAAGAGATCAAATGGGTAAAACCTGGCTGAGAATTAAGTAAGGATGAGAAATAAGATGAATTCTAACAAAAAGAGCTGTGTGTTTTGAATAAAATAACAACAGCAGGATCTAAAGGCCTAAGTACATTTAAAATTATACTTGATAGTGTATGAAAGGGATTATATATATTTACCGCTCTGGGATGGGCTTTCAGTCTCTGCACGGGTGTTAGATGGTGAGTTGGACTAGATGATCCTTGTGGGTCCCTTCCAACTCATGATATTCTGTGATTCTGTGATTCTGTGATATGACATGGTTGCCTGTGGTGTCAGGTGCTGCATCTAGATGATTCATCATAGGAACAAAGGAAACAGGATTAAGAAGAAATTACCGTCGAGTCTCCTATATCGCACACCCGTGGTCTTAATTTGGACCTGTGCAGCCCGACTTCCACGTTGAATGGCGGTCGGGCCGCCGCTGCCACCCATGCACCCCCCGTGGCCACCGCTGTGTTCTCCACCGTCACCCACTCCCCTGCTGCTGCCCGTGCTGCCCCCGCTGCAGCCCAAGCCACCACCGCTGCCCGTTCCACCGCCCAGGCCGGGAGTGGGGCTGCCACTGCTGCCGGTCACGCATGTGCAGTTGAGAAATGGGTCTCCTACTTCACTAAAAAATCATGCCACTAAGATCTGAAGCCACAATATGGGGGATGCAAAGTACAAGAGGGCTGACTGTATTGCAATAATCTTATCTGCAATTTTCAGGTATGTGTCCTATGGTTAGTAGGTGTGGAGCAATGATGGTTAGGAGGCGTGGAACAATGAAGCAGATGGCTCACTGTAGCAGCAAGGAGAAATCACCACTAGTCAGATTCATTCCCTTTGTTATTATCCATAACTCTGCAGATTCGACTTGATGATTTGTTTGGATTTTATCTGCCTTTGAAGACTAGGTTGACAAAACAATTAGTAATTTAGAGAGTACTTAAGGAAAATATCAATAGATTAACAAATGCAGAAAGCACATGTAGCCAATATAACTGGAGCAGAAATTGTATGACACTGATGATATTTCCCTGCAGGCAGAAAAAAATCACAAATTATGAGAGAAATTAAAATCTAAAAAAGAACAATTCTTCAGAGATCTCATGTACCTTAGGTTTGAAACAGAATTTTCCATGAATTGAAGGAGGAGTAGTCTCTGTTATCCAATGCTGTCAAAATTTTGAGTAATGCTATTGCTGATATATCCCCTTTGCTCTAGTGTTTAAAAGATACTTCTGGGTCACAATATCAATCAGCAGTATTATTTAGAAATGTCAATAGCTGGCATATTAGTACTTCAAATCTATATCCTGTATAAATGGGAAACCCTTGACATTCATTCTGTGCCATACAGCAATACTTAGATAGTGACAATACAGAAGAGTGAAGAGAGAACAAATATAAACTTTGAATTTTAGAAAGTGCAGAAGGACTTTTGCAGTGTATGGTTTTCAAAAGTGATGGGGAAACAGTGTCAGAACAAAGTTCTGGACCCATTGAAATTTGGAGGTGCTTTGCTACTGATTTCAATGGGATCCAGGTTTCATAATTAACATATTTAAGAAAATACTTGTTCTGGAGTATGTATTTAAGGAATACGAATTTTCCTTCAATGGTATTTAAAAAAGGAATGTGTCAAAACATATAAGGACTACTTTTTTCTTAACTATTTAGACAGTAAATTCTTTGGATTAAAGATTGTTTATTGTATTTTTACTCTGAAACAACAAATTCCATCATCTATTAGTTGTATTAGTGTTACTGTGTACTGTAAACTCTTCACTCAGAATGTTAATGATACCAGTAAGAATTGTTAGCTAGACATAGTATCATGTACATATTAATCAAGACAATTTTGGTCCAACCTAGTAATAATACTGTTAATAATATAATAAAGCACAGTTTATTGCCTCAAACCAAGCATATTGCATAAAACAGAATATTGCCAGGCCTCTGTCCATCACTGCAATGTAACTCGTTTTATTAACATCTAATATCCATTTGACATCTTCTACCTATATCAAAGCCACTAAGTGAGACAACATTCTTAAGAAAAAACATATCAAAGTATCAATAAACTTTGGAATAAAAAAAAATAACTACACAACAAACCCAACTTCATAGTTCTCATAACTAAAAATTTCTATAGTGGGATTGTGAGAAACTTTACAAATATAACACATCTTCTACCACTATCACCACAATAAATTAAAGTATCTCCACAGTACAGTCAAAGACCTAACCTATATGGAAATAGCTAAACTGCATTTATGCTAATGATAATTTATATTGATTAGTTTGCCTATGTCAGTACCCTGATAATGTGGGAAACAGTTCTGTTGGGCTTAGTAGACCTAATTTATCAGGCAGCATCTCAAGTAAGATATGCTTTCCAATTAGTGCTGTGTCATTCAGGAGCTGTGCCGTCTGTGCTCCTCTCATAAATTGACTAAGCCTTCTGGCACTAAGACTCAAGTAAGTGGACAGGAGGAGACATTTCTTGATGCTGCCATCCCAAACTCCAGTCTCTGGTTCTGTGTACGGTGTCTGCATCTACTTGGTATCATCATACTTTAGTGACACAATTTTTGATAATTTATTCAATGGCTTTGTGCTCCAACCTGAGAGGAGATACAGTTAAACCCCCTTGTTTGTAAGGAAGGGGACAGTCTCACAGGGAGAGCCAGCACTGCCCCTGGGCAAAGCAGAGGCACAGCGCATGCCTGCTCTGGGTGAGGTCGTGAAGGAGAAATCGCAATACAGAGAGGACTCACTGTATTTTGATTGGTACCCAAGCCACCTAAAGGCAATTTTCAGAGTGTCTGCATAAACTAGAGGCCTGACTGTATCAAACTGAAAAAAAATTATTAGATTATCTTAGTACAGTGAACTTACACAACAATTTAAAACAGCCTTACTGCTTAAATTAACCTTTCATGGCATCTTTTATCTTACTCTGATTTCTTCAGTGGGTATTATAATCAGTTTTGATTTGACTATGTTACATGTTTTCACCTATTTGATATCCTTGCAAGATATTTGAATAAACTGCATTTTAATGAACTGGTCTGGAAAACCCGTTTGTCATCAGTTCTGCCACTTTTGTTCACATCTGTAATCAGATAATAAAATTAAAAAGACAAGCCCAAGAATTAAGTGCAGCTTAACATAATGGTTACTCTGATGGAGACTATGAGATAAAGCTGAAATTAAGAGTGATTCCACAACATGGCTAATACTACAGCTCAGGGAACCTGTTTCTCCATCAGGGTCGAACCAACAGACTTGGCTGTAGGACAAGTTGTAATGGGTGGATCCGTCAAAGGTTTCACTGGTGCACTGATGAAAATAAAGAGCTTACTGTTGACTTTTTGTTAAAGGAGACTTTTTGTTAAAGGATTTTGATAAAGACATGATTGTTAAAACATTATAATCAAATTAATAAACCATCGTCATGACTTTGTTTACAGTTTCTCTTCTCAAATGTTACTCTTTAATCCATTGGAAGAAAGAGTTCAGTGTTCCTGACTGTATTGTGAAGTTTCTCTAAACTCTGTTCATCAGCTTCTTGATACAGCCTATGCAAAATATAAATGAAGATTGGCAGAAGGACAGAAGGTGCGGCAAATATAGAGAAAGACTCAGACAGTCTAAGGAAAAAAAATACAAAAATATTATCAGAATGGAAATCAGTAGGTCATGAAAGTAGATCGAGAATAATTATCTGTGAAATGCTGCAAGGAACACAGCAGACTCATGAGGACAGAAGTGAGGTGAAATTTTGAGGATTAATTCCTATGACTGTTAGTGGAAGTAGGTACCAATTTTCTCACAACGTGCATATGAGCTACTGTAGATCATTTCAAAGTACAAGTTCAGCTAAATGTTACTAGTACCTTGAAGAAGAGAAGCCTGTTTATTCAGAAACTGAACATCCTTCTCAGAAAGTATGACTGATATTTAAATTTATTGCAAGAATATATTTTGAAAATTTATTTTGGGGTTAATGAGTCAGACAAATGAAATATGCATTTTTAAAAGTACCTAATTCACTAAATTAACACTAAGTACAAATCACATATTAATAGTTTTGTTTTAATGGTGTCATTTATTCTTCTGATTTCCACTAATATAAATGTAGTACTAGACCTGGGCATAGATTGCAGGTGCTCAGGAATATTGCCTCTGTCTGGCATGATGTGTCGTTTTAAACCACCTGGTATCTTAGCTTTGTTGGAGGACTGAAACCATTGTCTCAATTAAACAAAATAGACTGCCAGAGTACTTCTTTACTATAGTACTTGCCTGAATGTTGTTTCTGCCATTTTCAACACCCTTCAAGTGGAAAGGATTACAAGGTTGTTTTGAATTTCTTCTGTAGCACAGCAGTTTTCATTAATTCCAGATAAAGGAACTGGCTGCCACCAACTTGGTTACTTCTTGAAATAGTTGGTGACTGTCCAGAAATACAGCCAGTAAGTGTATCAAAAACAGATTAAGGCAACTTCCATCATAGATGGTGGTGTGTCTTGGTCTACAGATAAGTAGGGTAAGAAGGTGTTTCATGCAATGAGGTTTCTGTGTCTGGTTCAGGTCTGGAAGTAAGAAGAGGTTTAATAAGGATCTACAGATATCCCAGACATCAATATATGGTATCTATAATCTCATCTGAGAAAAATACAGGCTGGATCTTGTTATCAAAAAAATTCTGAATTTTTTTTGTCAGTCCTGCGGGGAGGTTGCAGCCAGAGGGGTGTGGACCTCTTCATCCAGGCTGATGACACCAGAACGAGAGGGCACGGCCTCAAGTTATGCCAGGGGAGGTTTAATCTTAATGTTAGGAAGCGGTTTTTCGCAGAGAGAGTGATTGCACATTGGAATGGGCTGCCCAGGGAGGTGGTGGAATCACCGTCTCTGGAGGTGTTTAAGAGAAGACTGGATGAGGAGCTTAGTGACATGGTCTAGCTGGGGGGTGTAGGGCTGGATGCTCCTGTGGGTCCCTTCCGGCTCAGAGTGGCCTGCTAGACTGTGAGGGAACTAGGTTTGCGTTACCGCTCTGGGATGTGCTTTCGGTCTCTGTACAGGTGTTAGATGGTGCGTTGGACTAGATGACCCTTGTGGGTCCCTTCCAACTCATAATATTCTGTGATTCTGTGATTCATTCTGCCAATTAAATGCTGTCAAGGGCATAACCTGTTTCAAATACTCAGAAATGCTTTTGAATTTGTCTAAAGTGAGATACATTTTTCTTCCTTTAGAATCATAAAATCATATAAATATTTATGTTGGGAAAGGCCTCTAATATCATTGCATCCAATTGTTTNTTTCCAATTAGTGCTGTGTCATTCAGGAGCTGTGCCGTCTGTGCTCCTCTCATAAATTGACTAAGCCTTCTGGCACTAAGACTCAAGTAAGTGGACAGGAGGAGACATTTCTTGATGCTGCCATCCCAAACTCCAGTCTCTGGTTCTGTGTACGGTGTCTGCATCTACTTGGTATCATCATACTTTAGTGACACAATTTTTGATAATTTATTCAATGGCTTTGTGCTCCAACCTGAGAGGAGATACAGTTAAACCCCCTTGTTCGTAAGGAAGGGGACAGTCTCACAGGGAGAGCCAGCACTGCCCCTGGGCAAAGCAGAGGCACAGCGCATGCCTGCTCTGGGTGAGGTCGTGAAGGAGAAATCGCAATACAGAGAGGACTCACTGTATTTTGATTGGTACCCAAGCCACCTAAAGGCAATTTTCAGAGTGTCTGCATAAACTAGAGGCCTGACTGTATCAAACTGAAAAAAAATTATTAGATTATCTTAGTACAGTGAACTTACACAACAATTTAAAACAGCCTTACTGCTTAAATTAACCTTTCATGGCATCTTTTATCTTACTCTGATTTCTTCAGTGGGTATTATAATCAGTTTTGATTTGACTATGTTACATGTTTTCACCTATTTGATATCCTTGCAAGATATTTGAATAAACTGCATTTTAATGAACTGGTCTGGAAAACCCGTTTGTCATCAGTTCTGCCACTTTTGTTCACATCTGTAATCAGATAATAAAATTAAAAAGACAAGCCCAAGAATTAAGTGCAGCTTAACATAATGGTTACTCTGATGGAGACTATGAGATAAAGCTGAAATTAAGAGTGATTCCACAACATGGCTAATACTACAGCTCAGGGAACCTGTTTCTCCATCAGGGTCGAACCAACAGACTTGGCTGTAGGACAAGTTGTAATGGGTGGATCCGTCAAAGGTTTCACTGGTGCACTGATGAAAATAAAGAGCTTACTGTTGACTTTTTGTTAAAGGAGACTTTTTGTTAAAGGATTTTGATAAAGACATGATTGTTAAAACATTATAATCAAATTAATAAACCATCGTCATGACTTTGTTTACAGTTTCTCTTCTCAAATGTTACTCTTTAATCCATTGGAAGAAAGAGTTCAGTGTTCCTGACTGTATTGTGAAGTTTCTCTAAACTCTGTTCATCAGCTTCTTGATACAGCCTATGCAAAATATAAATGAAGATTGGCAGAAGGACAGAAGGTGCGGCAAATATAGAGAAAGACTCAGACAGTCTAAGGAAAAAAAATACAAAAATATTATCAGAATGGAAATCAGTAGGTCATGAAAGTAGATCGAGAATAATTATCTGTGAAATGCTGCAAGGAACACAGCAGACTCATGAGGACAGAAGTGAGGTGAAATTTTGAGGATTAATTCCTATGACTGTTAGTGGAAGTAGGTACCAATTTTCTCACAACGTGCATATGAGCTACTGTAGATCATTTCAAAGTACAAGTTCAGCTAAATGTTACTAGTACCTTGAAGAAGAGAAGCCTGTTTATTCAGAAACTGAACATCCTTCTCAGAAAGTATGACTGATATTTAAATTTATTGCAAGAATATATTTTGAAAATTTATTTTGGGGTTAATGAGTCAGACAAATGAAATATGCATTTTTAAAAGTACCTAATTCACTAAATTAACACTAAGTACAAATCACATATTAATAGTTTTGTTTTAATGGTGTCATTTATTCTTCTGATTTCCACTAATATAAATGTAGTACTGGACCTGGGCATAGATTGCAGGTGCTCAGGAATATTGCCTCTGTCTGGCATGATGTGTCGTTTTAAACCACCTGGTATCTTAGCTTTGTTGGAGGACTGAAACCATTGTCTCAATTAAACAAAATAGACTGCCAGAGTACTTCTTCACTATAGTACTTGCCTGAATGTTGTTTCTGCCATTTTCAACACCCTTCAAGTGGAAAGGATTACAAGGTTGTTTTGAATTTCTTCTGTAGCACAGCAGTTTTCATTAATTCCAGATAAAGGAACTGGCTGCCACCAACTTGGTTACTTCTTGAAATAGTTGGTGACTGTCCAGAAATACAGCCAGTAAGTGTATCAAAATCAGATTAAGGCAACTTCCATCATAGATAGTGGTGTGTCTTGGTCTACAGATAAGTAGGGTAAGAAGGTGTTTCATGCAATGAGGTTTCTGTGTCTGGTTCAGGTCTGGAAGTAAGAAGAGGTTTAATAAGGATCTACAGATATCCCAGACATCAATATATGGTATCTATAATCTCATCTGAGAAAAATACAGGCTGGATCTTGTTATCAAAAAAATTCTGAATTTTTTTTGTCAGTCCTGCGGGGAGGTTGCAGCCAGAGGGGTGTGGACCTCTTCATCCAGGCTGATGACACCAGAACGAGAGGGCACGGCCTCAAGTTATGCCAGGGGAGGTTTAATCTTAATGTTAGGAAGCAGTTTTTCGCAGAGAGAGTGATTGCACATTGGAATGGACTGCCCAGGGAGGTGGTGGAATCACCGTCTCTGGAGGTGTTTAAGAGAAGACTGGATGAGGAGCTTAGTGACATGGTCTAGCTGGGGGGTGTAGGGCTGGATGCTCCTGTGGGTCCCTTCCGGCTCAGAGTGGCCTGCTAGACTGTGAGGGAACTAGGTTTGCGTTACCGCTCTGGGATGTGCTTTCGGTCTCTGTACAGGTGTTAGATGGTGCGTTGGACTAGATGACCCTTGTGGGTCCCTTCCAACTCATAATATTCTGTGATTCTGTGATTCATTCTGCCAATTAAATGCTGTCAAGGGCATAACCTGTTTCAAATACTCAGAAATGCTTTTGAATTTGTCTAAAGTGAGATACATTTTTCTTCCTTTAGAATCATAGAATCATATAAATATTTATGTTGGGAAAGGCCTGTAATATCATTGCATCCAATTGTTTACCCAGCACTGCCATGTCCACCACTAAACCGTGTCTTTAAGTGCCATATCTATGTGTCTTTCAAATACAGTCACACCTCCGGATTCATGGGATTTGGGTCTTGTGAGGGTCCCACAGAACATTAAATCCAGGATTCAGGTGGAATATCAATATGGCAAATTATTGCCATAAATAATGCAACTTTGAAACACTTCAACATCCCAGGGCTCTTTACGGTGACGGGAAGCATTGGAGTCAGACTTTTTTCCCTTTAACTACAGTGGCTACATGGGTCTGGGAACAGGAAGTTCTCAATCACATTCTACAGGTGCTGCGCTGCAGGAGTGCTTTTGCCTGAAGCGGTGTATATGTGCATATGTGCTGGCAAGTCCAGGCTGCCTGCTGTGGCAAGAACAGGACCATGTGATGCTGTGTGTTACAGTTTACTCCTGACAGGGGTGGGCAGGCGACTCCAACCGCCCACCACAGCAGTTTGGGACCATGCTGTCCTGCTGAACTATACACCATTTTTTGAATCACTGAGTAAGGATTGCGGAAAAAATTTCCATGAACCACTTAGGTTGCGAATATGATGGCGCGAATTATCAAGCTATGACTGTACCTTCAGGGATAGTGACTCAATCACTCCATGGGCAGCATATTCAAACACTTGACCACTCACTAAAAACTGAACAAAAGTATTTTCCTTGTTGAGAATTATATTCCTCCCAATATTTCTCTGAACTCTCAGTCATTTCTTCTCTAGGCTAAACAGGCACCTCTCCCAGGCCTTCCTCATAAGACCCAACAGTGATTGCTTAAAGTTGAAGAGATCTGCTAGCTTTGACCTGCAACCAGACAGCTGGGCATGCCTTGGCCAAAAATTACGTAAGTTTGAGGACCTTGAATATTTTACCTCTCTACTAAGATGCCAAATCATACTTTAAAGAGATCAGAATTGGTTTTGTGAATTGGTGTCATTTTGGGTGATCTGAAGGTGAATCTGTAAGCTATGCCAAAACTAAACTTAATTGACCTTAGGTTTTGTACTGCCTTTCCTGAGAGGCAAGTTCTGTGATCCAGCAACTAATTTGCTGCAAAGCAGAAAGGAACTTTCCTGTGTAGGTACTTAGGAACTCTATAAGGACAGGGTAATAAACCTTGCTGCTGGAATTAATTGAAGATGGGCATCTGGATATGTGCACAGTTCTGAGAAAGGTATCTGATTTTATCTGTCAGGAATTACCCAGCCCATCTCAGAGCAGAATAACAATTTCTTCTTGACTGGTGAATAAATGCTCTATAAAATGACTAATAGACTGTTTAATTGTCATATCAAAAAGAGCGTAGTTATGACTAATATGCAAAATAAACCAACTTTGGAAACCTCATACAGCACTTACCAGCCTTAAAGTAATGAAGCATGATGATGAGACCTATATTGGAGCCTAACTATCCTGTTATTCACGTCAAAGTTTTCTTCTCAGGTAATTAATTGTTCTTACAAGAATATTCTGTACATGAATGAATATAAATCACTGATTTTGCCTTGAATCATTAAATTATTAGTTTGAGTCTCAGATACTCTTTTCCTAATGTGCCATTAGTGAGGGAAATACTTGACATCAAGGATGATCAAGTAAAGAGCCTATGGGTCAAGGTAATAGGGATTCCCAATAAAGATGAAATTCTGCTCGGAGTGTGTTACAGACCGCCAGATCAGGAGGAAGAGGCAGACCTATTGCTCTTTAAGCAACTAGAGATAGCCTCAAGATCATATGCTCTAGTACTTACAGGAGACTTTAATCTG
>WEKX01012358.1:64798-86191 GCA_013390025.1 Pitta sordida | reverse complement strand
GAATATGTAAGGTTACAATGTGGAGAGAGACTGAGGCAATAAAAATTAAAATATTCTTAGCATAAAAAAGGCATCTCCCTGTGTGCTTTAGCTATGTTGGTTCACAAAAATTTTTGGACTTACTCAGAGTATTTGTTTCAAATTGCTCCAAGCTTGTGGTTTGCCCTGTGTTTAGTCTTGGTTAATGGCTTGTGTGTAATCACGCTTTTCTTAATGATACTGCAGGAAAATCGCTTCTTACCCTTCTGCCACAAGCTGAAGNTTTGTAGGTGTGTTTTGGGGCTGGGGTGTGTATATGGGTGTGTATACACAGCCATATACACACCCCCCCTTTTGCTATCTTTTATCAACACGGCTGTTGATATGCTGCTCACGTAGCCTTATTAAGGTTTGAACCTACTAAGAGAATCCTTCAGAAAGGCTGTTACCCAACTTATTTAATCAAATTTGGCCTGCATGCAATGGAATTTGAGTGTTCTTCATGCAAAGGTGTTTTAATGCATTTGCAACATGGACTACGGTATAATACCTTCATACAGGTTTGAGTTCCTACAGTGTATGTGTCAGCACTTGAGATGAAGTAAGCTTTCTTTGAAGGGCTTGTGCACTACCACATTCCACAGTGCTCTTCAAGAGAGCTAAAGGCTCAGTCGTGAAAATGAGGGATAGTGATGTCAGTTGATATCAAAGTGCAATGGATTTAACCCTCAGGACTTATCTGCTAAAGGATTTTTACTCCACCAAGAGTGTATTTTTAAAGTGGCTGTACCAGTAATACATGTAGTTCCTCCTTGCCTCTTCACACCTAGCAGAGTGGATGAGTCATGCCTTCTTGACCAGCTGAACCATTTTTTTTTAAAGGTAAACCCTGTACTACATTTATAGCAAGATTGTCCCATTTAAGTAAAAGCTTAAGCCGTGGTCCTGACTAACAATCCTGTTAATTAAGCAAGCATTCCCAGTGTTCAGTGAATTGACAGGTAGTCACTGAAAAGACAACAGGATAGTAGAAACAATCTCATGATGTCATTGCACATGCAATCCAGTGTGACCATGCTCTTGAGTGAAGTCTACATTTTTGCACCTATTAAGCCTTGTATCTACCTCTTGAAAACAGTGAGTTCTGTATTGTCATCTGCATACTTCTGTGGAAACTTACTGTGACATTCATTCTTTGTGTGAAATCCACTGAGGAGTTACAAAAGACTTGTGAGGAAGATTAATCAGGTTGTTACTGTCATTCATTATAAACTTTCCTTTCTGTTTAAATTGGCTTTAATTTCCTTGGAATTTATTTTGTTTTATGACATATGTCTTATACAGTTATATCAGGAAGTATTTACTGTATATAACTGTCTCTATTAATAGACTTAATTACTTCTGTCTCAGAATAAATAGTGCTTTCTCCAGTGTAGTGTAAGTGTTTTGAGTTTCATTATAAAAGTGTCTGTATTGTTTCCCAAACTGTGGTGGAAGATGGCAGTTATTGCAGCAGTAACAAGTCTCTTTCTGGGAAGTTTTTAATTTATCCTTTAGTTTATGCATCTTACTTGCTAACAGGTAAGGATTTGTNGGCTTGTGTGTAATCACGCTTTTCTTAATGATACTGCAGGAAAATCGCTTCTTACCCTTCTGCCACAAGCTGAAGCTGTGATGAGACCTGAATTTTACCTTGTGTTTTGCTTGTAGTATTTTTCAGAATTTCTCTTTTGTATGAGTCTGGGCTTAGCATTTGCGTATTTTCTGGTCGGAGACGGGAGATTTTCTATTTTTACCTTCTCCAAATCAGTGACTACCTTACAAAATGAGGTAGGGTTCCCTTTAGTTTATCTTTCTGGCCTTATCTTAAATGCTGCAATTCTGATTCTAGGGCCTTTGTCAGAAGGAGAATTCTCCCTTCTCGTTCTGGATTTCTTGAGGTATGACGTATGGGTGCTTTCCTGTGATCTGTGTTCTTTGTGTCTGAAAACATGGATTCTGAAGAGTGTAGTTCAGGTCAGGATTGTCTTTTGGCATACAGGCACACAGAGTAAGAAAACGAAACCTTGCCTTGCTGTGGTTGAGTAGATTTTGTCGCTTGTGTCTCACGAGATTCAGCTTACCTGTTTGCCCAGGGAAAGTTTGGTTATTTTACTGTTTCAATCTCTGCATGACAGGTAGATTGGTAATTTATTCTTAAGGGATGAATAGACATACTTCATTTTTCCATCTGGAACCTGAGCTTGATACGGATCTGTTTCGTCTGCTTCTGAACTCCACTGTGTGTTACTCCTCCTGTTTTTCTTAACTGGGAGGAGTTACTACATTCCCCTGTTACCTACACCAATTAGCTGTTAAAAGTTGTCACTATTTCACTTTGGGTAGTACACTAACCTGGTTCTTTTGCCAGGACACTGAAGCCTGACTGCATACATTGCAAATAAAATGTGTTTTTCCTTAATTCTGTTTGTTGTAAGTGTTGGAAAAAATCTTTTTTTGCCATTTTTTTCAAATGGAAGATCGGAAGAATTGACCATTTTCTAATTCTTGTATCAGACAGAGGCACAAGATTCAAAACCTGATTATGCTAGAACAAAAGTGACCTTGTTTCTTTTATTGTTGGGAGTTCTTCACAGCACCTTTCCTCCTCTATAGAAACATACGTATTTGTTAAAAAGCATGGTTGTTCTGCAGTCACTACTAAACTGTCCTGAAGTGTGGTTTTGGATGAGAAGGGCTCTGCTTTGGCAGTGGACTGTGCATATTGATGAGAAAAGGTAGTAACCAGGGACTGCAACAGTTCCATGGGAGTGTGAAGTCCTGTTGTTTCTCTGTAGTCCCTTCAGAATGAAGTGGCTTGAAAAGATAAAATGGTAGAGGAAGTGTGCCACGTTTTTTTTCAGTGGTGGTGCTGTGCGTGTCTAGTTTGAAGTACTCTAAAGTCTCTGAACCTGGGAAGTGATGGATGACTCCCTGCTAACTAAATTGTTTCAAGCGGTACTTACATGATTCATATGTAATTCATGCTGATTGCTGTGTCCAAGCACTTAGGACAATTTTTAACTAAACTATAAATATATATAAATTCACACCTATGTGCATATACATCAATGTGTAGGGTATATTCTCGTGACGTGGCTAGCTGTAGTGCCCGTGGTGCCTTTCCTGAGTGCACTGAACTGTAGAATACTAGGAAGAAGAAACAGATGCTTGTGTGTATGGTACAGCCTGTTTTGAAGTATTTCAGCTTCCTGTCTGCATGTGTAGACAGTGTCAATAGCCACTGGCTGGGCTGAATGTAGCTTGATGGGAGGAGAACTGGTGCCTCTGGTTTCCGAGGCAAATGTCAGCTTTTTTCAGATGATTTTTCTGATTTTCTCATAGTCCAACTACTTAATATATTTGAAACTTTTTTTCTAACATGTTTGTAACTTGCCAGGTAAGAATTTAGGTCTGTTCTTGTTGAATCAACACTCTCCAGGCAAATGTTCATCTGTAAGCTTGTACTGGTGCTGTTACTCTGTTTGTCATACTGCGTTAAATTCTTCCCAATACATTACTGAGATCTCCCTGCTTCAGCAACTGTCACTGGTACTGTCATGAAGAGCAGTGACAGGCTGGCTGCAGCCTTGCATTTGGTGTTGCCCCGGTGTAAACCATTGTAACACCCTGTCTGAGGAAGGTAATCTCTTGGCTGTGGTGAAACAAGTCTTCAACTGCTCTAAGGAGTGACCTAATGCATCCTGAAAACAGTCCAAAGGAAATAAATTCACCTGGGTGGTTACCTGCTACTTGTGAGCTTCCTGATCTCTGCTGGAAGAGCAAGTTGCCCTTGTCTTTGCATTCAGTCCAGAGAAGAGTGGCACTAGATGGTGCATGCAGTACCTGTCCCCAGCCATCCCAGTGTCACCTGAACAGGCTGCACAGAAAGGGCTTTGTAGATGCTCCAGCTTTGAAGGGAGTGTTCTTCATATGGTAAGGCATATCCAAGTGGGAGTTATAATCTGGAATGGAGTAACTCAGAAAAGGAGTTCCATTGTAAAACTAGGTGCAGGTCAGTGGTTATGTTAAGCTTGAATTTGCACATGGGGGTGCTCGACGCTTGTCCATTTGCACTGTTCTCCAAAGTCCTTTTCTGTCATATGAGCAAGTATGGACTATGTGCTAAATGACTAGCCAGTTCCTTCAGTGAGATGAGTAGCTGCTACTTCCAAATGTGTTTTTGTACCAAGTTCTGAAAAGGCACATATAAAGCAATCCTGGGGTAGTGTGACACTTGTACAGAAACTAGATCACCTACTTACACTGGGACATATTTATTAGGCACAAGAAATTATTCATGGTCATAAATGTGCAAAAAGGTTATAGGTAGGGAGCAGTCAAATGGAAAGATAATCACATGCAAGCATCAAGATACTGGCTTGAAGGAAAGAAAGTGGGTAAATGACGAAGTTAAGCTTTGAAGGCAGGGGAAGGCAATTCAAAATTTTTAGGCAAGCTCTTAATTTCTTTTTAGTTATTGCAACACTTCAGTGAGGTAGAAAAAGGTTAAAGCTTTCTAATGAACTGCTGTAAATAAGAACCTCTGAATAGCCTTGTTCCTGGGAGAATTCGTTGTTCATGGCCATGTTGCCTGTGCCAGTTATTTATGAGGGGAGAGGATTTCAGTTGTGAGTTGCAATAGAAGCAGCAAATACACGTTAATGGAATAAGTTATTCATATCAAGATTGAATTTATATTAATGATGTGGCTGAGTATTACATACTGAAGTCTGACCCTAGAAATGTGAAGATACAGAAACTCAAATGATTGCTGTTGCCACACAAAAATTGTACGTTTATTAGTTTTCTAGTAACATCAGTGTTGCCTCTCTCAAGGCCTGGGACCCTTCAGCTGTCTTAAGAAACATTCTTTTATCTATATTTGCTTTGAGGACTATGGATTTAGTCTTCATTTACGTGTAAGAGGTATGACTATCAATATGGCATGTTTGTTCCAGCTTGGATCCAATTAGTATTTCTCGAATACTGCGACTTCTCGCAACCTTCACTGGATGTTTTTGCAACAATAAAGCTTTTTTGACCTCAGAGAGGAAAGGGTAATGGGGCAAGAATTTTTATAAACAGTGTGTGGCCTTGACCTGTGCTGCAAACATCTAAGAATGTCTTAAAAACTCAAAAGTAAGCATAAGCTTTTCTGTTGAGGAGAAATAAAGGCTCACCGCTAAGCTGACATGCATTTATCAGGTCTTCAGTTTACTGAATCTAGGAGTAAGGATTGCTCTCTGTCTTACTGCTGCCATGGCAGCTTCTGAAGTGACTGAGAGTGGAACTGATGAGGCACTGCAGTAACTGTACTGCATGTATAGTACTTGAACTTTGAAACAAAACGCTCAGAACTGAGAGAGGAGACTATGGCAATACTCCCTAATGCTCTTCATTTTAAGTGGCTTCTATCCTTTTTGTTTCAAGTGCTTTATTCGTAATTTCTTGCAGAACTGAAGAAAAAGGAACAGTGCTTGGGATGAGATTTTTTCTATGGTCAGAAGACGACAGTAACAAATAGGATGGCAGATAAATGCTTGAAGCTTTTGAATTATTTTTACAGGACAAGAAGTTCTTTCTTACTATGCACTAAGAATCCTGCCAGCATTGCATTTGACATTATCTCTTGCTGGATGTCTCATGGAAGATTTTATAGAACTAAGATTTGGGATTGGAATGAACTGCAAAAAATCATACTCAAGACATAGGTGTTAATGAAGTAAAAGTTCATTTTTCATAGGTGTTAGAAATCAAGTGACGATGAAGGCTGAAAACTGAAAGCACATGTGTCTAAAGCTGAAAGAGGTAATTTAAAACATCTCTTCTGCAAAAATGTGTAAGAAAGTCTGGAATGTCACTTCATTACTACTACCACTGTTGCTTTCAGTACAGTAATTTACCTCTTGTAACACCAAGTGCCCACCCAGTTGCTCTATTCTGCCCCTCCCCTTCCCAGCCAGGCAGGGGGAAGAGAGTAAGAAGGGGAACAACTCATGGTTTGGGATATGGCAGTTTACTAAAGCAAAAGCAAATTTGCAAGTGCATAAGCGAAGCAGAAAATAATAAAGTTTGTTCTCTACTTCCCATCAGCAGCAATGTTCGGCCATGTCCAGAGAAGCAGAGCTTCAACACACTCAGTGGTTTCTTAGCAGGCAGCCACTGAAAACAATGAATGCCGCCCCTTCCTGCTCCTTTCCTTAGCTTTTATATCTCAGCTGATCTCGTGGTATGGAATATCCCTTCAGTCATCTGGCTGACTTGTGTCCACTCCCAGACTCTTCTCCTTGATTGGGGAAGGAGCATTACAGTCATGATGCTGTGCTCGGCAGAAGTCAAAACACTGATGTGTTAGCGACGCCCTTCTAGTTACCAATGCAAATCACAGCACTGTGAGGGTTGCTGTGGGGAAATGAACTGCTTCTCAGACAGAGCCAGTACACCTCTGACTGGTGTAATGTTAGTTATGTAAATTGACAGCTTAAGCAATCTGGGTAAAGTAAGTTATTAGAGGCAATCAAAAAATGCACAGCTTTAGAAGTCTAGTTTGTAATTGATAATAGGTGTAAAATTCAGAAGTGCCACGTATTATATATATCTAGCCAGTAGATTTAACTAAAATAAAAAATCTGTTCTTCTCCCATAACTGATGAGTTAAACGATGCACAAAAAAGATTTTACATCTTCTGTCTTAGCTCACTAGAGAACCATGCTGCAAATGAGATTTTTGAAAAAGCAAAAATTAATTACATCACTGCATCTACAGAATGTTTCATGATACTTACCTTATCTTTGGATGTCACTTAGTATACTGCAATTTTAATTGTTTTCTTAGCCACAACAAGGAACTAGCTCAGAAATTGCTTAGTTTGGTAGCAAGGTGAAGTGTAAATAACTTCAAAGCACTGGTGTTGGAGTCCTTGAGCAACCCAATGTTCATGTAATGCTGAACCTTTAGGTTTCATAGCCTAGTTTCCCTAGGTCTGCTTGGTTGTCAGGGGTTTTTTTGTCTTTTCAACGCATGTAACCCACTTGGGCATGCGAAATCAACTTGAACTTCAAGTCTGTCACATGCTATGCGAATAGCATAGTTTAACTTGACTTATTTACAGCATAATTCCAACACTTCAATGCTTAAATTTTTGTTATACGTGCGTATTTCTCTTCCCTCCCTTTGCTCACTTCTCGAGAACTGACAAAACGGTAGAAATCCAGATAGGATTGTGACACTGAAACCTACCTGTTTAAAGATTGGAAAAGGGCCTGTCTTGCTGCAAGAGCACTGTGCTGTCCTGGACAGTGAGAAGAGGGTTGCCTAAGATGATGCACAACACTGAAAAGGACAACCAAGTCCTCAAATTTCCAGTCCCCATGGCTGTCAATTGTCAGCATGAGATTTAATTTGCAGGGTCCTCATGCCCTGCAGATGGTGTGGTTTAGCAAAGTTCATTTGGCTTGATAATAGTAGGCAATATTTCAAAACCTTCTGAGCTGCATAGCCAAGTTGCATCATAATAAGAAGGGAAAACGTGACTGCTCATCCCATCCATGTAATTTTTATCCCCAGTATGCATTTCTATCCCCTTTATAAGGATTTAAAAGATTCTAAAGCATTTCCTGTAATGTATTTTAGTACTGTCATTATCTTTGAAGGAAGACGTTTGTTTAGTTAAAAGATACAAATTAATTTGTAAAAGATTACAGCTGTTAAATAAAAACATGAATGCTTAAATGGGTATGAGATTAAAACTTTTGTTATTTTAATCAAGGATTGCAACTGTGTACAATTTCAGAGAATCAGTAGTAGTAGCATGTTCTCAAACAACTGTTAATGTGATATTAAAAGATATAGCTGGCCTTTCAAAACTAGTGTGGAGAAAAATGCCTCCTTTTCACAAATAAACAGTGTAGTAAAACTTAGATGGTACATCCAATTATCACACTGCTGGGAAAGAATAAGGAAGGAAAAGCTGGATAATTTTATCTTACAAGAGAATTTTTAAAATTCTTGATTAAGTACACCTGAACCATTTTACTACTGTGGACTAACTCCATAATAAAGAAAATCAGCAATCTTGCCTGTAGAATTAAAATACTGCTAGGAGATTTATAATGCTCCCCATGTGCTTAAAATAAAAACATCTGACAAGTTATCAAACAGATTTGGTCAAAACTGGGCGCTTCCGTATTGGGGAAACATTTGCCACAGAAAATGTATTTTAACGATGACTAGAATAACACTTTGTAAATGCCTGGTGTTGTGGTGATGTAGAGCATTAAGAGTAGCATTATTGGTTGATGTAAGACTAACTTACGTTTTTAGCACCTAAAACCTAGATTGCCTGTACCTGTCTGTTAGTACCTTCTAATGTTTATTTAGTCGGGAAGAAGTGACAGCGCTCCTGAGCTGTGCTAGGTAGATCCTGAGGAATACCCTGGAGGTATACCTGCCTCTGTAATGATTATCATGAAAACCTAGGGAAATAACTGGCAAATGTAAGCATATAATTATGGTAACTCCAACTGAACTATACAGATAGTCCTTTCACAAAAACAGTTTGGGTTTTCTTTGCCTATAATACTTCTTACTCCTATTCCTCCATCCTTGTGACAGTGGATTGACTCAGTGTCTGTGTTGGGGAAGGCAAGAGAAAGACCAGCTTCATAGATAATATGTGCTTTCAAATTTCTTGCTTACTAGTCAGAAGAGCATTAAATACAAATAAAATGTAAGTAATCTTTTTTGACGCTGAACAGCAATTACATGAGTAGCGGTGTGTTACATTTCTTTCTCAGGCAGGTCAACTTGCCCCTTACTGCTCTACTTATTTATTAGATTGGTAAGTAACTGTGGGCTGTAAAATCCCTGGTGAGGAAAAGAACCATAAAGCTTTTAAACTGAGAAAGATAACATGAGGAAGCAGTGACTAGGAAAGTTATAAGGAATTAAGCAGCTATCCTATGACATCCTAAAGTAGCACCAGATAAATCATGTGCCTCAGATGCATTTCAGTGCTGATCAGTAATTAAAACCCTCTAAATTTAAAAGTGTGTTCAGTTTCTGTTGTCAGGATTAGCTTTACAGGGCACACACGCATTTTAAATACTGAATCTCTCAGAATTATGAGGCACAACTTTCCACATTTGCCAAAAAGATCATATTTATCTACTTATTTTCTGTTTTTATTACAATTATTAGCTTGGTCTCTTTAATAAAAACACCCTAAAAATAGGCCCTATTTTTATGATTTTCCACTCCTGTAGTACAAAGTAGCATTTATCATCTTGTACCCAAACCATTTACTCTCTTTTCTGCTCTTTACAGGCAGCACTGGTGTCAGAGGACTTCTCCCTTGTGTGACCCCCTTGAAGGCATATCACAACAAATACATTTCTGTGCTAACTGATGCAGAGTATCCACCCCAAATCCCTTAGGGCAAATATGAGAAACTTACACTTTTTCCTCTCCTTTGGTTACACACTTAATATATTCTCTTCATAATCAGTCTCAATTTGAGGTTTTTTTTGTGATTGCAGCATATTTGAACATATGCACTCTGTCTCTTTTCAGTCATAGGAAATTTCTGTAACTGAGATGAAAGAGCATCTAAACTTGAGTTCTGAAGTCTTCAGTTGTAAAACATTATCACTAAGCTTTGTACCCAGTTGTCCACAAGACTTGGAGCCCTAACTGTGCACCCTAGACAGGGTTTGTAAGTATCTGAGTTCCCCATACTGGATAGAAAGAGTGAACTGGATTTTAGTGGTGGTGTTGAGCTTTAAAATCAAAATACTCTTGGGGCATTTTTTTTGAAATTTCACACAGATAGATTAGGGATTTTATGTGCCCAAGAAACAGGATGACTAGTTCCTAAAATACAACGCCATTATAAAGGCATTGGGAACTGTCAAAAATGAAAAATCTCGTGAATTTATTTGGACTTGTTCTGGTTTAACCCCAGCCAGAAATTAAGTTCCCTGCAGTATCTCACAGGCTGAGATAAGAACAGTTTGTAACTGAAATAAAGTTAATAATAGCAACAATAATAACTGTAATGAAGAGGAAAAAAGAGAGAGGAAAAAACTCCAAGAAACACAGGTGATGCACACAACACAATTGCTCACCACTCACTGACAGATGCCCATCCCATCCCCCAGCAGTGAAGTCTCCCAGTTTCTATACATCCCTTTGGCCAGTTCAGGTCAGCTGTCCTGGCCATGCATCCTCCCAGCTGCCTGTGCACCTCCTCACTGGCACAGCACGGGAAACTGAACAGTTCTTGATTAACAGTGAACACTACTTAGCAAAGACTAAAATATCGGAGCGTTACCAACACTGTTCTCATCCTAAATCCAAAACAGCACCAGGTGCTAGAAAGAAAATTTACCCTATCTTGGCCAAAATCAAGACTTTTCGGCGTCTCAGAAACAGGAAGCTGCCAACTAAGCCATTTAAAAGTTAAATAATATTTTCTGGAATTTCGAAGAGGAGGTAAAAGTGAGCTCACAAACAAGTTGGTCAGATCTTTTGAATAAGATATCATGAAATTTATGTCATCATCTGATAAAATGAATGTTAATAACCACAGTTCTAGATGTGATTTCAGATTTCTGATCTGATTTATACTGGACCTCTCAAACCCCACAACAAAATGAAACCATTTTTGGTCTATATAAGCAAAAGCAAACCATGAAATTGAAGCTGCTTAATAATAATTTGCTGGTTTGGTTTGGGTAAGGATCAGGCTTTTTACAGCCAAGTTATTTTGTGGAACTTCAGACTCCAGTGAGAAAAAGTGAGAGTACTGGCATTACTATCATGTTAAGCACAGCGTTGCCTCATGGTGGTGCATATAATGCATATGAGTAGTATCGTATGAGGATAATTATGAGTAGATCTGGAACTTAGTCTTAGAAAATGAAAAATTATGAAAAAGGCCACAACCTCATCGTACTCTGAAATGGGATTAAAAAAAGGAAATTGCAATTAACTAGGGAACATTATTGAGTAATGGCCGTAAACCTTAAATCTTAAGTGGAAAAAGTCAAATTGCTGTAAAAAAAAAGATTCACCAGCGTGGTTCAAAGAGTGGATGTTCCCTTTATTTTTATTGCAGCACCTCTCTGTGTAAGCTGGGATCGTGTGGTTTGCCTTTACTGATCCTGAGATGGTATGATAGCTCGACATTTTTACGTAGTCAATGAAGATGTGAATAGCTACTCCATGCAGCACAGGGAAAAGACTCAGCTGGAGAACCTGACAAGACTTTATGATTTTAGAAAAACGCACCCATTTGGACAGAGAACTTAGAAAGCTATTTGAATTGGAAAGGTCTATAAATGTAACTTGCAAAAAACACTTGTGTGAATTATTGGTTAAATTTTGGTCTCTAAGGCTGCATTTTCAGCCCCATGTTTCTTGATGATTTAGCATTTACCTTTTTGGGTTGACGCAACAAAAAATTATTGTTCTACTTAGAGCTCAGAGTTTGTGTATGGTGCAAAAGCTTGTCTGCCTGAAAATGGTTTCTTGCAAATTTCCAAAACAAATAGAAAATAGATGTTTTGACTCACCCATTTTATTGAGAAATACAGTGTGCAGTCTAAATTGAGTAAATGAATGTTCTGTTGCAAACAATCTATGTTCTGTGGAGAGGAATATCAGACTATATGCAAAAGATGGAAAATGCAGATTTGTTAATTTAGCCGAAATCAGGCATTTACTTTGGAATAAGCAAATTGGAAATGCTTAATGTCTTGTTCTCTGTTACGCAGTTCTTTGTTTGAAAAAAGAAAATCAACTTTTTTGTCATCTATTGTAGTAAAAGAATCTTTGATTCAATAATATTGGAAAGAACACCAATGCAGACAACAGACAAGTGATTCAAAACAGATGTGAAATTCCCTCTGTGTAGAAAATTATAGGCACTGGTGATGACATTAGATGCATATGACTAATCACAGTTAATGCTTGCTGTTGCCAATTAGCTTTATTAGCACAAGCAATTTGAGCACAGCATGACATTAGTTTAATTACTGTAAGCAGCTTGTTCATTTATTGAGTAGCATGAATTTAGAAAAGGGTTATTCTATCTGCAAATTAATCACAACCCTCTTTATCATTAGAAATTCAGGAACACTAAGGAAAAAAAGACTACCATGCAAATAGAAAAATGGGTGATGAAAGTCTGGCTGTAATTTTAGTATTTTACTACTATTTTATTTTTTTATAAAAAGACAAAAGCTATTGTATTATTTCTGTCTGAAAGCTGGAAAGGAGTGAGACAAAATTACTACCATTAGAGTTAAGGCAAGACATTATGACCATTAGGTGGTAGCAATGCAAAAAAAATCCTGTGAAAGTGTACAGCAAAAATAATGCTAAAGGTATCTAGGAAAAAAAAAACCAACTAAACAACCCAGACTCCAAGGTGAAAAAGAAACTTTTTTCTGCTTTTGATACCATATGAATATAGGTGTGTTGGTCTGTGACATAAGTAAAAAATTGCATATTGGAATACAATCTTCAAAGGGTGAAATATGTATAATTTCATTAGCAAAATGCAAAAAGAGTCATCATGGAATTACGTTATTCAAAATCACTATAGCAAACGAAACAGAGCTGCAGTATGAGTTGATTGCATTTGTACCATCACACTGGCTCACGAAACTATTGCAGAAATGAAAATCATGTTGATGTTTTGGAAACAAGAAATCTAAATTAGATTTTTGTGCCTTCATACGGTTCTCCTAAGACTTCATAATATCTCAGAAATGTATAGTTCTTAATTCAAAACATAATAGATTCAAGAGACAAAACTTACCTCTCCTATATTTTACATCTGTAGATGTTTTCAGATCAAACCAGGAATCATATTCTCCATGTTTTATAATAACTATTTGCAATTTTTCTTTTAAGCCTTCTGTTGTAAATCTTGTTTTGGACAAGATATTCACTGTTCAAAGCTGAATTTTGAGAGGTCTTGAAGAGAGTCCTTAGCAGCTGTTGACTTCTGTGCTGCTGTTATTCTTCTCTTCTGTTCATCAGCAGTTCTTGTAGAAGCAGTACTGCTAGAGAAGGTAACAAGCCTGTGGCTTGTGCTATGTGGGCTTCTATGGCACAGCCACGTCACATAATCAGCTGTGGACTCTGCTATATGAAGGCTGATAGTGAATTCCTGCTGTGAGACAAAAAAAGAGTGAGTTAGTACAGGCCAGCAAGGCTGACAAGCTGGCTTGCCCTTGGTGGCATAACCAGGTAAGGCTACTGAAACGCTGGAAAATGTTGCACTGAGATATGGAAGTGTCAGTCTGCGCGGAACTTAGAGCTCCATCTGGTCTAGTGGAAGATGTCCGTTCCCATGATAGGGGGGTTGGAGCAAGGCGTTTGTTGAAGGTCCCTTCCAACCCAAACCATTCTGTGATTCTGTGAGTCAGAGCTTCATCCTGCAGTAATGTGGAGGAACTCCTTGTGACCCACTGTCTCCTTTTACACGTCAACTTCTTCCAGAAGTCTTCTTTTCCTCAAGGTAAAACATGTGCCTTGCAGGCCTCTAAATAACTTCAATGCTAAATTATTTTAGTAAGCAGGGATTTTAGGATCTACAAAGGGATCTGGACAGGCTGGTCAATGGGCTGAGGCCAATGATAAGAGTTTCAACAAAGCTCACTGTCAGGTTCTGTACTTGGGTCACAGCAACCCTGTGGAGCACTCCAGGCCTGGGAGAGAGTGGCTGGAAATCTGCCTGGTGGAAAAGGCCCTGATGGCGCTAGTAAACAGGCAGCTGAGCATGAGCCAGAAGTGTGCCCAGGTGGCCAAGAAGGCCAGTGGCATCCTGGCTTCAATCAAAAAGAGTGTGACAAGCAGGACCAAGGCAGTTATCTGTACTTGGCACTGTGGTGAAGACACACCTCGAGTCCTGTGTTCAGTTTTGGATCCCTCACCACAAGAAAGACATTGAGGTGCTGAAGCATGTCCAGAGAAGGGCAACAGACCTGGTGAAGGGTCTGAAGTACAGGTCCTCTGAAGAGCAGCTGAGGGAGGTGGGGTTGTTTAGCCTGGAGAAAAGACAGCTCAGAGAGGACCTTATTGATCTCTATCAGAAAGGAGGTTGTAGTGGGAGTCTGTCTCTTCCCCCAGGCAACAAGTGACAAGGATAAAGGAAATGGCTTCAAGTTCTGCCGACAGAGGTTTAGATAGGATATTAGGAAAAATTTCTTCACTGATGGGTAGTCAGGCATTGTAACAGTCTGAAATCACCATCCCTAGAAGTGTTCAAAACACATGTGAATGTGGCACTCAGTGGTGTGGTTTTGCAGGGAACATGGAAGTGCTAGGTTAAATGCTGGACTGTGAGATCTTGGAGCTCTTTTCAAACCTAAGGAATGCTATGATTCTAAGCACAATGTTGCATAAAGGAAGTTTACAGTATCACAGTATAGATAAGGTTGGAAGGGACCTCAAAGATCATCTAGTCCAACCTATCAACATCTAGATCACATGGCTCAACACCTCATCCAGCCTACCCTTAAACACCTCCATGGTTGGCAAGTCAACCACCTCTGTGGGCAACCCATTCCAAATCCGGATCACTCTTTAGGTAAAAAACCTTTTCCTAATATCAAGTCTAAACTTTCCCTACTGAAGCATGTTTCCATGGATGGTGTTTCCACCACTTCCCTGGACAGCTATGGCTAAAACCCTGAAAAAAAAAAGAAAAGTTCAGCAAGAGGGAGTGCATGCACTGGCCATAATTCACCACGGACAAACTGTCTGCACACCTTAGGAGCAGAAACAGGGAGGGAGCTTGGGATACCGCTCCAAGGAAGACACAAAATAAAGAGTGGAGCAGCACAAAAGTGCTGTGGTCACAATCTGTTGAAAACAATAGAGCAGATGGGAACTAAGGCAAAGGAATTGTCCAGTCAGTAACCAAATTCTGAACTTTGCTTCATTAACTAAAAAATTATGTATATTTTCCATGTATTTTCCATGTCTATATATGCTAATATGTAAGTAAAGTCACTCTAACACCACCTTAACATGAAATGACATCAACTGTAACTTTTCCTTTTCCCTCCCTCAAAGAAAATATATACATGTAGCATGGGTAGGAGGAAGGTCAGAGCAAATTCCACCTTTGTATCCTGGGACAACTGACAAGCTGGACCTATCTCCTCCCCTCACAGGTATGCCTGTTGGATAAGACTTGAACATTCAGCTTCATTGAGTGTTTCTTTGTGAAATTTAGAGTGCTGACATGTGTTGTGATTGTACTTCTAGCACTATATAGTCATCTTTCAATTCAGTGTATTTGTCACCAGCTGGATTATTCATATTTTAAGTATTCTTGCATGCTTCATTGACAGTCCACCTGCATCTCTGTGGCTCAGTAAACTAGTATGGGGAATTGAATCCCTTTCTGATTTTCTTAAAATTCTCTGCAGGAGGGGAAAGTGAGGAAGCATGGAAGGTTGTTATGATAAATTTCTTTCCAAAGTAATATTTAGGGGAGGAACAGTAGTCATATGATTTTGCTTAAATCTGACTGTAACAGTTTTAAATCACATGAATTATAAATGCTCGATGAGTGTTACAAGGTAAAAATGTTTGGAGATGTTCCCTAAATAAGGCTGAATACACGTTGATGGTTTGGACTTCTTCACTCTGATCCCAACTAAATATGGAATCACAAAGATTAAGCATAAGAAATTTGCAACAACATAATATTAAATGCAAATGAATGCAAAGAGGCTAACTAGAATTCACAGGTAACCAAATAATATATTAAGGCATCCAACTACAGAGTTAGAACCCTAAAGTTAGTTTTTTAATCTATTTAAACATTGCTTAATAAGGAATTTCAGAGCTTAACACCTCTCCATATTGCATTTGGTGTAAAGATAATGCTTATTTAAAAAGATCTGATGTATGACTGGGACAAGAGTTCTACACCCTACGCCCCTAAACAGGGTTAATGCATTCTTAAACCAGGTGGTTCTCAATTCCCTGAAGCTTTATTAACAATTTCATTGGTAGGGTGGGGTTGCCAAGTGGAGAGGGAGAGGTTCAGAAGAAACAAAATGGAAAGAAAAAGGCAAAGGGTGAGAATTATTTCAGCAAAGTTCAATATGTGGAATAATCCAATGAATCAGACTGAGCAATAAAACAGTATCTAGAGAACAAAATGATAAGGATACGTGGAAGTGCACACAAATAAATGTAATTCACATTGCTTACAGTGGGATTATTTTGCAGATAAGAGGACTATTTTCCTATTTAATGTTTTCTGAATAACCTATAAATCTTAAAATTTTGTTTTAAAAATGCTGTCTTGAGAAAAGATGAGTCTCCTCCTTAACAGCCCAGGGTGACTCAGAAGGCTTCATGGCTGACATGGATTGCATTTTGGAGGTCTTAGTTTACTTTAAAGCTTGAAATGTCTTTCAAAGCATTAAAATTTCCCTAAATACCACATCTATTTTTCAAATAGGAATTAATGCAGGAATAAAATGCTAATAAAATAAGCAAGCTAACCATAAATGCACACAAAATGAGTAAATTTCATTTATATAAACTATGAATGCCATTTTCTAACTGTAGGCCATACAATGAAAACTGACAGAAAAATATGGTGCTCTTTAAAGAGCAAGATCTCTGTGGTGACAGAAATCAGGGAAAAGAAAATTATCCAGCTATTTCTGAAATCTGGGGATCATGTGAGAAGAAAACAGTACTGCCACTTCAAAGGCTAAGTTTTTTCTTGCTCTTCAAAAACTGCAGTGAATACTGGTATGCACATAGTATCTATAGGACCTTTGCACTAAAAGACATCAGCTCTAATATCTGTTATGATCTTTTATGCACAACTTTGCAGTTTGGTTTTTTTCTTCATTTTCTGACTTTTTTTACTTGGGTTACAGGGGAAAAAGCAAAACACCACATTTTAGTAAGTACAGTTTGAAATTTGAAATGTCATTCATGAGTGGAAAAATTCAATGAAACCTTAAGACAACATAAAATCAGGGTTTCCAGATTCATGGTTAGCCAGGGTGGTTTTTTCTGTTAACAAGGTAATTTTCTTCATCTTGAATTCTGTAACAGAAAAAGAATTTAATCAATAGTAATATTCTTCAGAATCACTTTGGAAAGGTATTCTTTATTGTTGCATATTAAGGTCACTTGCATTGTAAATGAAGAAAGTAAGGAAAATATGATCACATGTAGTGTCATAGCAAAGACATATGTGCCACTTAACAGATGGGACAGTTATCATTCTTCCAATCTGTTTCTTGTCTTGAAATGTTTATTTTCCCCAGTGGAAGCCTACGGTGACCTTACTCAAAACAGGCATTTTGGTTTATCTGAGGGATGCAAAGGAAAAATGGGCGTCTCATTTTTACCTTGCAGCAAGGTCAAAAGTTCTCCAACAGATTCAGGAGATGTCTGCTGCTAAATAAGGCATACTCTAGATACTGTTTAGTACTCAAATGCATTGAACATGTATTGAAGTTGTGGATTGCTATCCTGGCTGGGTCCTCTTCCTGCTTCTTGTACACTCCCATGGGAAATAGAGAAAGCCTTGATGCTGTGAAACTACTGTGCAGCAATAGCTGAAACATTGGTGTGTTGACAAACATATGACCTGCTATAGAGGAAATTTAATCTATCCATGCAAAACCAGTACACCTATAAAGGCAAAAATAAGTCAGAGTGGACATCTGAAAGCTGATGGAGCACCAATATCCTCCCCTTACAAACAAACATTGTTTTCTCATTTTCCATAAAGCAACTAGATTTAGCACTTTGTTTTGACCACTGGGTAAGTAACTAACTTTCCATGTGTACAGTGTAGGTTGGTATCTACACTAGAACTAGTTGTTCTAGGTGTGATTACTTTTGAAAGACAACTAGCCAGTGGAGTTCAGAAAATGATATATCATCCTGAAGTACACAATTCTCTGTAGTGAGATACATTTGCACTGAGTTCCAATGGCCATGTTGAAGGGGTCTCAACTCCAGTGGAGCTAAGATAACTGACTAGTTCATTACAGCTGCCTAAACCAACAACTTTTCCCCTTTTTACCACTCTCCCGTCCACCTTTCCTCAGCTACTTGTTGCTCCTAGTTCAAAACACCAGATACAGGCTTTAAAATCCTCAGAAATTTCAAACCTCCTATTGGGGAAGCACTCTTCTTGCCACAGAATATCATATTGCAACTGAGATGTCTGTCAAAATACATAGGTTTTCAATATTGTATTAGGGCTTCAATTATGAAACACTTCCTTTTAATTTTCAGAAGAGTCTGTGTTTACTAACTTTCAAGGACTAGAAAAAGCCATTATGGTTAGCAAATGAAAGGGTCTGTTTTATGCATGTGTGCATAACTTTACCCAATAGTAGAGGCAAACCTTCAGACCATCCATAGTATTTTATTTATTTGTTGACATCTGGATCATGCCAGATTCTGCAGCTACTGATACTAATTGTTTTTGCAAAGATATATTAATGTCTTTGTCAGGACATACAGAGAAAAGCTAAATGGAAACAGAGTAAGCATAATTACAATTATACTACCTCACACTTTCACGCCTATTGATTTGCGTCTTTACAGATTTGTGGAATATTACTCAGCAAATATTAACTGGCTATTCACAGAGCATGCCCCCGTGGGGCGGCGTCTCTTGGTCACTGGGCATAGCCAGAGTTTGCTCCCTTACGAGTGTTGCAGAGGCCACGTAACAGGGAAGGTTTATAACATCCAGTGTATACTCCCGTGGTGCTGCCCGTGCCAGGAGCAGGGTGTCCTGTTGCTTCTCCCCCCAGGTGTCCTGGCTGCAGGTGGTGGAGGAGATGCCGCTAGGTGTGCAGAATACAAGTGCTAAGCACTCTGTGTCTCCAGGGGCTGCACACCCAGCGCCCGGCACACACAGTGATACATGTAGCCCAAGGGAAAGCACTCCTGCAGCGCTGCAGCGTCCTCCACAGGGACTGTGGCATGAGATAGCCTCCTCTTCCCCCTCTGGCCCTGGACTGCCCGAGTGTGCCAGGACCAGCGTGTCCCGGCATGTGGTGGTCTCAAGCATTTGTCCCCACCAGCACCTTCCCAGGGAGTGACTGTGGACTGTGAGCAGGGACTGCTGAGCCCCTGCCCCACTGTGGCCCTTGGGCAAGCTTCCCCACTGCGGCAGCAATGCAATCATGCACAACGGCAGTGGCCCAGTGGCAGCGGCAGTGAAAGTGGCAGCATGGTGGAAGGGAAGCCCAGGGATTCTCTGGGGGTCTCCCCAGTCAGAGAGGGCTCAGAAACTCTTCCCTTTGCTCCCCCGTGCTGTGAGTGGCCATGGGAAGCGCTCCCCAGTGCTCTGGGGTGGCGGGGGGCATGGAGATGAGCGTGGCCTATGTGCATATTTATGCTTGNTGCCCGTGCCAGGAGCAGGGTGTCCTGTTGCTTCTCCCCCCAGGTGTCCTGGCTGCAGGTGGTGGAGGAGATGCCGCTAGGTGTGCAGAATACAAGTGCTAAGCACTCTGTGTCTCCAGGGGCTGCACACCCAGCGCCCGGCACACACAGTGATACATGTAGCCCAAGGGAAAGCACTCCTGCAGCGCTGCAGCGTCCTCCACAGGGACTGTGGCATGAGATAGCCTCCTCTTCCCCCTCTGGCCCTGGACTGCCCGAGTGTGCCAGGACCAGCGTGTCCCGGCATGTGGTGGTCTCAAGCATTTGTCCCCACCAGCACCTTCCCAGGGAGTGACTGTGGACTGTGAGCAGGGACTGCTGAGCCCCTGCCCCACTGCGGCCCTTGGGCAAGCTTCCCCACTGCGGCAGCAATGCAATCATGCACAACGGCAGTGGCCCAGTGGCAGCGGCAGTGAAAGTGGCAGCATGGTGGAAGGGAAGCCCAGGGATTCTCTGGGGGTCTCCCCAGTCAGAGAGGGCTCAGAAACTCTTCCCTTTGCTCCCCCGTGCTGTGAGTGGCCATGGGAAGCGCTCCCCAGTGCTCTGGGGTGGCGGGGGGCATGGAGATGAGCGTGGCCTATGTGCATATTTATGCTTGTGGATTGGGTGATTTGCGGGACCCCCACAAGACCCGTAACCCGCTGAGGTAAGACTGTATTCCTACGTTTATTGTGCTAGAAGAGTCTACATTGATACAAGTGTTTTTTACAGAAACCTTTATGAAATTTCAGTAGATATATAATGAAAACCAGGCATAGGTATTTTCCCAGTTTACAGTACTTCTTGATTTTTCTTTCAGTGTGTACAAAGCTTATTTGATAAGTATTATTCAATTATACAGGAAAACTAGTAAACTACCTGTCTGACAGCCATATTTCTGATTTTTTTCCTGGTTTATTTAATTTGGATTATTCTGTTATTTAGAGAAAATTGAGCCTGTAAATTTTCAGTAATAATTGAACTGCTGTGTTGAAAGAAGGAAAGAAATAAAGAAAGAATAAACACAGAGAGGTTTCTAATCATTGAATTAATCTGAAGAAAAACTATCCATTTCCTTTACCTCAGCATTTGTACACTGAGAGAATAAAATTTTAAAAAATTAACCTTTTCTGTCCTTGGTAAAAAGAGAAGAAATGTAAACTTACAATGAAGACTACCTTATAAAATCAGGCATTTGTGGCTGAAGTTCTGAAGAACAAACCCTTACTTTAGTCAAAAATTTAAATCCCTGTAGCGCCTCAGGAAAGCGGATGAAATCCTTCTTGCCACTTCCTGGCTGCAGAATCCCAGCTTCTGGACCGGAGCCGCGTTTCCAAGTACAGAAACTCCACAGCAGCTAGAGCTGCCAGAAGCCCTGAGGCCAGTGACTGCCCCCCAGCAGACCCTCTGCTTTGTTTGGGGCAGGTGTTTTGTTTGGGTTTTCTTTTTCTGGGAATGCAACAGAACAGGCTTTCCCCACTCCCTCCCTCTCCTGAGAAGCGGAAGCTCCACTGGGAAACACTCGTGTCCATAGCACTTGCTGCACAGGATGGAGAAAAGACTAAGCTTCCCCTCTCACCCTGTGAAGCTGGGCTTTTGTGGTTCGGGGGTTGCAGTTGGTGGCGCATACGCAGCCATCACTTCAGGAAATCGATAGAAGTGCCTTTTGATCGTTCCTGGCAGCAAAATCCTTGCTTTTGCCATGCACCCCTTTTCCAAGCTTTGAAACCCAGCAGGAGCCAGGATGCACGTAGGGCCCTGTGCGCTAACACAATCATTTTGTTTAGTTTTTTTTTTAACCCTGGGAATGCAACTGAGTGGAGCAGGGTTGGGTTGAGAAAAAGGAGGGCACCAGGACAGGCAGGGATGTGCCGGTGCTGTGCACTGCTACCAGGCCATCCCTGGCCTGGTAACCATGGTAACCCTTCCCC
>WEKX01012358.1:16188-60733 GCA_013390025.1 Pitta sordida | reverse complement strand
GTTTTCACCTCTGATCTCTACTGCCACCATTTTGCCCAGAACCATGTGGACCTTTGACTCCTCATCTCAGCACAGCTTTTCCCCTGCCGACTGCTGGATCTCCCCTGCAGCCCCTTGGACATTTCAGAGAAGGATCACTGGCTGTTACTCCATTGGTTTGCCTACCCTGAACTCTGTTCCCCTGGCCCTGGAATCCCAGAGGTGCCCTGGTTTCCCTTGAAGTAGGCATCCACCTTGTGCTTGTTTATTTCCCAGCTGTCTACAGTTGTCATTGCTCCATTGTTTTTGATACTGTAATTGTTGTTATTGAACATATATATATATTTGTTATATTATTTTTTTTCCTTTCTCCCAGTAAAGTTCTTATTTCTCTCCATATATATATTACTCAAGTATTTCTAAATTTGATTCATACTTCAGCTTAATTGGCCCAGGACAACTTTAAAACCTCAGTGATGGAGACTCCACTAAGGCCCTGGGAGATGGATTGTTTTCACCATAAAAAATCCAGGTGGCTGATCTTAGGGAGCTTGCATTTGGAAACAGCTGGGGAGCATTCCTCACTTCCCTGGTAGGTGCAGACATCCAACCTGCTGCTTATGAATATACCAGTGTGACAGCTTTGGACACAACACCCCAAGTTCATTAGTTTGAAACCCAGTTCACTTAACAGTCAATCTGCTAGCAAAGATTCATCTGCCTTTTCCAGAAAGTTGGATTGGATCTCTCTCCAATAGGTTTTATTCATCAAAAAATGTCTTGTGATCACAGAAATCAAAGCTCTGGTTGGTGTTGAGGCCAGTTATTGATCTGCATGATGTGTAGACCTCTGCCTGCACCTCCACCTCTGAATGACAGGACAGAAGAGAACATCACTTGGGCATATACCTGCTTTACTTTTGCCCCCAGGACGCTGAAGTTATGATCAATCTTACCCAGGTTTTACTTTTGTCCTGGTTTGAATGTGGANGAGAGTTTCTGGCAAAACAAAGAAGGAAAAAAGAAGCTTACAGAATGCAGAAAAAGAGATAGACTATTTGCGAGGAATATAAGAGTGTTGTTAGGGATGTGAAGTCTAAGGTCCACTTGGAATTAAATCTGGTAAGGGATGTCAAGGATAGGAAGCACTTTTTCACCAAAATTTCCCCAACCTGTTTTCACATTACACAGTGAGCCTGTAAGATAGCATGGGTTATTTCTTATCAAAGTAGAAAAGGACTAATTGGGTGCATTTATAGTAGGATAACAAAGGCTGTGTAGTGTCATCGTGCTAATTCTATTTTGTCCTTTAATAAAATAAACCCAGTAACAACCAAGATACACAATTATATTTTGTAGCTGAATATCTATCTTCTAACATTCTGCCTATTTTTTATACTGAAATGAATGTAAAATAAAAATATTTCGGAAAATATTTGATTCAAATATTATTCTGTAGCTCCTTTTTGCATTACTATGAATATATTTCATGTCTGAAATGCCTACTTGTGAGACTTGTCGTATTATAGTGTTGCATAAAGCAGTTGGCATTGTATTCTGTTTAAAAGCTATGAGAGCACTGACCCATTTTCCTATGGATCCTCATTTTAGTACACATAAACTCACCTATTGTAATTTAGTCCAGGACACTGAAAAATCATCTCTTATCTAGGTCCCAGACCACTTAACTTTTGTCATGGGGAAAGTCCTTTTGTTCTATTGTAAAACTTTCCTCTTTTTTTACTAGAACAGACAATAGGTATCTCTTCTTATCTCCCCTTCCCTCCCCTGAAAGGAACGTGGCCAGGGGAGGGACTTTCTCCTTTCTATTGGACAAACAATGGAGGATTCTTTTTATTATATTCCCTTCCCTGCAAGGTATGTGACTAGGGGAGGGGCCTGAGGGCTGGGGCAGGCTCAGTGACAGCCAATGGCATGTGAAGACATGCCCACAAGGCATGTGACATGGGAGGGGCCCGAGGCCCTATAACTACACCTGATGGGCCTCAAGAGGGGGGTTTGTGGGTCTTCTGGACTGAGGAAGCCTCATTTTCACCTCTCATCTCTACTGCCACCATTTTGCCCAGAACCATGTGGACCTTTGACTCCTCATCTCAGCACAGCTTTTCCCCTGCCGACTGCTGGATCTCCCCTGCAGCCCCTTGGACATTTCAGAGAAGGATCACTGGCTGTTACTCCATTGGTTTGCCTACCCTGAACTCTGTTCCCCTGGCCCTGGAATCCCAGAGGTGCCCTGGTTTCCCTTGAAGTAGGCATCCACCTTGTGCTTGTTTATTTCCCAGCTGTCTACAGTTGTCATTGCTCCATTGTTTTTGATACTGTAATTGTTGTTGTTCAACATATATATATATTTGTTATATTATTTTTTTTCCTTTCTCCCAGTAAAGTTCTTATTTCTCTCCATATATATATTACTCAAGTATTTCTAAATTTGATTCATACTTCAGCTTAATTGGCCCAGGACAACTTTAAAACCTCAGTGATGGAGACTCCACTAAGGCCCTGGGAGATGGATTGTTTTCACCATAAAAAATCCAGGTGGCTGATCTTAGGGAGCTTGCATTTGGAAACAGCTGGGGAGCATTCCTCACTTCCCTGGTAGGTGCAGACATCCAACCTGCTGCTTATGAATATACCAGTGTGACAGCTTTGGACACAACACCCCNCAGCCCATGGAATAGAGAGAGAGAGAAAGAACAGGGATGCAGAAATCCACCTGTGGCCGTGGAGAGGGAGCCCACGCCTGAGATGGAGGATGCTGGAGGAAACTGCAAACATGTTGGAGCCCAGATTTGGAGCAGAGCTCAGCAGAGATCATGGAAAGATGTTGTAGCCCATGGAGGAGGAGTCCACGCTGTGCAGTAACTGTGCCTGGTAGGGTCTGTGTAGTTTGGGATTGGGCTCACGAATGAAGCAGAGCAGCCAGAGCTTAAAAGACACACCCTGTGGTGTGACTCTTGGGCAGCAGAATAAGGAAGAACTGTTCGGACTCACACTGGGAAGGGTCATGAAAGACTTTTCTCTTGTGAGGGAAAGGGGACTTTATGAAAGGCAGGGAGATGGCTTCCTATCCTGAACCAGTCAGAAAACACCAACTGCTGGGCTTTCCCCTGCTCCTGTTCCCCCTTTTTCTCCTGGAGGAAAAAAGGGAATATGATATCTGTTGTAAGAAGAAGGAAGGGTGAGGGAAGAAGGTTGACTTTAAGATGAGCTTCTCACATTAAGCTTTGATCTTGTTAGAAATAAACAAATTTTTTATATTCCCCACTTGGAGCTTGTTTTGCCTGTGACAAACCTCTTCAGTTCTTTTTCCTTTTCCTCCCTCCTCCTGTTTGTATGGAGGCGGGGGGAATGAAGTGAGGGAGAGGTTGTGGGTGAATCTCTGTCTCCCAGCCAGGGTCACACCATGACAGCTCTTCTGTATCATTGGTGCCCACATAGAAAAGAAGCAGTGGAGAGCAGTCTGGTTTTAACCAGCTGTGAGAGTCTCTCTGTGATATTCTGTGTCTTGGTTCCTGGCAAGCAGCAAACATCTCCTCAGTGTTTAGCAGGTTGACAGATGGATGCCTCTGTGCTTCTCAGCAGTCATCCATTACTAGCACTTGCTCCTTATTTTGCAGCTTTTAGTGTGTGCTGATGGTGCCGTGTCTCCCTGCGACTCTTGTTCATTGTCACTGTCCACTGCCAAGACTTCATGTCTATTGCTCCTTCATGCATCAAGGAAGGAGCATGAAATGATAGGCTGCTCCTACAGGTCACCAGAGATTGTGGGGCCTCATTCACTAAAGTACTTCATATTCGCTCTGGAATTTTTTTGTCTGGTAGTCCTTTGAGGTCAGTGCCATGGGGAACTAGTATTTCTTCTTACAAAGTCTCAAGTAATACTCTGGTTCACATTCCCTTTTACGGTACAACCTGCTAACTTCTTTTTGCACTCCTACACCTGCTGCCTGGGGGACTCCACTAGAGGATAGCTTTCACTTCCACCCTTCTCCCCCCAGGAAAGGCGCAGCCTTCGCAGCCCTTCACCTGGACAGCAGCTGCTCTTACATGAAGCTAAGATCTGCCTGTATGGCTGCCCTTCACTCATCCCAGGCTAGTCTGTCTGAGGTAGTTGATTCCTGTCTGCTGCAGCAGCACAGTCCTTGCTTGATGTCAATCACCATGATCCTGACAACTTCAAAGCACTGCCTACTAACCCTTTTGGAGACCTCGGGTTGCTGGGTAAGCTTGCACAGCCACTAGCTAGCTGGGGTGACCATCAGGACTGCAGGCCAAGGCTGTGATTGAACAGAGCTGGCAGCAGCCCGGTAGCTGGCAGTGTGCATGGCCCTTCCTGTGTGCCTTTCTGCAGGAATCATCACACTCTGCTGTGTAGATTAATCCATTTTAATTTCCATTCTAAAATACAGTTTAAGAAAATGTGTGGTAAATATTTATATTGTACAGAATTTACTCATCTAGTGATGCTGAAATAAAGCCCAATGCAAATACAGTGAGATCCCAGGTTTTGCAGGTCCACAGGTCCGTGTCTGAGCTGGTTGTTGGTGTGTGTCTCTTGTGTTCAAACATGGTGGAGGTGCCGTGTCGCTCCGACAAAGCTGGGGCGGTCCACCAGTCGCCGCTGTTTTGTTTTTTCAGGAGGTGCTTTGTTTTTGGGGTTTTTTCCTCTGAAATGCAACAGCACTGAGCATTAATTTGTGGCAGGGGTGGTGGTGTGGGTAGAGCTGAGCCAGAGTCCAAAGTCAGGGCATCTGCAGAGGGTCTGTTCCTGTTGCTGCCTTCCTGGGAGCAGTCCTGGTTTGCCATCGCATACGCTGCCCACCCGGGACGGCTCCTGGTTCACCGCTGCACACGCTACCCATCCAGGAGTGGTCCTGGCTCCAGGGTGATGGGGGCAGTCCTCGTTCCCCTTAAAAGGTGCAAATGGATGGTGCTCCAGGACTGCAATGGGCAGGGGTTATTTACATATTCATGAGCTCATTGACATATTCATGAGCTCTCTTTCTTCATGGTATTATCTGCACATGCACAGATCCCACTTTTTTGCTGCAAAATGAATTATGGAGGATTGAAACAGCAAAGATGTGAACCACAAAAAAACAGAGGTTTACTGTACTACAATATTTGCAGAACGTTGATTTCATTGTAATTTAAATGCAAAGCTACAATTTAATAATAGGAACCTTTTGCATTACGTTTCTTCAGTGCACTTTAGGAGCTTTTAAAGCCACCACAGAAATTTTAATTGTCATGTTGATGTTGTTTTCAAACCAGTAACTAAAACAATTTTAACATGAGATGTTTTAAAAGCAGTGAATTCTCTAAAGATCACTAAACTGCACAAAATATAAAGGATTCTTTCATGTGATGGAAAAATATAATCATACTGGTGTGATACATCTGTACAGAGCTATTCACATAGGTACACTCAGTAACTAAAATAATAATAGGCTCATGGTTTCACACTGAGTGAGATGTTGAGATAAACCTCTTTAGATCTTTGTTGCCTTTAAACAAGAAGAGCTTTTCAACTTTTGGTGACCTTAGAAGTTGCTCTCATAATTTTTCATCAGTAGGTAGGTAGTAATTCCTTCTGAGATCTCACAGGAGCAGAAACTCCCTCGTGTGTGGTAAGTGTAAGCTTCCACTGAATTTACAGTTCAAAGGAGGAGAAATCATTGGTGAGTGAGGAATTAAATGGAAACCTTAGGTGAGAATCAACTTCCTTCAGGTAAGCATCAGAATTAAGATTTAGGTAGAGGATTCTCTGCGACTATAAATCCTGAATGAGCCCTTTGAGTCAGAGGTTCCCAGCTGTTGCAGGACACAGAGTTACTGCCTCTGAAAAAGCTGACCTCTAATATTAGCAAGAACTGAGAGCCAAACTCAGTCACTTACAGAGCTGAGATGTTTTATTTACTTCTGAGAGAGGCAGTGGCTGTGAAGTGTCCTTCTCCTTGGTCTGCAAAGATAATAGCTGAAGCTGAAACTCCTGGAGTTTCTGTGAGGCTTCTGCATAGAGCCACTTTGCCCAACTAGAAGTCGCACAGAATAGGAATAGCAGTAGAGTGCTTAATCTGTTTTGATGTACTACTCTTAGTACTGGAAACCCTTGAAAATTGTATTTCTTAGAATATTTCAAATTCTCAGTGCTTTCCACAGGTAAAATGTCAAGAGAACCTCTGGTTCTGTCTAACTTCTTTATGAAATTAAGCTTATGTCTTTTGGCTGCCTAGACAACTGTCCTTGATAGGTTTGAACCTACTGGCTAATTTTTACCAAATGGATACATTAATCTCCTGTAAGTTTTATGAAGCAGGAGTCAAGATTAAGTGTTTTATTTTTTCTCATTTCTCACAGTATTATTCATATGTATAGTAATTAACTATCAGATTTTTCTCTGAATGTTTCATTCTGTGGTTTCATTCTTATTAATATACACAGTCTAAAATCATCAGGCTTCTTGAACTAAAAATCGTATTTAAAAACATGAGATGATCTAACATGTCATGGTCACAGTTTTGATGCAGTGATACATATTTGTGAATAATAGTTCTGATAGCACACTGATTGATGTAATACAGTAATATGAAATTATTGCTTGACATCAGTGTAATTCAGAAAAGAAAATAGCCTTTCATTGAAAAGGTATCTATAATATTTAGTTCTACTTGACACTTAAGTGATAAAATGTGCAACAGATTCACTCAGTAAAAATTGCCTACATTTCACAGAAATGACAAAATGGGAAAATGGGAAAAAACAATAGCCTACAATAGCCTACATTTCACAGAAATTACAAAATGGGAAAAAAACCCCGAATAGCAAAGGATTTGGAGCGATGAAGGAAATGACCCTTCTCTTATTCCTACTTTTTTTTTTAAAATGCAAATCACAACATGTTGTCTGCTCTACATCCATTAAAGAAAAAAGTGGTTCTATATATGTGAGGGAAAAAATAATCAAGAAAGCAATTTGTGCCTGTCCCACTCAGACTGGACCACAGAAAGGCTTGTGTTTGAGTTCTCCACTCTCAGTTTTGATAAAGTTCTGTATTCAGGGTTAAAACACTGACCTCAAAAATGTAAACCTGTTTCCAATGCAGAAAATACAGTAAAAAAGTTACTGGTATCACTGTGTGTTAGTGATCCCCTGGTAAATACTGAATAGGATCCAAAGGTAGACGTCTTCAAATGTCTGCAAAAAATCATTGAGATAGCTGGAGGATGATCCTCCTCCAAAAAAGCTGTTACTTTCTGTAAGGTCAGTGTGTCATTTGAATTATTCCAGTGTAGTGGAGACAAATTTTTCTGGTAACTTATCTCCCAAGCCTAGAATTAATTGCCACTGCTCATATGACCTTATAGATTTTGTGTACACACTTCAGAAAGGTCTTAAACAAAATGTTCACACTTGATTGTTGTTTGGGTAGTAGGAAAAAACCTCACTCATTTTTCAAGCAGATGGATATCACTGTGACTTCAGTGGTTTCTAATATTTGATTTTATTTTTCATTGGTGAAGTGCTGAAAACAAATCTGGCTATGCAACTTCAACACAGAAATAGCAGACATACTTTTTCCTGTTTCATTCATTATCTCTTAATAAGTTTAACAGTGAAGTGAGCCACTGCAACTCCAGACTCTCTGAAAATATAATGCAAAATCCACTTTCATTCAATGTTTTTCCTGAGTACTATACAAGATAGCCATTCTGGATGGCTTATGTTTTTTGTTAATTAAAATTTAAATGGGTCATCCTGTCTTACCAGTTGTATCAAAGAGAAATTTTTATTATTAAGCACATGGTAGAATCCTTAGGATTCTTAGGATTCTACAGTTTGTTCTCAAAATAAAATCTCCCAGTGACAAAAATGCAATTATTTTATTTCCCAAGTCCAGTGTTTCAAAAATCTAATTTATTTAATCCATATTATATATTCCTTAAAATTTTAAAGCTGAAAGCAGAGTCTCCTTTGGCTGAAAACAGTATTTTCTCCTGTTGTGGGTTTCAGTTTTTTAAATTATTTTGATATGCACTTACAATCATGTATATAAAATTACATGTACCAGAGTACATGCTGTGGTGTGAGACAGCTAATGGTAATCTTGTCTTTCATGTATCAATTTAGAGACATTAGAGACAGTTTTGGTATCAATGTTTATTGTTCTAGTGACTTGAGTAAATTTTAGATGAGTTTCATTGAGAGTTTATCTGATGGTGAATCTCCGGTAAGAGCCATTGCAAATTACATTAAGCCTTTGCAATTAACTGGACAACAAACAAATCAATGGAGAAATTGGTACATTGAAGTGTTGCCTCAATAGAATAAACTGTGTAATCACGGAGATGCACATTTGTCAAGCTAAGATAGAAAATGCAGGCTTCAGACTAATGCTTTTGTCTGAGCAGTGAGAAAGATTCAAAATTCCTATGGAATAAAAAAAAGACTAAATAGCATTCTTGACAAGGAAAATTGATGGAATGAGAACATCAATTGTAGGAATGAGTGATAAAATTATTTAATTGACACTAACAAAAAGATAGATATAGACAAAAAGTATGATGGGCAAGTGATGGATTAATCCTTTCAGTATACAAGGAAGTTTTCTTTTCCATCTGACTCTATTGGCCATGGAGAGATCATTTTACTCTGTATTTGACAGAAAGGTGCAAATACTGTGATGAAAAATCAGAATAAAACCTGCAGGTTCAAATATATTGCTTCAAAGACTTTTTACAGGAACATGAAGAAGAAAACTGTAGACAAAGATAAGAGAATTAACACATTTTTGTAGCACTGCTTGAATGCGTAATTCAGCATCTCTTGATGTAATTTCTGTGGTTTTGTTCAAATAACACAAAGAAAACATTTTGTTTCACAAAGAAGCTTCAAGTTTCAAAAATTACTTTGTGGGAGTTAAAGCTGGAAGCTGGAGAAATTCACCCAAAAGTGCACTTTTGAAAAGGAAAACAACACTTTTCAAAAATCTTACTGCTATTTTCCAGATCTATCCAATCTGAATTGTGAGGCTCATGCAATGCCTGAGAGAATGTCCTCAGAAAATGAAAAGGATGTATCAAATAAAATCTGCAACGTTGAGCTTCCCATTTATGTACATTAACACTAAAAAATTGCATAAAATAAACTTTACCGAAGCAGCTTTTGATCAGAGACCTAAAGATAAGCCTAGACTATCGTAACTCTACTCCACCTGCCAAGAGAGGGTAGAAAATAGAAATAAAAGGCACGGCTTCTGCTTCTTGCTTGGGTTACGGAAATTATGCTATGTTCAAGTAAAAACAAGTTTGCTTTGCAACTGGTGAATGATAAGGGTATTGCACTGTTCAATAGCTGTCTTGGCTCCACATTCAAGTTCATGTACGTGCTGTGTGAAACTTTGCAGAGAATCTTTAGCAGCTTCAGAAAAAGGAGCTGTAAGTATAACTCATTCTGTGCAACATCTGCGATGTTTTTCTTACTGAAAAATGAATTTGGGGGAACTTGTAGTGAATAAATTAATTTGCTGTAGAGAAAATACAATTTGGCAGGGGGAAAAAAATGGAACTAACATTGGAATCTCTGCCTTGTAATTCAATTTCGCACATCCCAATGCCAGCTGTAACCACAAGCAAGATAAGCAAACTAGTGAAACTCCACTGGTTGTAAATTAACAGGCCACCGCTGGTCTAATCACTGGAGAGAGCTAAACCCCTAGCCTTTCACTTATCATCATAAATAAAAAAAACCCCAAACCCAAAGTGCTATCTCGGATACAAAGCAGAGAGTTCCGGCAGCTCCTTTTACTCTGATACTAGTGCACAGAGCATGAGTCAAGGGATCTTCAGAGGCCACAAGTGGCCTGGACCACAGGGAGCTCCAGGGATCGCAAGCAGGGCAAAGCTGTGTGAGCTCCTCAATATTCCCAAACGCAAAGCCCAAACACCCGAAGTCTTGCTTGCCAGCGCCACACGCAGACATTTATATTTAGCGCTGCTCTCCTACCTGTGATCACTTTACAGTGATCTGCAAAGTTATCTGTATTCACTTTACTCCTTCTTGTTCTGCCCCTCTGCCCTCGAGCCCTTGTGCAGCTGCAGAGGGCGACCGGCGCCGGCCAGGCTGCCCAGCTCAGGGCATCTTTTACTGCCCAGCTCAGGGCATCTTTCACTGCCCAGCTCAGGGCATCTTTCACTGCCCAGCTCAGGGCTGCTCTCCCTGCCCAGCTCAGGGCATCTTTCACTGCCCAGCTCAGAGCTCCTCTCCCTGCCCAGCTCACCGCCTCTTTCCCTGCCCAGCTCAGAGCTCCTCTCCCTGCCCCCCAGCCCTCCCAAAGCCTCGGTAATCAGACATAATTGTCCGCGCTGTCAGCTGCCGGCTGCCTGCGTCGTGCTTCCAAGTACCCCTAATCGAATTGCTGTAATTTCTGCCCTTCCCGAGGCGGTGGGTGGCGAGGGAGGAATGACCCCGGGAGGCGGAGGAGAGCGGGGTGGGCTCCCCCCGCAGCCCATAAAGAGCGGCGGGAGCGGAGGGTGGGCGCAGCTCCGCACGGGCGCTGTGGCCATGCAGTGAGTGCCTGCTGCGGGACGAGCCAGGGAAAACGCTGCGAGGGACAGATCGCCGCCCCCCAGCTCAAGGTACTCACTCCCCTCTCGGCCCTTCTCCCGCTGGGAATTTGGGTGCCGAGCCGGGTTAGCCACAGCCGCACGGGAGGAAGGTTCATCCCCACGTCCCAGCCGCGTTCAGGAGGCTCTTGCGCCCCGGGGAAGGCAAAGTACGTGTATTTATCCCCGTACGGTTTCTTTCCAGATGCAGAGGTGCGCTAGTTTCCTGTTACTGTCTTTAATCCTTGTTGCCACCCTCTCGGAAACATTTGGGCTGGTTTTCTCGGTGAGTATCCGTGTAGCTGGCAAGTAGCAACTACGTATATACCCCGCAGAGGTGTACGTGGTGTTTAGACGTGCATTGCAAAAGATGCAGCAATCAAAACCGTTTTCTTTTTTTTTTAAGCTAAGAATTCGGAAATTGTAAATACTTTTAACAAATACAGTGACTAAAAGGGTGTCTAGTTTAGAGACCGAAATTAGATGGGTGTCCCATGTGACCCAGAAAAAGGTGGTTGTACATACGGACTTTTTAAAAAAAGAGACTGCCATGTAAATCTGAATGATTAAAAGAAAACATCACTGTTTTTTATGGTGGCTATCAGGTCATAAAATAAACTTGAAGAATAAAGGCAAAATATCTGTCTCCAAAGTCTGATTTGCAGCTTCACTTACATGGTGTGAAATCTTCACACCACATGGATGTCAATAGCAAAACTATAGACTTAGATGGGGATGGAGCAAGAGTTCACCATTAATATTTGCTTCAATACGATTGGCACTTATTTTTAGAATTTTTCTTGGGTTTGAGCCTTCAGAAGACTCTGCTAAGAGAATATTCTTTTGAATATAAACAGTGTGCAGGTCATGCAGTAACATACTTGCATTCTTTTCTTTAAGGCAAAAGAAAAAAGGGGTTGGACTTTGAATAGTGCTGGTTACCTACTTGGGCCACGTAAGTGAGGCACTCTTTTTTAAAATCAAAATGCAATAGTTGTGGGTTTTTTTCTTTTTCTTATAAATCAGTTCACAGTAGTGTGCTACTCACTTCTCTGAGTAGAGCAGTTTTGTCTAAACTTTCAAGGCTGAAGGAACTCATTTGGAAAGATATTTGTTACATGTTTGTTGCAGAATTGTGTTAGACAACAGCTGTTCTTTTCTAAAGCAGAGCTGTGACATGAGGCTTTACATCCAGAAACACAGCCACTCTGGGGTTCTGAACTGTAGTTTTCATATAATGAGTTCTTCACCACTAGAAGTTTTACAAAATCTTACATATGGCACTTCTCTATGTATTTCAGATTTTACCTTTGAATTTTTTAAAAACTGTTTTGCTACTTGATTCTATTAAATTGCATTTTTTTAAAATTAAATCACAATAAATGAAAACAATAACATGGAAACCCATGACAGTGAAAAATTAATATATGAAGTGTTCAAAATACAGGAACATTGGTTTACAAAGGTAGAGCATAACAAATGCAGATTATAAGAAAAGTAATACAGGGCTAAGCTGTCTCAAATATTTGTCTTTTCACCATTACGTAATTCTTTTTAATGTAATAACATTTGTTACCAATTTCTGTATTTGCAGTCTCAGTAATCCAGATAATAATACAGATACTTACTATCACTTTCTCCAGTGTGTTTAGATAACCCTAAAGATCCCTAAAAAGAAATGCTTAATGCATCTTAAATGTCCTAAGTGGTTCGGTAAATCTCTGCAAGTATATTTGCCTAAAAGCAGATCTCAGCAAATTGGAAAAATTACTGTGGGGAAATGTACTTGTCAAAGTGCCATTTATCTAAGACTGGATAATAGGAATCATCCTTTGTTACAGGTCGTATTTATCAGCTTTTACTGATAAAGGAAATGCCCATTGCCAGGGGGAGAGAAGAGGCACCAGGGGCATGTAAGATAGTTTCTGAAGGTTATTCATATAAACTGTCTGCAGATTTCTTTTAAACAAACTCATCAGCAACATTTACTTAAAGATAGAGAGTAGTAAAATCAACTTCCCAGTTTACATGCAGATATGCAGACTTATATTCAGTAATAGCTCCAACAAGTGTGTAGCAGAGTTCTGGGTCTGTAAATGAGATAAATCGTAAGCACAGATTTAGAAGACAGGTTATTTTATTTAATGACATATTAACTTCTTCTTTGTAATTTTGTACATCAAACTACTCATCATGAACTTTTCATTGAAATCCATGAGAAACAAACAATATCATAAAGGTTGATGTTAAATCAAGTAACTCCTCTGATCTTTATTTATCAGATGCAGTAGATAACCACAGGTCTTTTAACGATAAGCATGGTTTCACTGGTAAACGTGAAATACAGCCTGATGAGGATATTAAAGCAGGTAATGGAAATCTGAAACAGTATTGTTGTTTTGTTTTTAATGTTTAGCAATTTATTGACTATTGAGTTAACTAACGACCTAGATACAAGGCTACCTCTGCACTTTAACAGAAATTCCAATAAACATTCAAGGGAAGAAAAGTGACATTTGGCTATTTGGTGTGTTCTTTTTATGGTCACAGTAGTTTAAAACATCTAGGTATGTCATAAAACATACCATAATTTTGTTGCTTTAAAAGCAAAATAGATCCTATTGATTTGAAGGAACCTATTCTGTTTTCTTCTTTCCAGATATTCAAATAAGTATTTTAAATGTCACCATAGACACTCTAGGGTTATTTCTTTTTGGCAAAGAAGTGAGTCCACAAAGGCATCTTTCAGTGGCAAAACCTACAGAAAATATAAAGTCTCAGTACTTCCTATGTTTCAGCAACATGGATTATCCTCAAAAAAGATTGAGGACCTGATCACAGCTAAAGTCAAGCCAACAAAATATTTGATGTTGCATGTGTCAGGATTCAGTAAATGGCAATGAAAAGGATGCAGCCTTGTTCTGGATTTGCCATCCAAAGCCAGGCCTCTAGAATAAATCTAGACTTCCTTTATGAAGAGAAGCTGACAAGTTTTAGGCTTTATTTTGAACACCTATTTCAGGATAAGATGCAGAAACTTGTAGGCAAACCTGTTTATTTCTCCTGAGAAGAAATTAACCTGCTGCAGACATCTGAAGCAAGCTGGGATGCATCACATCTTTAGAGTGTTAAAAAGTGACCACAGTACTTACTCCAGAACTATTGCATTAGTTGCTGCACTAGTGGGGGAAGACAAAGCTTTTGCAGGCTATTTTAAATACACCCAACACAATACAATGGACATACTTAGTAAAGAGGTGAGCAATATTAATAAATTTCTTAGTTGTTTAGACCCTCTGAATGACAGTCTGTTTAGTTCTGGTACATAGTAACATTGTAGGGGTTTGCGTGTTTTTTAGTGCTGTGCTTTGGTTTTGTTGTATTTTGGTTGGGTAGTTTGGGGGTTTTTTTTGTTATTGGTCATTGTTTGGTTTTAGGGAGGAAAAAAAAAGGAAGAACCTACTTTCTCAAACGCCAAAAATAATATTTTGCCAGTCAGAAACAATGTGAAAGGAAGGCATTTGTAATCTAACATTGGACTTCACACTGCAGCAGATTCATGGAACTCTTTTGCCAGGGACTGTTGTGCTTCTATAATTACAAGTAAACCCAGCCAAATTTGCCTGTATGAGACTTGGAATTTGCTGCCTCTGTTAAGGATCTCATGCTCTTCTCTTATCAAAAAGGTTTTTTTTTTTTAGGCTGAAGTTTATTGCAGAGTTCCTACCCAAAGGAGATTTAAATACAACCCTCCCCCCAAACCCCCACCAAAGGAAAAGCATAAAGCAGTCAAAAATCTTATTTTAATTGAAAATGAAGGATTTTGTTTTTAGTTAATTTCTCCTGATCATTTACATAGGCACACATTAAAATGGCAATATACACACATTATTACTCTAAAAGCATTCACTCAAAGAACTATGCTGTGTCCTTGAAGGAATGCTGCAAAATTCATAAGCTCTCCAGATAACCTAGAAGAACTTGCAAGCTGCATTAGGGACTTAACACTAGGTACAGTAAAATAAAAAATCACTACAACAACCATCTATGAGCATATTAGTCAAAACTTCAAATTAAAAGATCTTCTTCTATTTTTTTCTACTAGAGTCTTCAAGTGAATTCTATACAGAATAAAGGTCCAACACAGAGTATACAGAAACGCGCATGCACAATATGCCTGAGTCATGGAAGAAAAATATTAATCCAAAAAATACCATAATGCTATTAAAATTTTGGTCAAAAAGTGACTAACGTAACTCATAACAGAATTCTGTAGCAAGTTAGGTGGGAATAAAAGCTAAGGAAAATTACAAATAATACAAGTATTATAAACGTAAATAATAGCACCATCTTTGTGTCTGTTCAAAAACTGGAAGACAAGACATAGGTGTCAATGTATGAAATACATTCTTAAATGCTTACTCTCAATATGCCAGCAACCTTTATGTCCCTTAACAACTAACATCAATACTTTTTGATTTGAGCTACAGAGTTCAGTCTGCTTTCTATCCTGTATGTCAGTGATGTAATAATGGACTGTTGGTACCAGCATCTATCTCTCTATGCACAGAACTAAAAATCCTGGGACAATTACTTACCATTTTTTTCTCTAATACAGAGCAACTCTCCATTCTGATGGAAAAAAGCAAGATATCTTTCCCCACCCCCTTTTTTCATCCCTCCATTAACAGTTAGAAAATGCATCCTTCTCAATCTCCCAAAGTGCAACAACAAACTCCCAGGGATCCATTAGGCTATTCAAATAGCAACAAAAGGCTTATTTTCACAATATCAAGCCCAAGTATGTCAGACCAGACACCTATGTAAAAAACACGTCTTTCTTGGCTTTTAGAAAATTACCCAGGCCTAGCTTTTGGGATACAAATCACTCAAGAGGCTTATTTGGAACAAAGTCAGGCTACACGAAGAACTTCTGTTTTGTAAAGGTGATGAATTTGTTGGCTAAAAGTAACCTTTTCCTTATCCCTTCAGTCTCAGGTTAGTGGACACAAGGGAGACAGTTGAGAACAGAGGGAAATTCTTTTCTGCAACAGAACTCTAAAGACCACGATCTTTAAAGTGTCAAGTAGCTGCTATGCATCTATGACATGCAAAGCTGGGCAATTTCGGTTCTGAGACTCACAATTACACCCTTCAAGGGGCTTCAATCTTCCCTGAAATAAGGTTTTCCATTAAAGATTTTAAGGAAAAGGGAATATCAGATAGCTTTTTTTCCGAGAACTCATAGATTTACCCACATTGCCATAGAATATGTGTCTTTATATTTAGTAACAGCCAATTTGTTTTATAGGGAATCTCGGAAGACCATTGGCTGATGAAAACATTGTGCGGACAGTAATTGAATTTTTGACTTACTTGCATCTTAAAGGTTAGTGAACGCTTTTTTAATCTTTCGCAGCTTTTGGTACTGAGAAGACAAGACTAACCCTGAGCATACACATCCGCTACAGATCTGAGTATGTGAGATTTTGGACAGCCCCTTGGAACACACACACACACACACACACACACACACAGAGCAGCTGCTCGTGCAAAAACACAGGGTGGTGAACACCTGATGCAGCAGAGTTGTAATACCCTTTGATCACTTGTTAGTGGCACAAGGAATACATCTCTCTTTTTGCATGTATGTATTCCACAATAAGGTTGCATCATAAAATTACAACAACACTAAGCTGAACATTGGCAAACAACTTAAAATGCTACTAGGAAAATCCCTGTGGAGTCTCAAAATTGCGACAAGAATTCTTATAGAATTCAGTGAAGATGAAATTTTTCTGGTTTTGTTAGGTTTGCTTAAAAAACCCCAAAGAAACACAATTTTTAGCTTTTCTAAACCTCTCCAGCACTTCTAAAATGGTCTACAAAATGTATAAAAATATGATACGTAGTTGCAAGGAAAACAACAGGTAGGAAAAAAGTTATGCTACTGCAAATATTTGAGGATTCTCCTGTCTCAGAAATTGGACAATTCAATAGATCAGTAACTTCTATATTCTCACCTTTGTGTACAACAAATTATAAGCAATTTTGTGCCAAGTGTTTGCTGTGGAAAAGTGTGTTACATGTGAAAATGCATGTTTTCATTTCATTATTAAAAGACAATTTTAAGAGATGTGTTCATTTTCTGCATACCTAGGATGCATTTTCGGCATTGTTTTCTGAATTGTTTGTATCCACCCAAGCAAAATAGTTCTCATTACTGAAAATACGAACTCAGTGGTTTTTGCATCAAAACTGCATTGGAAAGAAAATCTTGTTATAATTAGTAGTAAGGGCCTGAAATAATTCAAAGATGTATTTGAAGTAGATTATCAACATGTATATTTACTGTGGAGAATGTAGGTTGTTTGTTGTGTCGCTGTGAAGAGAGAGCCCTCAACATTCCTTTACTCTCCTATCTGAGCCTAGGAAGTAAAATCAATATTTAGCCATGGCAAAAAAGGAGTGAAACAAGTTAAATTCAAGCACATGCTCTCTGAGTAGGTTAAAAGCTGCTAAGGTGGACAAGAAAATTAAATGCATCTCACAGAAATACAAATTACTTCTTCCCCAAATGAGCAAACAAGGTTTCCTATTGAGGATAGTGATGACAAACACCTGTTTTTATTCAGAAAAGATGGTGGTATTATCTGTCCTTACTAGAAAAAAACGAATCTCCAGATTGTATAAAATGCTTTTTTCCTGAGATAGCTCTTGTATTCCCAGGTTTCAAACGACTCAGAGTATTATCACAATATATTAACAATATTTATTGGCAAGGCTCAGTACAAACTATACAAAATCAGAACTTTTGATTTAGCAGAAGACAAACATTTTTTTTAATGATAGAGATGCTTTAACATTTTTGTTTAAATGAAGCTTTACTACATTAAGTGTATTGGTCTAGATGTGTTCCTCGTTGAGGGGAAAACTCCCACTCACAGGATCCAGATTCAGGGAATAGTTAATCAGATTAGATATAAATTTTAATCTGCAAGATAAAGGCAGTATTTTAACTGCTAAGAAGTATCTTGGTGATACCTAAAAGTGACCTGTAGGATGGCAGCCATAACTGAATAATATTAAATATTTTGAGATGCAGAGATCCAACAGTATCAACTGATATAATAAAATGGTTATCATTTATTTGTCATTCTGTCGCTTCTGTTTCTAAAAAAGGTGCAATTATATCAGGAAGATATTATAATTCAAAAGAAAAAAACAATGGATTATAAATTAAAATATGAAAAGTTCAAAGGTTTGCCTCCTATAGTTGAGAGGATAAAAATGTGATAAAAATGTATACTACCGAAACTGGATGTCATTATTTAATTTTTAAGACAAATATGGATACTTTCATACACGTTAATTAACTTTTTTCTTCCTTTATTTGTAGAGTTGGGTGCACTTGACAAGCTACCAACACCAGAGGAAACAAACCAGTCTTGAAGAATGCTTTTTTTTTTGTTGTAGTGTAGATGTAGACTGAATTCTAAACAAGAGATCCAAATGAGCTAAAGTTGAGAAGTATTGTTTGCATTNGTTGAGAAGTATTGTTTGCATTAATCTGATAAATGGTAAACAGCATCCCCTCCCCCTCTGGTTTGTTTGTTGAATTATTTTGTCTTTTAATTTTTATTTTTCCCCTTCTTCTGTGATGCTACAGTGTATCATTTTGTCTTGGTAAACATTTTCTGTAGGTAAATGATAAAATAAAACTAAGAGCAAATAAATGGTTTCATTTTAAAATTAAGCACATGCCCCCACACAATGTATCATATAGAAAGCCCAGGTTAAATTTTAAGATTACACTGCACCTGCACTCTGCAATATTAGTGCAAAATAACACATAAATACTATATATGGAGTACTTTAGATAACAGATAAAACCCAATGACTTCAAAGTGCTGCCTTAAAGAGTCCTTTTAGGTCAAAGATCTGTCTGTAACTCTATGCTTTAAGGAAACATTACTTCTTTTTCATGTTTTCATAGGCATGAAATAAACATGTGTTCATAATAAATTTCCTATTATTCACCTGTAATACATCAGCCCATTAAATGAAGCGCACCTTGATGCAATACAAATTTAACCACTCTGTAGGGGTTTGTACAAATCCTATGTGTAGGATTCCTATGTCATCGACAATACTGGCTCTGTACTCCTTAATGAGGAAATGCTCCTGTCTGCTCCAAGATTAAAACATTGTTTTTTGAGATGCTTTAGTCTTGAGTCTAGCAAAGCACTTGAATCCATGCTTAATCCATTCAAAAGAACTTTGATGGACCAGAAAACTGGGCCTGGACACAATAAATGTCATATCAAGACTGAGAAAAGGTTTGAGAGGATACAGAACCATGGAAAGGTTTTTCTTATTGAGATGACTTTCACTCTCTCCACAGTGCAAGGAAATATCATCCTTTCAAAATGCTGACATGCAGTCGAAGAGCACAGACTGGCAGAAATTTTGCAGACCTTTATTACCTAACCTGTTTTTCTCTTTTGGCATAGCAGAATACATTCTAAATGCCAAGCCATTAGTTTGAACCCACACAGCCATGTCACCTTGTCAGTCAGGCTTTGCTCTTCTAATTAATAATCACTCAGCCTCTGATATCATATATGATGTTCACTTTCCAAAGTGTGCAAAGTACACTTTTCATCACATCCAGAGAGCTTCTGATCAAGCCCTTCCCATAATTTTGTACTGGGTTACTTTTTTTTCTAAGAGTAATTAAAAAAATTATACACTGGTGATATACATGTGAAAAAAATCCACTTTAGTACAGTGGTGAGTGTCCCCATCTCTCATGCTGGAGACCAGGGTTTGATTCCCGCCAGAGAGGCAGTGGTGCTGTTTAAGAGTTGGACTCGATGATCCGTGTGGGTCCCTTCCAACTCAGAATATTCTGTGATTCTATGATACATTTTGCTAGTTCAGCATTACTTGGTAAGTTTATGGGCTACCAAAAATGTCAAATAAAGGACAGAGTGAAATCTAACCTCTGTACATTAGTATAGTTCAATAGATCCAAACTCTCATTTTCACTAGTAATGTCCACATTTCCCGCCTTGAAGCAGAGTTCACTAAAATCAAGGGGCATTATTTTCATTGACTTCCATGGGATTTGTTTCATTGACTGTAAAACCCAGTATCCATTTGAAGAACTCAATAACAAGCCATATTTCCATGGCAAAGCACATGAACCTATGATCAAATAAAAGGAACATCACATTAGCATTGAATTTCTTTTTTTTTTTTTAAATGGGATAAGAAATTAGAAATAACGAGATAAAATTAGAAAACAGTTATTACTTTATTCAAATTAGCATACTTTCACCTCATTAGAGTTGGAATGGTCCTGTTACAATATTTATTTGAAATAATTGTGAAATTTGATTATTTGAAATAATGAGAAACTCATGGGATCAGGAAGATTTAAAACACTGAGCAGGGAGACCTGCAAGTTTTTGTATTGTGCTGCACTGATATACGAAAATGTTACAGAAACCATATTATCATAATCGACTTAGCAAAAGCAGTCCACCTACTTTCACTTGAAAATTTCTGCATTCAAACATGCTTTGATAATATTTCAAAACACAGAGACAGGTAAATTTTTCACCTTGTTTCTTCATCCTCTAACATCTCTTATTTTTGAAAAAATAAAGGGGAAAAAACCAATAAAAAGGTATGCTGCTGGACCAATTTCACAATTTCAGGAGCATTACTGCTTTATTAACATTCATTGTTTTAAAAGTATGTTTTAAATAATTTGACTTCAGATACAATTTCTGCAAATACTTGGAGTGACATTTCCATAAACAACCTCTTGGGCAAAGACCTGATAAAAAATGGCCCTTAAACCACAATTTGGAAGGAATTAGTTTCAACAGGGCAAATAGACAATCAAAAAATGTGATGAGTTTCAGTAGAAAACAATAATAGAGCAAATCCTTAACAATTTCGATCTCATTAAATAATTTATTTTGCTATTCTGCATACTTCACAGCCCACTTTTGTATAGGATTAGCTCAAATACAGACTTGCGCTAAAGACAAAAGCCAAATTAAAAAAAAAGAAGTAGACTTTGTTTTAACGTTTACCAGTGATGTGAAATTACCCATCATACAAATTTAACTCTGACAATGAACAGAAGGCTTGTATGATGCTGAATGACTGGACAATAAAATGGAAGATGAGATTAAATGCTGATGCAAGCAAATTATATACACAGAGAAAAACAATTCTAATTTTACATACGCATACTGATGCTCTAAATTACGTCTGGAAAAAGACTCATTGTACGCAGTGCTCTAAAAATGCCATTTCAAACTTCAACAGTGGTCAGAAAGGGACAGGGAATGTTAGGAATCATAATGAAATAATACCATTCCCAACTTTAACACCAGCAGCAATTTTGGACAGCTCACTACAAACTAAAAAAACACTGTAGAACCAGAAAGACTATAGAGAAAAGTGAAAAATATTTTTACAATTATTTTGATACATAGAGAAACTAAATAGATAAGAGAGTCTTAAATGTTGTGCTAAAAGTGCTTAACAAATTCACCTTTTTTTGTAACCCAAGATTTAACAAATAAATGATAAATGTTGATAAAATTACCAAGTAACTTTTAAACCCCATACCCAGGAAAAAAGGAAGGCCTTTTTCATCTGTCTTGTGATGAAATCGTGAAAAGTCCTTCAAGATCTAAATGAAATCACTACTCAAAAATTTTAATTAAATTGTTTCTTAGAAGTACAGATGTGTGAATACATCTATAAAATAACCCTTAGAACCTGATCCAGGGATTAGCTACACACGGTTTCTTCAACTTCACAGCATTTGATGCTATCTTACAAAAGAAACTTGGAAATCACATATTTTTGGTGAAAGATTCTGCAGAAATACTGAATTCGGTATATTACCTATAACAAAGGGGGGGGAAATTAAATTTCACCTGTCAGGTTGTCTCATTAAAACTTGTATAAATGCAAATCAGTTCAGCATAAAAGAGGGAACTTCTGGTGTCACAGCTGGCATTAAACAGCCTATTCAGATTACAAAGCCATTAGGCAGCTGACAGGATACATGTATTTTCCCACCTGTCTACTCATGTAAAGGTCAGAACTCAACATTAGTACAGAAAAATTAGACAGGACTCAGATTATTGAGGACATTTGAGTGGGCTTGATACTTGAGTTGACATAATCCTGCTTTCAAATCCAAAGTTACCATGGTTCAAACTACAGCCCTTTTTTTGCCTGACTACTACATTATCTTCCTGATGTAACAGAGAAAATTGGTGGGAGTTAGCTTACAAGATTCTAGCATATTCTTAGCTGTTCTTTTATATTTCGAAAATGATTAGGAGATATGAGAGAGCATGTGTAAATACACATTAATAACTTCCAGGAAAAAATGGCAAAAGTATTTTTGCATTATTTCAGAATACATTATACATATAAATTGGCAACAAATTAGAAATGGACACAAGGAAGTACTTTGCAATTTGTCCAGAATGCAAATTACATCAGGAGATTTCTAAAAGGCAGGGGGACCACTATGTAGTCTTTAAAGAGTGTTTGGAAGTAAGTCTATATGAATAGGGACTTAGGCTCGTATTGGAGAGAGAGCTACATAGCAGAGTTACTACTGTGGTGTTAAGAGATGATTCCTCTGGTGATTCCTAGCATAAGCATGAAGATGACTTCTGCAAATCTTTCCATAGCTTTGGTAGCTGTAGCTTTATTAATGCACACATGAAAAGAGACAGAAAACATCTATGAAAAAATCTAAACAAAAGTTGCTTTTATTCAGAAGCAATCTACCAAGGGAATTCCGGGTATTTCTCACAGAGGGACTCTGTTTCCCACTTACTAGCCCAACAATTCTTCAGCTCATAAATTTGTTGTGCAGGAAAAAATGCAAGCGATCATCTAAATTACAGTGAGCTCCCGGTTTCTGTGGGTCCACAGGTCTGGAAACAGGGCATGAAGACAGCCAACTCCTGAATATTCAATTAAGCCCTGCCCATCGCCCCGCCTCCTTCAGGGACAGGTTGCTGCTGCAGCTGGGCCACTCACAGCTTCCTTCTCGGTTCCTTCCTTTCGCCAGAGTAGGACGGGACAGGAGCTCAGTGACCTGGTCTAGTTGGTGGGGAGTTGGACTAGATGATCCTGAGGGTCCCTTCCAACTCAGAATAACCTGTGAACCTGAACTATTAAACTGACACTTTTCTCTTTTTCCCCTAGCCTTGACATTTTTCTTCTTTACTGCATACAACAAGAACTCGAGCTGCCCATGGCACGGTGCGGATGGGCGGCCACTTGTCCCAGCTTGGTGGCACAGCATGGACACCTGCCCAGCCACCCCNAGAGTTACTACTGTGGTGTTAAGAGATGATTCCTCTGGTGATTCCTAGCATAAGCATGAAGATGACTTCTGCAAATCTTTCCATAGCTTTGGTAGCTGTAGCTTTATTAATGCACACATGAAAAGAGACAGAAAACATCTATGAAAAAATCTAAACAAAAATTGCTTTTATTCAGAAGCAATCTACCAAGGGAATTCCTGGTATTTCTCACAGAGGGACTCTGTTTCCCCCTTACTAGCCCAACAATTCTTCAGCTCATAAATTTGTTGTGCAGGAATAAATGCAAGCGATCATCTAAATTACAGTGAGCTCCCGGTTTCTGTGGGTCCACAGGTCTGGAAACAGGGCATGAAGACAGCCAACTCCTGAATATTCAATTAAGCCCTGCCCATCGCCCCGCCTCCTTCAGGGACAGGTTGCTGCTGCAGCTGGGCCACTCACAGCTTCCTTCTCGGTTCCTTCCCTTCGCCAGAGTAGGACGGGACAGGAGCTCAGTGACCTGGTCTAGTTGGTGGGGAGTTGAACTAGATGATCCTGAGGGTCCCTTCCAACTCAGAATAACCTGTGAACCTGAACTATTAAACTGACACTTTTCTCTTTTTTCCCCCCTTTTTTTCTTTTTCTTCTTTTTCCCCTAGCCTTGACATCTGGGCTTGTGACTGCATACAACAAGTACTCGAGCTGCCCATGGCACGGTGCGGATGGGCGGCCACTTGTCCCGGCTTGGTGGCACAGCATGGACACCTGCCCAGCCACCCTGGCTCGGCTTGGCAGTCTGCTTGTCCGCCCTGGGGGAATTAGGGAAAGGTGCCTCCTGCTCCCAGTCTCCTGCACAGACACAAACAATGGCAGCCCCCTCCTGCAGCCTGGTAGAGAACAATTCCAGCTACACAAAAATACGCTTACACTGAATGCATCGCGGTTGGGTTGGNTTCCTGAAAGTAAACAACTACAACTTGCAAAACTTTGGAGTAAAACACAGTTTCCAGAATAAAAGGTTTGGGTATTTGGAGAATGAAGATTCATAGCTTTTTTCCTTCTTTTCTTTTAAATAAATTAGTTTGATTTTAAAAAGCAATGTTAGGTCTGTTTGTTGTTAATGCTTTAATTCTCTAATATTTGTGCATCCAGGTGAAAGCAAAGGATAAAGCAGAGAAGGCTGTCAATGTAAAAGTCTGCAGTATACTCTAGAACTATTTGTCTGGAAGTAATAGCTGGCCTAAATAGCCACCAGGTGGTAATAGTGCTCTTCATGGAAAAGCTCAGGAGTGTTAGCAGAACAGGTTTAGCTTTATTCAGATTCCTGATTTACTAAGAATTGTAATTACAAAGAAAGGTAATTACTTTAGAAACAAGTAAATTAAAACTCTAATAGAACACTGTGTGCTGACTACCAGAGAGAAATGCAGTGGCTCAGAAATCCATACCTACTGCAAACTGTGATTTAAAAAACATCCTTGTGTTAGCATGCCAAAAATTAAGAACATCTTTGGAGTAAAATCAGGTAATAAAAAGTACAAGAGTCGTGCAGTATTTGTCTGGGTACTTTACCAGTGTTTTTGTGAGAATGGGGGGAAAAACAGCCATAATTTTTGCATTATTAATAGGGAAGATTATAGCTGTGCTGATTTGACTGAGGTAGAGGTAGTTTTCTTCACAGCGGCAGGTACGGCTTTGTGTTTTGAATTTGTGTTTTTCCTGGGTCAATTGAGATGAAGGATTAATTGAATTTAGAAATACTTGAATAATAAACATGGAGAGAAATAAGAAGTTTACTGGGAGAAAGGAAAAAAATTAATATAATAAATATATATATATGTTTGAATAACAATAACAGTATCAAAAACAATGGAACAATGACAACAGCAGACAGCTGGGAAATAAACAAGCACGTGGAGGGGTGCCTAGTCTAAAGGAAACCAGGGCACCTCCAGGATTCCAGGGGCAGGGGAATAGGGTTCAGGGTAGGCAAACCAGTGGAGTAACAGCCAGTGATCCTTTCCTGAAATGTCCAAGGGGCTGCAGGGCAGATCCAGTGGGCAGCAGGGGAAAAAGCTGTGCTGAGATGAGGAGTTAAAGGTCCACATGGTTCTGGGCAAAATGGTGGCAGCAGAGATCAGAGGTGAAAACAAGGCTTCCTCAGTCCAGAGATGTCCACATTCCACCCACCCCCTCTGTGAGCCCAGCAGCTGTATTTATAGGGCCTTGGGTCCCTCCCATGTCACATGCCTTGTGGGCATGTCTTCACTTGCCATTGGGTGTCACTCAGCCTGCCCTAGCCCTCAGGCCCCTCCCCTAGTCACATGCCTTGCTGGGAAGGGAAGATAAGAAAAAGAATCCTCCATTTTTTGTCCAGTAAAAAGGAGAAAGCCCCTCCCCTGGCCACATTCCTTTCAGGGGAGGGAAGGGGAGGTAAGAAGAGAAACCTACTGTCAGCCCTAGTAAAAAGGAGAAAATTTTCACAATAGAACCAAAGGGCTCTCCCCATAACAGTGTTGAACACAGGATTGATAGTATAGAGATGTTTATGATATTGCTGAGCAGGGCTTACATAAAGCCAAGGCCTTTTCTGCTTCTTTGACTGCCACACTGGCAAAGAAGTTGAGGGTACACGGGAGGTTGGGAGGAGATAGAGCCAGGACAGGACATCCAAACTGATCAAAGGGATGTTCCATACCATATGATACGATGCTCAGCACATAAAGTGGAAGGAAGAAGGAGGAATAGGGGGATGTTTAGAGTGATGGCATTTGAATTCCCTAGTAACCATTACATGTGATAGGACCTTGCTCTCCTGGAGATAGCTGTGGCTAGTCCCCAGAGAGCAGATCTCAACACCTGTCACTCCACGTCCCTTTGTGAGGATGTTGAATACCACAATGAGNAATATATATTTATTCATAAATATTTATCTATAGATTTATTTTATGCAAGGAAAAAGTATTAATTTACACACATGCAATGTGACACTTCATTTCTAATCATGCAGCTCAGCAATTATTATGTGGGCAAGCAATTTTATTAGTAGGTTTTTCTTGTTGTAAGGTGATACTTGAAGAACAGTATTGCAATGTAATTTTAAATTTGTTTCACATTAACGGAAGATACCATGTGAGAATTTGGACCTGTAATTCTTCTCATGTTTCACTTAAACATTGCTTGTCATGACAGACTTTACACCATACAGTGTTCTACACAGGCTGTTTTGTGTGGAACAAAAGAAGAATTATTAATTTAAGTTTTACCATCACTTCTGAGTCCAGACTTTTAAATCTTCCCATGTGAAGTCAAAGCACTATTTCCACAACTAGAGATTACCTCCACTAAATGTATCAGAATCAGGCCTATAAAAGTCCTGACCAAATAAAGAAGGATGATTGCATCAATTGTCTGTGGCACTTAGATGATTGAATCATGTGAGTAATAGTTCACTCATCTTCTAGCTGCCTAATTCATGGTTAATGAATGCTCTTCATGCACTTTCCACCAAAAGGACTCAACTCCTAAATTGCTGCCCATTCATGTGGGAGTTGATTTAGTATGAAGAAACAGACTATGCAATGATGTTACTTTTATGCTTGTCATCTCTTCAGAAGGTAGTAAGTCAGTGGAACAAATAAATAAATCATACTACCTTGCCCCACAGCAGTTTTCTTTTGTCTTGGCATAGAGAGATTCTCACTTAAGGATATATCAGGACAGCATTTAGTCTACTTTGTCATATGGCTTTCTTTTCTTTCCTCTTTCCCTTAAAAAGATCTCATATAGGCTGTTTATCTTCAATTGTATTTTTCTTTCTTAAGCCATAATTATAGTTTTGTAACTTCATTTTTTTCCTTTCTGACCTCATTGATGTGTTTAAAGATCGTGGTTTTAACCACTCTAAGGTTTACAATACCTCTTCCTGTAAAAGAGGTAACAATGCAATGGCCTTTAAGCATGTGAACAGGGAGAAACTAGACTAGGACTCAGTGCTGCGCACAGATACATGTCGAACCTAAATGGACAGAGCTTTCCACATGTGGAGAGATATTAAATGCTCAGCAAAAGTAAGTTTTAAGCAGAATGAGTTACACAGACTTATAATAGTATGAAAGTTAGTATGTTGTTTGCTTAATTTTACTTTGTCAGGATGAGTAGCTGGATTTGGTCAAACCTTAGGCTGCAAGTTGTAAAGTCATATATGTTTTCAGCTGGATTAGTCTTCTTAGCAATTTTCCCACTTGCTGCTACAGTGCTGTGTTTTGCCTTTGGTATGAGGAGGATATTGACAACACACTTATGTTTTGCTTGTTGCTAAGTAATGTTTATCCCAAGTCTAGGGCTCTCAGTTTCCCATGCTCTACCAGTAAGCCAGTGCACCAGAAGCACAAACGAAGATAAGGGGGTTATAACCAGCATCAGAAACTGCAGCTTGAGAAAATAAGAACATTTAATGACTTGTCTGTATGAACACAGAGAAAAAAATCCAATAAGGCATTAGAAGACCCCAGAACAAAAATTGCTATCTAACCATGAAGCGCAAACAGCGTGCTTGAAGAGTGTATGAAGGGTGCGAAAATAAGTTGTAAGGGTATAAATACCTGGGGATTTCTTTCTTCCTGGTCCCTTAACAGAGGCTCCCAGCTTGAGCTGACCTGCTGCTGTACCACACTATTAAATTATTTATTTTTATAAATACAGTATTTATAAATATTTTTATAGATTCTGCTACTGAGAACCTTGAGTCATGTCTGTAGAAGAATGAAGTGCATCCAAGAGTGAATGTGTGAGGAAGGAGTAGAAAGAAGCACCCATCAGCTCACTGGAGCTGTTCGCTGCAAAGGGACTCTGCTCCCAGCAGTTAAAGTCTGTGGTGGTGTGTGTGTGTGTGCAACTCCCTGAATGATGGGACAATGCTCAGGCAGTGGCTTCTCCTTTAACAAAAATCTTATTTCTCACTGTGTCTATACGAGCTACTTTTTGCTGATCATGCCACCCTTGTTANAAGGCCTTTTCTGCTTCTTTGACTGCCACACTGGCAAAGAAGTTGAGGGTACACGGGAGGTTGGGAGGAGATAGAGCCAGGACAGGACATCCAAACTGATCAAAGGGATGTTCCATACCATATGATACGATGCTCAGCACATAAAGTGGAAGGAAGAAGGAGGAATGGGGGGATGTTTAGAGTGATGGCATTTGAATTCCCTAGTAACCATTACATGTGATAGGACCTTGCTCTCCTGGAGATAGCTGTGGCTAGTCCCCAGAGAGCAGATCTCAACACCTGTCACTCCACGTCCCTTTGTGAGGATGTTGAATACCACAATGAGGTCTCTACTCAGTCTCTTCTTCTCCAGGCTGAACAAGTCAAGTGACCTCAGCCTCTCTTCGTACAACTTCCCCTCAAGGCCCTTCATTACTTTTGTTCAAAGGAGAACAAATCCAGACACGAAATCCCAGTTTTGTATCTGCTATGTTTACTTACCCAAGCAATAAAGTATTAAATAGCAGCCTTTGGTTCACCAGTTCTTCCAGCTCTTCGGAATGCTGCCATATCAGTTTTGTTGTCTCTAAAGGTCTGTTTAAAGTTCTGTGTTCTGAAGTCATATAGCACCAAGAGAATTTAATCCTTCAATAATACCAGTGCTAACTTGTGTAATCTTAAAAGAGGGGGAAAAAAGCATAATTTCAGTGCTTAAAAGCACAAGAAAAANAAAAAAGACTATATATATATATATAATATATATTTATTCATAAATATTTATCTATAGATTTATTTTATGCAAGGAAAAAGTATTAATTTACACACATGCAATGTGACACTTCATTTCTAATCATGCAGCTCAGCAATTATTATGTGGGCAAGCAATTTTATTAGTAGGTTTTTCTTGTTGTAAGGTGATACTTGAAGAACAGTATTGCAATGTAATTTTAAATTTGTTTCACATTAACGGAAGATACCATGTGAGAATTTGGACCTGTAATTCTTCTCACGTTTCACTTAAACATTGCTTGTCATGACAGACTTTACACCATACAGTGTTCTACACAGGCTGTTTTGTGTGGAACAAAAGAAGAATCATTAATTTAAGTTTTACCATCACTTCTGAGTCCAGACTTTTAAATCTTCCCATGTGAAGTCAAAGCACTATTTCCACAACTAGAGATTACCTCCACTAAATGTATCAGAATCAGGCCTATAAAAGTCCTGACCAAATAAAGAAGGATGATTGCATCAATTGTCTGTGGCACTTAGATGATTGAATCATGTGAGTAATAGTTCACTCATCTTCTAGCTGCCTAATTCATGGTTAATGAATGCTCTTCATGCACTTTCCACCAAAAGGACTCAACTCCTAAATTGCTGCCCATTCATGTGGGAGTTGATTTAGTATGAAGAAACAGACTATGCAATGATGTTACTTTTATGCTTGTCATCTCTTCAGAAGGTAGTAAGTCAGTGGAACAAATAAATAAATCATACTACCTTGCCCCACAGCAGTTTTCTTTTGTCTTGGCATAGAGAGATTCTCACTTAAGGATATATCAGGACAGCATTTAGTCTACTTTGTCATATGGCTTTCTTTTCTTTCCTCTTTCCCTTAAAAAGATCTCATATAGGCTGTTTATCTTCAATTGTATTTTTCTTTCTTAAGCCATAATTATAGTTTTGTAACTTCATTTTTTTCCTTTCTGACCTCATTGATGTGTTTAAAGATCGTGGTTTTAACCACTCTAAGGTTTACAATACCTCTTCCTGTAAAAGAGGTAACAATGCAATGGCCTTTAAGCATGTGAACAGGGAGAAACTAGACTAGGACTCAGTGCTGCGCACAGATACATGTCGAACCTAAATGGACAGAGCTTTCCACATGTGGAGAGATATTAAATGCTCAGCAAAAGTAAGTTTTAAGCAGAATGAGTTACACAGACTTATAATAGTATGAAAGTTAGTATGTTGTTTGCTTAATTTTACTTTGTCAGCATGAGTAGCTGGATTTGGTCAAACCTTAGGCTGCAAGTTGTAAAGTCATATATGTTTTCAGCTGGATTAGTCTTCTTAGCAATTTTCCCACTTGCTGCTACAGTGCTGTGTTTTGCCTTTGGTATGAGGAGGATATTGACAACACACTTATGTTTTGCTTGTTGCTAAGTAATGTTTATCCCAAGTCTAGGGCTCTCAGTTTCCCATGCTCTACCAGTAAGCCAGTGCACCAGAAGCACAAACGAAGATAAGGGGGTTATAACCAGCATCAGAAACTGCAGCTTGAGAAAATAAGAACATTTAATGACTTGTCTGTATGAACACAGAGAAAAAAATCCAATAAGGCATTAGAAGACCCCAGAACAAAAATTGCTATCTAACCATGAAGCGCAAACAGCGTGCCTGAAGAGTGTATGAAGGGTGTGAAAATAAGTTGTAAGGGTATAAATACCTGGGGATTTCTTTCTTCCTGGTCCCTTAACAGAGGCTCCCAGCTTGAGCTGACCTGCTGCTGTACCACACTATTAAATTATTTATTTTTATAAATACAGTATTTATAAATATTTTTATAGATTCTGCTACTGAGAACCTTGAGTCATGTCTGTAGAAGAACGAAGTGCATCCAAGAGTGAATGTGTGAGGAAGGAGTAGAAAGAAGCACCCATCAGCTCACTGGAGCTGTTCGCTGCAAAGGGACTCTGCTCCCAGCAGTTAAAGTCTGTGGTGGTGTGTGTGTGTGTGCAACTCCCTGAATGATGGGACAATGCTCAGGCAGTGGCTTCTCCTTTAACAAAAATCTTATTTCTCACTGTGTCTATACGAGCTACTTTTTGCTGATCATGCCACCCTTGTTACTCACACAGAAGCAGCTCTGCAGAGCTTAACATCTTGCTTTGCAGAAGCTGCTGAGCTTTTTGGGTTAGAAGTCACCTTGAAGAAGACAGAAGTTCTTTACCAACTTGCACCTCAGGAGCCTTACCATCCCCCTCATATCAAATCAGGACATATGGAGACGCACCATCTATAACGCTGCTGCCTCCCTTGAGAGCTCAAGTAGAATTAGTCTTGAGGAGAAAAGAGAACACAGAAAGAACCATACCTCATTAGTACCACTTAAGGAGACTTTCCACTGTGTCTTATGCACCCAGACTTGTTGATCCCGCATCAGCCTTTTTAGTCATCAGCATGTTTGTAGCAAGTGTGCGTAGAGCCCTTCCTGTATCTTCGTTTGCGAAACCTAGCCGTGAGGATGATGCATACTCCAGTTAGGCTACCTGGAAAAGGTTAAATCAAAAAACCAGCTCTGCAGAGTTAATTCAACTTTCTGACATTTCTGACAGATTAAAGAAGATGTGCCCTCAGCTCTTTCCTTACAAAGACATATTCTGCATTAGCAAATGCCACATCTTTCTTCTGTGCAGTGAATACATTGGGTATTGTGTTACACCATGCTGTTAGAGTTCTTATTGTCCTCAAATGGTCATCCCTATAGAGACGCTCTGAAATAGCTAGTCCACAGAAACTAATTTAAAAAGTTATGTCTTCCTTTGTCATAACTCTTCTGATGTTCCTTTTGTATTCATGTTAGTAACATAATCAAAACCCTTTCAATACAGCATTAAGAGTATCAAAAGAGGACTAACCTAAACAAGGCAGAAAAGAATTTATAAGTGGATACTGAGGAAAATCTTGCCAATTCCTTTTAATAATTATGTAATCATTAGTGTGGGACATGGATACAAAAGAGATTAAATTTTTAATAATTTACCAAAGCTGTGACTGCAATTACATTATGGGACCTTACTTGGACAAATTGTTACAGATTACTGCAGTCCAATTAAGAAAAGATAGGAAAGGAAAAAAAGGAGACTTTGGACTCTTTGTAATAACAGCGTAGCTGTACTGTCCTGAAACTCTGGAGGATATGAGTAGAAAGCTTGTTTAAATCATGCATAGAAAGATAAAACGAGCAGTGAGATAATACTCAAACACTATCCCTCTGTGAGAGGGGGCTTTTGCAGTACCCCAGTGTGGTTGGTGTCCTTGGCTGACTGACAGATGCCCACCAAGCTGTTCTGTCCTTCTCCCTTCTCATAGAAAAGAGGGAGAAAAACAGCATGAAAAGCTTGTAGGTCAAGATAAGGACAGGAGTGTCACTTATCAATTACCATCACAGGAAAAACAGAATATATGTAGGGAAGTTAATTTAATTTATTGCCCAATAATGAGAGTAGGATGATAGGAAGTAAGAAAAAAATCTAAAACCAAGATGGCAAAACCTGTGGGAGTGGTTAAGGTTTCTTGATTTGTTCAGCTTAGAGAATACAAGGCTGAGGGGAGACCTCATGACAGGCTGCAGCTTGCTCAAGGAGGCACAACTGAACAGGAAATGATCCTTGAAAAACCCCATACATGTTAAGGTAGCTAAGTTTTCCTCAGGAATATGATCTTTCTCTTAAAATGTTTTTGAATTATTATTGCCACTATGCATGGACAAACAACCTTTCGGGGAAAAAAAATAATTTCTTCACTTTCAGAACTCCATCGAGACAACACTTTTGTGGAAAATTTGGAACATATTCCTGTATTTTCTTCATCTAGCTAGGTTACTTTTTCTCTGTTAGCAGACCTGCTAACATAGTAAAAATGTAAGCTATGCTGATTTCACATGTTAAGACATAGGAAAATGATCCTGTTTTTTATCACTGCACACAGTGACACTTCGTAAATCAGCATACATGATCCCTGAAACACATGGGGCCCATAACCAATGCTATACCCCAAAGGACACAGTAAGTTATATTCAAAAGTTTGTCCTGTGAACAATAAAAATATATGCTTATTTAGAGTAAAATGTTAGAAACATTAACAGAGATTTAAACTGTATCACTGTTACATTAATAAAATTGTTTATGATATGAAAAATGTACTAAATGAAATTATGCAAATAAATATATTCTATTAGGGAACGGCCAAAAGAAAGTTCTTGTAAGCCTTTAAAAATATTTACGCCATAACACTGTATTAAGATATATCTGTATTTTACATAAAAAATCACTTGTTCTTTGGCCTGCAGATTGCATTTTATGGCAGGGTTTTAAAAACCAATTCTGATGATTTTTATGCCTAGTTAGTAAATAGATAATGTTTTGCTAATACTTAGAGAAATCTACATGGTATGTGATCTTCTTACCTTAAATAATTGACAAGTGCTTGTGAGTAATGACTGAGTGGAACATGAAGTTTGCTTGAATGTCACTGAGTAGGCAACCCCTCTACAAATATCTGTGAAACTAAGACACTGGAATTAATACGTTACTTAAAGAACAGAGAAAACTACATCTACTCAGTATCTTCTGATATTATTCAGGTGGCATTTGCTCTAGAAATTATGAATTATATCTGACCTATTGTTGACTTTAAATACTTACATACAATATCCCAGGACCAATTTAAAAGAGTGAGTGATTATCTAGGAGTCATTACTATAATACTATATACTCTCTGGTATTTAATTTCTGAAGTCAGTCTTGCCTAAGAAGTTTTATTCTAGGTTGAGACATTACTACAATGAATTTCAGGAGTTCAACTTGAAATCAAAATATTTTAAAGATGCATACATAATAGTCCTGAGGTGAATTTAACAAGCAATAGGATTAACCTTCGAAATAGGATAGATAACCTTTGTCTAGAATTGAGATGTTAATAATACCATATTTCAGTAGTTTCTCTCTTATTAGAATAGTGAATGTCAAGATGAGCAGCAAAAGACTCTTCCACAGTTATTCCCGGTATCAGAATAGCTTCATGGAAGTGCAGAAAGTTGTACCTTCTCCACACTTCTGAATCCACACTGGCAGAAAACTAATGCAGACCAACGGCAGGTAGTTCATTATCAAAGGAATAAGAAGATGGATTAAAAACTAATGTAGCTTTCCTAGTCCACGTCATTTGCATTAGATTTGCAGCTGAACTACAGCACTAGGTCCATTGAAACAGAACAGTGAAGGCCCTAATGTAAAACCTTGTCTGACTGATATCGTGGAGAGAAAGGACCATGGCTGAAGAAGTGTAATAACTTCAGGCTGGCTGACCCAGAATCTTGTCTTTTAAAGTCAGTATTAACATCTTGTCTCTCATATACACATTACACTAATAGCTTTTGCCTTGAACTGAATGTTGATGTGTGTTGATGAAATAGTTTTCTTGAATTGTTTGTTTCTTGCTCTTATTTTTAGTAGATGGCAGAAAATATGACTCTGATAATGACGGACAGTATTAGCACCTTAATCTGGAGGATTTCATTTTAAAGAAAAAACCCAATAATTTATCAGTATCCTAGCTAAAGATCCATAGTTCTTTGTCATATCAAATACAAAACACTTTTCTGCTACAGTAAGTAGTTCTAAATACATAGCATGATTTACACTAAAGAGGATTCATTCCTTGGTTTGGTACAATGACTGAAATATAAGGGAAAACAGAGGGAGGCCAGGATTTTTCAAAGTGGTTAAAATTATTCTGTATCTGCTGCCAGTGACAATTTGAATTTTTTAAAAACATAATTCATCAAGCACACAGCGCTACTCTTCCTCCAAAACCAGTTGTATTCTAAGAATTCAATTATTGGGGGGAAAACTACCCCCCCCATACCAACAAACCAGAAGTTAAAATCCACTTTAGTACAGTGGTAAGTGTCCCCACCTGGCGTGCGGGAGACCCGGGTTCGATTCCCGCCAGGGAGACAGTGTTAAGAGTTGGACTCGATGATCCTTGTGGGTCCCTTCCAACTCAGAATATTCTGTGAAGTTTTGTGATTTTTATGTATACTTGGAGTAGAGAAAAGGCGAACAGCAGCTTAGTGCATTTCCCACATCCAAAACCACTGTGACTGCAACAGACAGGATGACAGCAGGGAACAGAAGCAGCTCTGACAAGAGAAGGAGGCAGTGAACTAGTGGAAATACCAAAAAATCACAGAAGGTTCTGGGTTAGAAAGGACTTCAAAGATCATTTAGTTCCAATCCTCCCCTGTCCCCTCCAGCATGGGCAGGGACATCTTCTACCAGACCAGGTTTCTCAGGGTCACATCCTATCTGGCCTTGAACGCTTCCAGGGAAGGGGCATCCACAACTTCTTTGGGCAGCTTGTTCCAGTGCCTCACCACCCTCACAGTAAAGAATTTCTTCCAAATATCTAATCTAAACCTGCTCTCCATTTAAAGCCATTCCCCCTTGGCCCATCACTACATGTCCTTGCAAAAAGTCCCTCTCCAGCTCTTGGTAGCCTCCCTTAAGGTACCATAAGGGAGAAATTACATCTTCCTGGAGTCTTCTCTTCTCTAGACTGAAAAAATTCTAATTCTCTCAGCCTTCCCTCGTGGGAGCAGTGCCCCAGCCCTCTAATCATCTTTGTCCAAAAATATTTTTAAAGTCATTACTCTGATCCCCTAAGATTTCTCGTTTTTAGACACTTTAAAAGAGCCACTCCATTTCCTGCAAATATTACTAAAAACGGCATCTATTTACAATAGTTGTTAAGATACTTGCATAAAAGGAATTTAGCTTAACCTGACACTTTCTCATTTTCTGCTATGTCAATTGAACAATCCATACTCATTTGCCAGACTTTATCTTTGTACTCAAAACAGTCTACAGCACCATGTAAATCTTATCAGTTTTGTATATCATATATTGAAAGATACATTCCACAACTGATAATTTCGTCTATACTCCTGGGCCATCACCCTGCATTCAATAATTTGAATATGGCACAGTAATGCAACAGAAGGCAAAATTTGGAAGGAGTAATCATATCATGCAACAGACTCTCATCAGCTCACACCTAAACACAACCTGCCACTCTCAAATAGCCTAGTGGTACTCCCTGCCCGCAAATTCTGACACTGCATAATACCTGTGAAGAGATTAGCTTTTCACAGTGATTCACAGATTTACAGAATATTCTGAGTTGGAAGGGACCCACAAGGATCATCGAATCCAACTCTTAAACAGCACCACTGCCTCCCTGGTGGGAGTTTCCTTTCTAGAATACTTAGGTTTGAATTACTTAGCTACATTTACAGGAAGTGATCTGTTATATTAAACAGCTCAGCTATTTATATGAAGCTGTTATATTAAACTCCTAATATCATATTAAAGTAAGTGTGAAATGTCAAGTTTCTCTCAAAGGCAAAAAGAAAGGTGGAAATTAAAATACAAATTAAATTCTGTAGCACACAGTCTAATTAGAATAGGATCTTAGTATTCAGAGTGTTTGCCATCAAATTAACAAGTTAATACCTATTTACTTAATATGTATAAAAATATATCCATATCAGTTTCTCTGGACTCAGAGAAAAATGCATTTTTACATAATAAAATCTACTTCAAAGACGGGCATCTAATACTTCCAAAGTACAGAACACAAACTCATTCATGTATTTCAAAGACATTTCCTCAGTACTTGTTAAGGAACCTGAATGCAAAAGTTCTTTTTTTCCCCTCTCTATAGACTATGATTTTAATGCTTCAATCTATGATTTTGTTTCCATGCTCCTTTCAGATATGAAAACTTTTCCTACGCCACAAAACAGCAGTAATTATACCTTAATGTTTCTCTTGTTACAAAGAATTGAAGCATTACATTGCCTTTTACCAGCTTCCTTGCTAGGGCAGACTACAGAGGGATGTGTTTTTAGCTACAGTAATTACCTTAATTTTGTAGGAACATAAGATTGCTGTGTAATCGGCTATTACTAATGCAATTACTCTGAAGAAATGGCTCACAAAGAGATGTGTCAGGGGTGCTTCTACATCAGCACAGATTGAAGTAATTTAATAATGAGTCACATTTGGTTTCTGAAGTGGGTAATACTGAACGGCAACTATCCACTCTGTAATGAAGATTTATGAAAGCAGCATTTTGGCATATAGTTACCAAATAGATACTGGTCTTGGAAATTAATCATATACCTCTTCTTTTTCCATGCATAGAATTTATGTTATAGTTGAGACCCCCGCTGGACTGAGGGTGCCATTCTTTGAGGTGCCTGCTCAGGGTCTGGTGTTCCTTATTGTTCTAAAAGCCTGACTCAGAGGTTGCTGAAGTAAATGGGGAGACTTTGGGTGAGTTATGGACTCATAACTGACTGACAGGTCTGTCATTCCACATCCAAGAGTCCTAATTCAAAAAGATTCTTGACAATGATTGACTTCATTATTCAGTATTCACTCAAATATTTTCCTGAGTAATCAAAGCCATGGAAATGCAGCGAGTATCTCAAGACAAGCCCAGATGCATGTGGCACAGTGCAGAAGTGAATTTATATCTCNGGGGGGGAGAGGGATGGGAGGTGGGTGTTATTCCTGCAACTGAGAAATTTAAACCAAAATCATATACATTGAGAAGGCCAGGCCTGGCCAGCACTAATGCAACAGGTGTGAGAAAGAATCAAATACTGCTGACAATGGGATGGCCAAACTTAGTATGGGTCTAGTGAAAAGGCATATGTTGACTTACTGGGGTTACAGGCAAAAGGCTACAACTACCAAACAAGGATGCAAGCCTCTCTACCCTACCACCCGCCAAAGAAAAAAACCCCAAACCCTAATAAAACTGGGAGTGTTAAAAGTGTAAAATAGGACAAGATGTTCATTTGAGGGGGAGAAAAGAGGGTGCCTGCTTTACAGGCTTCTGCCTAATCAACAGAACGCGGAACAGCACAACAAACCTATTGTTCTAACCATACTCTCAGCCCTTCAATGCACCCACAGACTCTGGAACTTCTTTCTTCCTTCCTGGGGCCTTGCTTGTGTGTGATGGAGGGCAGCTCTGACAGGGCACAGCACCCTGTGAGACTAGTGCAAGGGAGAGCTGCAGGAAGCCTTGTTGGTGACCTCCTCCCCTCCCTCAGGAGCTGCATTTTAGCTCAAGCCTTGCTGCTTCCTGAGCTGTACACAGACATATCTGTGCCTGATCCTTGCTCACTGATTGGAATTCCTGGTTTGACATTGTATTTTCCTGATCTCTTTGGACTTGTTTGGCAACAAGCAGACTGTAGGTTGATCTTATGAGAATAACCAGATCTCTTCTGCTCTGCTTGCTCAGGTACCATGGAATTTATTGGTGTGGAATTCAGACACACAGGGTTGGATCTCCAACCTCAGTCACTTATTGACAATAAACAGCATCTGTGTCCAGTTTGAAACAAAGAACAGAACATTAACTTCACATTCCCCAAACACTACCCAGCACTTTCTTGTCTATTTCACACATGAATCAAGAGATTAAAACCAGTACCATGCCACAGAAAGAATCAGAAACTGAGAGTATTAACATCAAGCAAATATTTAAATTGTCAGAACATTAAAGAAAAGATGACTCTTTTAGAAGAGCATCTAAAAAAATTCCCTATCTCATGTGGTCGAAAATTCTTTTATGATCTGAAATTGTGTTTGATCAATTCAAGTTCAAACTGTTAAAGAGGACTATTTAATACACCGAGGAAGCTGAACACACACTGCCTGCATTTTGCCTTAGCATCTGTTAGCTTTCAGTACTTGGAGGTTCTAAGAATGATACATCAAGGAGGAGAAATACTTTTCTAGGTGCCCTAGGTGACTAATAAAAGCCCTAATGTATGAGATTCATGCAAGGAAAAATTTCATAATCTAGTCTTTTGTTTCAGAATCCCCAATATATATATGACAATATATACAGACATCCAAACCTTGGTACCCCAGGTAAACAGGAAATATGTTTTAATTACACAATTTCTGAATGTCCATTTTTTAATAGTTTAGGTTCCTGGCTCACACTTCCCTAGCTGGAAGAACATCACTCTTCGAATGGTTAGGAAATGGTTAGGAAAACTTACTTTCCATTCCAAATTTAAGTGATAAGTATCCTTTAACAGCTTCTATCCCTGCTCAGTATTTATCCCCTGAATTTAGCTTTAAAGAGGAATCATATATCCTCTCAGACTTAATTTGGCTAGACTAAATCAAACTCCTATGTTCTCTCCACCTAAAGACAGATACTCCATTCTCTCATTCATCCCAGGAGACTCTGAGGACTGCATCTGTTCCAAATTAAGTTTCTTCTTCTCGAGCACAGATGATGAGAACTGTACACGGTATTCCAAATGGAGATTTATCAGCATTTTATAAAATAATACAAACATCTTCCTCTCTCTACTAAAAATATACTTTGTAATGTTCCCTAGAACAGTGTGAGGCTTTTTCATATCTGCATGATATGAACAAATACTGGTAATTCAGAGTGACCTTTTGGTTCACCATATACATAATTCACATCTTTCTTTGGCCCCAGTTGCTGCAAACTGATGCAAAACTAATACAGAATTATGAGCTACTTCTTAAACCTTATTACTTTACTCAAAGTGACACTCTCAGTGAGGTGTGTCTCTCATATCTTCATTTGCATTCCTGTTCCTCTGAATGCTGCTTTTAATTAAATTTTGTGCTCTTTTGGCATTTACTCTTTTCTTCTGTCCATATATGTCAGCTTCTCAAATGGACCATGTGGTGTAAAAAGAGAAGAGGGTATCCTATGAGATATTATTTCTTTTCTTAATTGTTTTTTCCCTTCATCATTTGGGCTCATCTCTCTTTTAGCCTTGACAACAGGAAAATTTATATTATGGCAGTCTCCCGCTGTGTGCATTCTAATTAAGATGTATCTGAAGATGATATTGTAATACATGAAATTCAGTTTTTCAAGAATTTTAACAGCTCTTCTTTCATTGTATTTATCCTTTCCTCCTCCACTCAATAATTTTGAATTTTAATTTCTATTCTTAATGTCTATTTTTAATCCATGTCTATGTCACAAGTTCTAACTCTAGTTTCTTATTTACTAGTGTTAATCCTACTGTGATTAGCTTCTGCTAGGAATTTTAGAAGTTGATTTCTAAGATTTGCTTTCAAGGCCTCATTAAGCAATACAGGCTGGTTTCTTCTTTTCTTCAGGCTTTGCTTCATTATGGAGTATCTGCCGGACCCAGAGCCTTGGTGTGCTCTTCCTTGTTTTGAGCTGATGGTAACTCTATCTGGGGACATGCTTTTGAAGATGAGGGCTTAATGTAGGTATTCATTCCAAAACCAAGACAAATCATCTTAGGAACTGAAGGGCCCAGGAAGGGGTGAGGTACGCAGATGGTGCCATATGACTCATGGAACACTTGGAGAATCCATTTTCTTGAGCAGCAGTCATCAAAAACAAAGATATAAAATGCAATTAATTTATGTATCAACTACCAGTAATAACTCCTCCTCCCCTGCCTTGTATTAAACAAAATTTTAAAATAGCATTTTATCTCACCTGCTGTACCGTCAAGAATTTTTATGTATCAATATGATATGGAGAGTAATTGTATTATTTTAAGCATAAATGCACCAAATATCTAAGAATATTTTTTTAACTTAGCATAATTGCTAAACCCCCAAAGCATTAATTTTTATATTATCTGTCAATTAATTTAGTTTACCATTTTATTTTTTTTTTCTTTTCCAGAAACATATCAGGAAATACAGTTCACTTTGTTAGAGAAAATAAAATCTGATACTATCCTAACAGTGAGAAGAAATGTCACAGAGAAAATGTCTACATAAGAAAAATAAGTAATTAAGCAAAAGATATTCTAGTCTTTAAGGGAAAGTGGATTGCAAATGTAGGATTCAGCAAATTTCAATTCTAAATGCTATACACAGAAAATATTTTCTAACATCAAACTTCCGTACTTTACAACAGTAAATAGGGGGTCATCCTCTTCTTTATGAGGCTCATGTGTCTAACAAATAATATTGAACCAAGAGTGGAATGGTGTTTTTTCCCAACACTAAATACCAAGCACACTGAAAACATTGCCCTGTTTTCAAAAAACACTACATCAGAAAGCAACAGAAATAAGTTGTCAAAATGTAGAAGACCCAAAGCTAAACTTAGACAAATAAAATCAGCCTCCAGTTGTACAAGCAACCTCCTTCTCACCAGTGCAGGATTCAGTGTCACTGCCAGGAGAGCCAACTTTGGCATTTCCTTCAGGGGTCAGCCAGAAAGACTAATTTTTTTGTTTTGCAATTTTTGTCTCATTTTGGGATACAAGAACTTTACGTTCAAGTAAAAAAACCTTTGGAAATTAAATTTGGAGTTCAATCTTTCCTTCCAAGAATAAACGTTATTATTCAGTGAACACATCACTAGTTTTAATCCAAAATTCTATAAAAGGAAAGACATCCCTAAATTTCTTCATGTGAGAATAATACAGAAGCAACATTTACCTTTATTTAGCTTAAAAATAACATATTTCAAATACTGTAACTAGTGGATAAAACAATACTGTTTTTTCCATACATTAAGTTGATACCAATGTATCTGTATGGTTTTTGATTTTCTTTTTTCACGCCTTACCGGCTTTTAATCAGTCAGTTCCATGAACTCCATTGACGTAATAATTACTCCAGTTGCAGATGTTGCAAAATCACCATTAGCAAAGCAATCACAGTATTTTTGATTAACATTTAAAATAACATAAGAAAATATTAAGCGGTTTAAGTTTGGAAATTGAAATTATACTTTTAGGTAGAATGTTCAGTTTCTGCTAATTAAAAAAGGCTCATTACTGTGTCATTTAATCTCACCCAAATCTAGGTAAAGAACTTCTCTCAGTTTTAGATTACAATGAATTGAATTTAATTATTGTGTGTACCCATCTGTGTATATCATTCACGCATGAAGCAGCAGCAACACAGAGAAATTTTAGCTTATTATACAAGATTTGCATTCTACATAGGACTTTCCAGATAAACTTGTAGCTTCTCTTTTTATTTTTCATACTATGGATTATATGCAGTCATCTACACCCTGCATGAAATTCTGGGCTTGTGTGACACAAGTTTGCATCATCCCTGCATCTAGCTCCATATCAGATGAGTAATTTTTATCACATATGTAACATTAGTATTAAAGCACACATCCTGTATATTTGTCCTTTCACTGTACACTATTATTGGCATTCATTAAACGCTGATGAATTATCAGTTACAATTTACACTGAGATTTTGTGCAGTTACGTGGTTTCTTAGACTTTGTAGCTTCTGAAACAACTACACAGCTTGAAAGAGAAAAAAATTAGGAAAATATAGATGGCAAAATTATTGTATTGTTTTGAAAAAATAAATACTGTTTTTACATTTTTTTGCACTAATACTGGTGCTATTTAACGAGTCTGGCCCCAGCAACTGCATCACAACATGCAACCTGTAAATCCCCTCTATCCACCAGTTGCTGCTACTTGGGACACGTCTACCCTTAGTCATGTAACTTAGAATTTGTGCAGCTGCAAAGCTCTCCCACCTTTCACACTGGGGTTGCATCTGCCTCTTATTTCAAAATTATCTGCAACGAATTATTATTAAACAAATTCCATCAGTATTAAAAATACAGACTAAACACATGCTAATTAGATTCAGAAACCTATCAATTAACTTTGATAAATGTTTGAGAGGCAAATGAACAGCACAATTGCATTGATACAAGAAACCTGAATCAAAATAAAAATTTGTAAAAATTCCTAATGGTAAAAGTCAGTATACTTTCCTTCAACACAAAGAAGTGGTCCTGGTTGTAAAATGGTTCTCAGAATTAACATAATCTATATAGTAATATCAAATTTAAAGGTTGGCATTGTAATAAATGTATTTTACTTACGGAAAACAATTTAAAATTCTGGTATTACTTCTAGAAAACTTTGAAATCAGAAACCTTTATATGCAGAAAGTACATGCACTGAATGCTAGCTAAACTCTATTCAGAAAATACAATTGTTACTTCTCAACATAGCCTTAAAAACTCATTTTAAGAAAAGGAAAAAGAACATATGTTGAAGTTCACAAGTTTAAAGGATATTGTTCAGTCAGAACAAGCTCACTTGGAACAGGCAAAACCTGCCCCACCACGGGTGTTACAGGGCTGTCCACATCCGTGAAGAAGACACCTGAAGACAGCAGATCAACTCACAGCATCTCTTTTCATCTATGCATAAATGTTTATTGAATTAAGCCTGCAGGGAAATTGGTATCTTCTTCTAAGGAAGATATCAGAAACAAATATATTGATCCTGAGATTTTATTTTACAAATTTCCACAGTTCTCTGGGAGAAACTGGAACAGAAGTCTTTAGCTTATGAAAAAAAAAATACTAAAAACCTCCAGCAAAACCCACAGCTGCCCGAGTAAGTCTTTGTGTAACTCCTGGTGAGGAACTGCAGAAATTAGATGAGCCTCAGAGCTTAACCAGAAACAAGCAAACATTGGTCATTATAAGATTACAAGATGAGGCTTAAACTTGTATTTATTTCCTTCCCATCTAAGGAAGGGAAAAAAGAAAGAAAAAGGGAACCAAAGGAAAATTTAACTCTAAAGCAGAAGAGAACAGTCCCTGTAAAGTTTTGATTTTTTATTCTAATTATTTTACTTGGTGTGAAGATGAATAAAATAGAAGCTCAAGCAAATAAAAACTTAAATGTGCCTGGTTTACTTTTCTGATGGCTTCTGACAAATACAGGCAAACTAGGTCCATACCTGGTGCATTTGCTGTGAGACATTCACACTCAGCACCTGTTGCTACTGAGACCTGTTGCTACTGAGACAGGTGCCTTCAAATCCCAACCATTCTGTGCTTATATAGCACTTGATGTTAAAAGGCCTTGGTTTTGCACTGCCATCATAATAAAACACCATATAAATTATAATAGTAAATAATTAAATAATGTAAATTAACATTTTTGAGGAAGCTACATTTAAGCAAAGAAACATTTATGCGAATTAAAGCTAAACTACGCCAAATTATTTGTTGCTGGCTAAATGAAATGTGTTAGTCCATCTAAATAGAACCTCAGAAACCACTTTAACAACCGATGACATTTCAAGCTCTCATAATTATCTAAATACTGAGACATTCTGAGTCCCAAGTCCAAAGCACACCCAGAGTGCTCAGTGCTGCTCTTCATTTATAGAGAAACAGTGTCCCTTGGCGGCAAACGAGGGTAAATACAAAAGTATGCAGGGGCTTGTGCTAAATGTGCTTTATATGGAAAGCAGTTTCTATGTTAAAAGCTTAGAATAATTTCAACATATTCACTACATCATTCCTTTTGCACTGGACAGCTTAGCAATTTTTCGGTTATAAAATGGAGTAGTGAGTGGTGGTGTCTACATCACCACTGGTTGTTTCCCCCTCTTGCTGGCTGAGAACACAAACACATGCAATTGAACATTAAGAACCTATGAGATACTACGACAGACTAGAGATAACTTTCATTTTTATTGTACCCAATTGAAGATTATTATTTCCATCATGTTACTTAGGAATTAGAGGAACTCATTTTAGGTTTTGTGCGTCACAACTATTTAGTATTTGAGTGCCTACTTCTAACTGGCAGATAACCTGGAATGAGGAGACTCAGAGGTGACCTCATTGCTGTTTACAACTACCTGAGGGGAGGCTGTAGTCAGGTGGGTGTGAATCTCTTCTCTCAGGCTGATGACACCAGAATGAGAGGACAT
>WEKX01012358.1:1103-15385 GCA_013390025.1 Pitta sordida | reverse complement strand
GCTAGACTAAATCAAACTCCTATGTTCTCTCCACCTAAAGACAGATACTCCATTCTCTCATTCATCCCAGGAGACTCTGAGGACTGCATCTGTTCCAAATTAAGTTTCTTCTTCTCGAGCACAGATGATGAGAACTGTACACGGTATTCCAAATGGAGATTTATCAGCATTTTATAAAATAATACAAACATCTTCCTCTCTCTACTAAAAATATACTTTGTAATGTTCCCTAGAACAGTGTGAGGCTTTTTCATATCTGCATGATATGAACAAATACTGGTAATTCAGGGTGACCTTTTGGTTCACCATATACATAATTCACATCTTTCTTTGGCCCCAGTTGCTGCAAACTGATGCAAAACTAATACAGAATTATGAGCTACTTCTTAAACCTTATTACTTTACTCAAAGTGACACTCTCAGTGAGGTGTGTCTCTCATATCTTCATTTGCATTCCTGTTCCTCTGAATGCTGCTTTTAATTAAATTTTGTGCTCTTTTGGCATTTACTCTTTTCTTCTGTCCATATATGTCAGCTTCTCAAATGGACCATGTGGTGTAAAAAGAGAAGAGGGTATCCTATGAGATATTATTTCTTTTCTTAATTGTTTTTTCCCTTCATCATTTGGGCTCATCTCTCTTTTAGCCTTGACAACAGGAAAATTTATATTATGGCAGTCTCCCGCTGTGTGCATTCTAATTAAGATGTATCTGAAGATGATATTGTAATACATGAAATTCAGTTTTTCAAGAATTTTAACAGCTCTTCTTTCATTGTATTTATCCTTTCCTCCTCCACTCAATAATTTTGAATTTTAATTTCTATTCTTAATGTCTATTTTTAATCCATGTCTATGTCACAAGTTCTAACTCTAGTTTCTTATTTACTAGTGTTAATCCTACTGTGATTAGCTTCTGCTAGGAATTTTAGAAGTTGATTTCTAAGATTTGCTTTCAAGGCCTCATTAAGCAATACAGGCTGGTTTCTTCTTTTCTTCAGGCTTTGCTTCATTATGGAGTATCTGCCGGACCCAGAGCCTTGGTGTGCTCTTCCTTGTTTTGAGCTGATGGTAACTCTATCTGGGGACATGCTTTTGAAGATGAGGGCTTAATGTAGGTATTCATTCCAAAACCAAGACAAATCATCCTAGGAACTGAAGGGCCCAGGAAGGGGTGAGGTACGCAGATGGTGCCATATGACTCATGGAACACTTGGAGAATCCATTTTCTTGAGCAGCAGTCATCAAAAACAAAGATATAAAATGCAATTAATTTATGTATCAACTACCAGTAATAACTCCTCCTCCCCTGCCTTGTATTAAACAAAATTTTAAAATAGCATTTTATCTCACCTGCTGTACCGTCAAGAATTTTTATGTATCAATATGATATGGAGAGTAATTGTATTATTTTAAGCATAAATGCACCAAATATCTAAGAATATTTTTTTAACTTAGCATAATTGCTAAACCCCCAAAGCATTAATTTTTATATTATCTGTCAATTAATTTAGTTTACCATTTTATTTTTTTTTTCTTTTCCAGAAACATATCAGGAAATACAGTTCACTTTGTTAGAGAAAATAAAATCTGATACTATCCTAACAGTGAGAAGAAATGTCACAGAGAAAATGTCTACATAAGAAAAATAAGTAATTAAGCAAAAGATATTCTAGTCTTTAAGGGAAAGTGGATTGCAAATGTAGGATTCAGCAAATTTCAATTCTAAATGCTATACACAGAAAATATTTTCTAACATCAAACTTCCGTACTTTACAACAGTAAATAGGGGGTCATCCTCTTCTTTATGAGGCTCATGTGTCTAACAAATAATATTGAACCAAGAGTGGAATGGTGTTTTTTCCCAACACTAAATACCAAGCACACTGAAAACATTGCCCTGTTTTCAAAAAACACTACATCAGAAAGCAACAGAAATAAGTTGTCAAAATGTAGAAGACCCAAAGCTAAACTTAGACAAATAAAATCAGCCTCCAGTTGTACAAGCAACCTCCTTCTCACCAGTGCAGGATTCAGTGTCACTGCCAGGAGAGCCAACTTTGGCATTTCCTTCAGGGGTCAGCCAGAAAGACTAATTTTTTTGTTTTGCAATTTTTGTCTCATTTTGGGATACAAGAACTTTACGTTCAAGTAAAAAAACCTTTGGAAATTAAATTTGGAGTTCAATCTTTCCTTCCAAGAATAAACGTTATTATTCAGTGAACACATCACTAGTTTTAATCCAAAATTCTATAAAAGGAAAGACATCCCTAAATTTCTTCATGTGAGAATAATACAGAAGCAACATTTACCTTTATTTAGCTTAAAAATAACATATTTCAAATACTGTAACTAGTGGATAAAACAATACTGTTTTTTCCATACATTAAGTTGATACCAATGTATCTGTATGGTTTTTGATTTTCTTTTTTCACGCCTTACCGGCTTTTAATCAGTCAGTTCCATGAACTCCATTGACGTAATAATTACTCCAGTTGCAGATGTTGCAAAATCACCATTAGCAAAGCAATCACAGTATTTTTGATTAATATTTAAAATAACATAAGAAAATATTAAGCGGTTTAAGTTTGGAAATTGAAATTATACTTTTAGGTAGAATGTTCAGTTTCTGCTAATTAAAAAAGGCTCATTACTGTGTCATTTAATCTCACCCAAATCTAGGTAAAGAACTTCTCTCAGTTTTAGATTACAATGAATTGAATTTAATTATTGTGTGTACCCATCTGTGTATATCATTCACGCATGAAGCAGCAGCAACACAGAGAAATTTTAGCTTATTATACAAGATTTGCATTCTACATAGGACTTTCCAGATAAACTTGTAGCTTCTCTTTTTATTTTTCATACTATGGATTATATGCAGTCATCTACACCCTGCATGAAATTCTGGGCTTGTGTGACACAAGTTTGCATCATCCCTGCATCTAGCTCCATATCAGATGAGTAATTTTTATCACATATGTAACATTAGTATTAAAGCACACATCCTGTATATTTGTCCTTTCACTGTACACTATTATTGGCATTCATTAAACGCTGATGAATTATCAGTTACAATTTACACTGAGATTTTGTGCAGTTACGTGGTTTCTTAGACTTTGTAGCTTCTGAAACAACTACACAGCTTGAAAGAGAAAAAAATTAGGAAAATATAGATGGCAAAATTATTGTATTGTTTTGAAAAAATAAATACTGTTTTTACATTTTTTTGCACTAATACTGGTGCTATTTAACGAGTCTGGCCCCAGCAACTGCATCACAACATGCAACCTGTAAATCTCCTCTATCCACCAGTTGCTGCTGCTTGGGACACGTCTACCCTTAGTCATGTAACTTAGAATTTGTGCAGCTGCAAAGCTCTCCCACCTTTCACACTGGGGTTGCATCTGCCTCTTATTTCAAAATTATCTGCAATGAATTATTATTAAACAAATTCCATCAGTATTAAAAATACAGACTAAACACATGCTAATTAGATTCAGAAACCTATCAATTAACTTTGATAAATGTTTGAGAGGCAAATGAACAGCACAATTGCATTGATACAAGAAACCTGAATCAAAATAAAAATTTGTAAAAATTCCTAATGGTACAAGTCAGTATACTTTCCTTCAACACAAAGAAGTGGTCCTGGTTGTAAAATGGTTCTCAGAATTAACATAATCTATATAGTAATATCAAATTTAAAGGTTGGCATTGTAATAAATGTATTTTACTTACGGAAAACAATTTAAAATTCTGGTATTACTTCTAGAAAACTTTGAAATCAGAAACCTTTATATGCAGAAAGTACATGCACTGAATGCTAGCTAAACTCTATTCAGAAAATACAATTGTTACTTCTCAACATAGCCTTAAAAACTCATTTTAAGAAAAGGAAAAAGAACATATGTTGAAGTTCACAAGTTTAAAGGATATTGTTCAGTCAGAACAAGCTCACTTGGAACAGGCAAAACCTGCCCCACCACGGGTGTTACAGGGCTGTCCACATCCGTGAAGAAGACACCTGAAGACAGCAGATCAACTCACAGCATCTCTTTTCATCTATGCATAAATGTTTATTGAATTAAGCCTGCAGGGAAATTGGTATCTTCTTCTAAGGAAGATATCAGAAACAAATATATTGATCCTGAGATTTTATTTTACAAATTTCCACAGTTCTCTGGGAGAAACTGGAACAGAAGTCTTTAGCTTATGAAAAAAAAAATACTAAAAACCTCCAGCAAAACCCACAGCTGCCCGAGTAAGTCTTTGTGTAACTCCTGGTGAGGAACTGCAGAAATTAGATGAGCCTCAGAGCTTAACCAGAAACAAGCAAACATTGGTCATTATAAGATTACAAGATGAGGCTTAAACTTGTATTTATTTCCTTCCCATCTAAGGAAGGGAAAAAAGAAAGAAAAAGGGAACCAAAGGAAAATTTAACTCTAAAGCAGAAGAGAACAGTCCCTGTAAAGTTTTGATTTTTTATTCTAATTATTTTACTTGGTGTGAAGATGAATAAAATAGAAGCTCAAGCAAATAAAAACTTAAATGTGCCTGGTTTACTTTTCTGATGGCTTCTGACAAATACAGGCAAACTAGGTCCATACCTGGTGCATTTGCTGTGAGACATTCACACTCAGCACCTGTTGCTACTGAGACCTGTTGCTACTGAGACAGGTGCCTTCAAATCCCAACCATTCTGTGCTTATATAGCACTTGATGTTAAAAGGCCTTGGTTTTGCACTGCCATCATAATAAAACACCATATAAATTATAATAGTAAATAATTAAATAATGTAAATTAACATTTTTGAGGAAGCTACATTTAAGCAAAGAAACATTTATGCGAATTAAAGCTAAACTACGCCAAATTATTTGTTGCTGGCTAAATGAAATGTGTTAGTCCATCTAAATAGAACCTCAGAAACCACTTTAACAACCGATGACATTTCAAGCTCTCATAATTATCTAAATACTGAGACATTCTGAGCCCCAAGTCCAAAGCACACCCAGAGTGCTCAGTGCTGCTCTTCATTTATAGAGAAACAGTGTCCCTTGGCGGCAAACGAGGGTAAATACAAAAGTATGCAGGGGCTTGTGCTAAATGTGCTTTATATGGAAAGCAGTTTCTATGTTAAAAGCTTAGAATAATTTCAACATATTCACTACATCATTCCTTTTGCACTGGACAGCTTAGCAATTTTTCGGTTATAAAATGGAGTAGTGAGTGGTGGTGTCTACATCACCACTGGTTGTTTCCCCCTCTTGCTGGCTGAGAACACAAACACATGCAATTGAACATTAAGAACCTATGAGACTAGAGATAACTTTCATTTTTATTGTACCCAATTGAAGATTATTATTTCCATCATGTTACTTAGGAATTAGAGGAACTCATTTTAGGTTTTGTGCGTCACAACTATTTAGTATTTGAGTGCCTACTTCTAACTGGCAGATAACCTGGAATGAGGAGACTCAGAGGTGACCTCATTGCTGTTTACAACTACCTGAGGGGAGGTTGTAGTCAGGTGGGTGTGAATCTCTTCTCTCAGGCTGATGACACCAGAATGAGAGGACATTGCCTTAAACTATGCCAAAGGAGGTTTACACTGGATGTTAGGAAGAGGTTTTTCACAGAGGGAGTGATCTCTCATTGGAATGGTCTGCCCAGGGAGGTGGTGGAGTCGCCATCCCTGGAGGTGTTTAAGAGAAGACTGGATGATGAGCTCACTGACATGGTCTAGATGATGGGAGGCTTGGATGGATGGAGTGTGGTGCTGGCTGTCCCACACTTGTGGGCCTGATCCCTGGGTGGGCGTTCGCTTGGGAGTTGGACTAGATGATCCTGTGGGTCCCTTCCAACTCAGAACAATCTGTGAATCACTAATGTAAGAAAACTGTAATTCTAAGCATAGAGATAAAAAGGCTTTCATAAGAGTACCACCTATCCTATTAACCCTCATAATCACAGACTGGAATCACAGAAACAGATCACTGAGCATTAAGCTGTTTGGGTTTTGACCTTTTATTTTTGGAAGCACCTCTTGAGATCTAACATTGTAGCTCCTTAACATGCCATTGTAAACATTCATGTTTCATTTTATTTAGTTAGTTGTGATTTCAAATTGAGACTTTTCCTTTGGACGAAGTAATCTTCACAAAGAGTTTTCTTTTGTTACCAGTCATTAAATAGAAAGCAACGTTACATATAAAATATATATATATAAGTAGCACTATAGCTAGATAAAATTCAGATTCTGAGTCCCAGGAAGGGACTGCCTTGTATTCTTCATACACAAAAGTGTGTCAGCTGTGGAGGTAAAGAACAGAAGTTAATATCCTATTTGCACACTGCACAATAGTTGCTAATACTGATAGCAATACATAAAACCAAAGTGGGTGTATTTGGGACATGGTAAGGTTTATATGGCTCACAACTCATTGACAGTAGGAATCATATGTTCACAGTCCAAGCTATTTCTGACAATATTAACCAGAAATTTATTTCTGTATTTACTATTAAGTTTGTTCCAGCATGAAACTTATGTTACGACTAAACATTATGTGGATACCACAGACAAGTTTTAATGTGGCAATTTCCCACATTTAAGTCACAAATAAACATGAATATATAAAATTCATATTTCACTTGATCTTACTGCCAACATTTTGAAATTTCATTGACTGTTCCCTCTAGAGAGAAAATGCTTGAAGTTGGAACACTGAAATTCTAATGCTGCACTGTTACAGAAGAAAAAGTGGACACAATTTGAAGGCAGACAAGGCTGAATCCAGTATGTTCAGCTTCTTCTAAAAGATTTAATTCCTTGTACTTTGCAACATCTTCATCACAGCTGTTGTTTCCAGGTGGAGGTACTTCAATTTTTATGACTGTAATTTGATTTTCAATGCTAAGTGGATACTTAACATGATCTAACAAAGCTTCTTCTACATTTACAGTGCATAAATTATTGTCTTGACTAGACAGCAATCCTTCCCCAATGGAATTATTAATTACTGTAATTTCCAGAATAAAGTTCTCAAAATAGGACTATTCTGAATAAGTATTTCACTTACAAGTCCACTGCTTATTACTGATCTTATATCAAGCAATACCTGATTCTCCAAAGTCATAAGCAGACTACCAAGTGGTTCATATTTGCTCTTTTCATTAAAGACCACTAAATCTCCTATTTCAGTATTTTGATTAGTTTTTCCACCTGAAAGTGAATGAAACAGTCTCAACTGAACAATGCATATATAAAATACTGAAGATTAATCTAATTAACATGTAACTGAGAAACTAGAACAGAATGCTGGGAGAATTTCTGGGGGTTCTGAATCTAGCTTTCAGAAACACTACCCCTACCTGGGGTCTGCGCCAGGCGCTCAGCAGAGAGCACATCCCTGGCTCTACCCCAGGGAATTCACCTTCCCCCAGGTGGGCAGTGACAACCCTGCACCAGAAAAATAATGGTGTGGGGTTTATGTCAGAACAGTGTGTCCAGGCAGAGCAGCATGGCCTGAGAACCAGCATGTGTCTGGGGGGATTTTTTTGTTGTCGTTCCTTTTGTATTTATTTAAATTCCCTTGGATATTGTCTCACATTATAAAGATTAACTCAAAAATGAACCAGGACCTGGGTATTAAGAGGTTAATTGTTCTAATCCATGTAGAAGTGCTATGGAGCACTGGTGAGGCCACACTTAAGAGTGCTGTGTCCAGCTCTGGGCTCCTCAGAAAGAGAGGCATGGGCTGCTGAGGGTCCAACAAAGGGCCATGAAAATAAATAATGAACTGGAACATTTCTCCTGTCAGAGGTGGAAGAGATGGAACTGTGCAGCCTTGAGATACAAAGGGGAAGGGTGGGTGCAAACCACATGGAGCCAGGGTCTCTTCCACAGTGCTCAGTGAGAGGACAAAGGCATTTGGCATACACTGAAACTCAGGAGTTTCTCTCTGAACATCAGGCCACACTTTCTCACAGTGAGACTGAATGAATACTGGTTTCACTGGCACTGGAGTTTCCATCCTCTGGCTTACTCAAAAAGTCACCTGAATGTGGACCTGGGCAGCCAGCTGGTTGGACCAATGACCTCCACAGGTGCCTTCAAATCTCAACCATTCTGTGAAAAAGCTGGCTTCAAGTTGGTCTCCTTTGAGACCTTTGTATAAATCATTTTGTAACTCTTGAAATTGCCATGTGATGCCATAAAGATCTGAGAGTTAGAAAACACTCTAAACCGACCAGGCCACTCACGACCTATGACCATTTTATACAAAAGATACTTTCCTTGAAAGCAGAAATTGAACTGGGACTTCGTATTTCATATATTAATGTTTACATTTTAAAGCAATATTGTGTGTTAAAAAAGGCTAACACAGCATCTTCAAGACAGCCAAAACAATTTCAAGCTACCTTTAATCTGTAAGGTGCTGCACAATTAATTCGAGAAGAAATCAGAATCAATTTTTTGGTTACAATCTTGAAGCCCACACGCCATGGGTCTGCCACCAGTGAAGTTAGGGAAAAATAAAAGAAAAAAATAACTCTATTCTTCCTCTCTCAAAGGTTTCATCTAACAGCTGAGTATTTTTTTATTCTAATACTTTCATCTTGTACTTGCCACCCTAAAAAAAGGCAAAGGGAAGAGAGAGGGAAAAACCAATCAGGAAGTAAAAGTATCTGACATGAAGTGTGAAATTGAAACCAATGAAATTCCAAGGGAGTTTTCAGGTACTGTGAATCTTCATATTAAAGAAGTAACATTTTAACAATGGTAACTTTCAGTGCCTGAACTAGTTGTCTATTGCCTTACCATTCCTACTCTATGGTAGGAACCTATGTTGTTTCTTCTTTTTACTGAACCTGAAAAAGAGAATTGTTCATTAACACATTCCCTATTAATTAGCAAGATATGCTGAAATCGCTACTAAAATAAACTGAGTAATCCACTACTACTGTTCCTAACTGGATATAACGGCAATGATTTCACAAATCCAGAAACTGCAGCAAGAGAGCTGGGAAGAAAATAAAAAAGATACTGAACATTGTACGAAGTAGTGGTAATTGTGAAATTTTATTACATTTTTTGAAGTCACAGAAGAAAGTAGAAAACAAAGCGTTGGATGTAAATAACCAACAATAGATGTAGAGTAACTAAACAAAATAAAAAACCCGCTAGCTTAAATTAATATATTTTACATGAGAAAACAATTGGTACAAAGGCTGAATTAGAATCACGACTTTCAAGGTCAAACACATACCTCCCCTAGTCCCTCAAAAGACTCAAGCTTTAAAAGAATATTCAATTGGGAATGGTATTAATCTTGAAGAATGGTACCCTCTAAATGGACTTAATGCTTTCCTAATTTCTGCTATGAAATAGCTGAAATAATCAAATTGAAAAATACACATTTGAGGTATTTCACCAATTCTTAATGCTATTTAATAAACCCAAAAATTTATTATCATCCAACCTGACTTTTACCATGTACTCAACCTCAAATCTGAGCTCTTATATCACTAATTGAGAATTAATGATTTAAGGTTTTAGTAACAAATTAGTAGTTTTACTGGAAAAGGAACATTTTACTTTACAATAAAGTACACTGTACTAGGAAATTCATTCAAATCTAGGTGATTTCAGTTACATTCCTATGGCTTTCAGCAAAAAAAACCACAAGCAGTTTTACTGTATGTACACAATATCAAACATCAAGATTTAAATTATTTATTAATAACCTACATTCACTGTGGATTTCTAAGATTTACATCCAAAAGGCATATTTTATTTACACACTGCTGACATTTCAAAGAAATAAAATATTACCTGTTTAGGAATTATGATCTATTCCAAAATCTAAAAAGATACATTTAACACCACAAAAGGTTTTAAACATTTACAATAAAAGCCAGCTTTCCGTGCCAATTATACTCACTCTCCAAGAAGGTAAGATTGCATTGATAACTGCACTAACTACAATTAGACTAGAAACACTTAAAACCTGAGAGTCAAATCTAAACTTTTTCTTTTTAAAGAAAATCCTACAAGCTAATATGCCCTAATGTTAACGCAAGCACAAATTGGTCAGTGGTGAATTAAGAAAAACAAAACCCAACACAACACCCCCAAAACCCAAGTGCATCATTTCTGCAGCTTCAAAAATAGAGCACTATAAAATTGTTGCAGTAGCTGGATAAATGCCAGGCCTGCCATCCACAGTAAGGCTTATTTCAAAGTGTTCTATCCCTTACACTGTACTCTAATCAAATAATAAGTGACTTTGATCAATTCCTGTGTGGATTCTAATATTTCTGTAAGCATGCAGTTGCTTAAATATGCATCTTGGATCTTTGAGGGTTCCCACCTCAAACATAGATATACAGGTGTTTTCATAGCTAGATCAGAGTAAAAATAAACATGAGGAGGCATGGAAAGTTAGAAGTACTGGCCAGAAAACATTCAAAGACAAATGAGAAGTTTTATATCCACCCCAAAGGCTTTTTAAATTTAGCATAGCTCTGGAGCAGCATTCACTGTATTACACTAACCACCATGTACCTAACATAAAACAATAAAAATGAGAAATTTTTTGCATTAACAAGTACGTTTTACTACACTGCTGGATGTAAAAAGTTACACCTATAAATCCTGGGGAAAAGAAGCATCATGCACAAAGTTACTCCATATGGTATGTAGCAGCTATTTTATTTCTGCACTTGGAAATATCACACTCCTTTTTAATGGCTTTCTCCTCCCTCCTTGTATCCCTTAGAAACGACTTGATTAAGGGTGTCTCCCAGGAAGGGTTTCAGAACGCCATGATTTTCCCATTCTGGAGCTATTTTCCATGGCTTTAATAGTTTGCCCTGCTCATGCAGATGGTTGGCAAGGCAGTAGTGGTCCTTCCAGGCCGAAGGCAAGCAAATTGCAGCCACAGAAAGCCTCGAGTTTCAGACTATTCAACACATTGCATTTAACTAAACTGACATTTCCTGGACACAAACTCATCTCTGGTGACCACCATTACCATTCACCAACACAAACACACGTGAATCTGAAGTGAAGTTAGTCCTGCACTTCACAGGGACTGACCTTTGCCGTTTAAGGTGGGAGCATTTCATTAGAGCTTTAGACCTAACTGCACCATATGGCAACATATTCAAGTCTACTTATGCCACATTATCCTAACTTGTAATTTGAAAACCAGATGTGCATTATGTACTACTAATTCACTTCCTTCACCACTAAAACGATGTAAAACCAACTCCCAGCATATGCTTTATGCCTAGGTTAAGGATCCTTATTTTTCTAAGGCACTTGCATGAACAAGCACACAGGTCCATTTATTTATACAGAAATAAAATCAATGCTGCCAACATTCCTGTAAGCAGTACAAAAACTGTAATACCTGGTAATGAGGCTACACGTTTTATTACCCAAAGAGTTGGGTTGTTTTTTGTTGTTTTTTAGGTTTTTTTCCAAAAAACGTAGAATTTCTACAACTTAGTATGTTAAGATGGGCTGCAGCACGGATGTTTTTGGTACGTTTTACAGAATTTATCTCAAAAAAAACCCCAAACAAGGCAAATGCCCACCAATTTTGTCACTCATTTACATAAAGCAGCAGATACACTGAAGAACATTCTGCTATCAATACATAGCAAATCTAACCTTTTCTAGTATTTAAGTCAGTGTGTTTTATCCCTTTGATTCTGGAAACAAGTAAACTAATTTTAAGTTAAAAAAAAAGGAGAAAGTGTATACAAATTAAGAGAAAATAGTGGAAGTTAGAATATACATGACTTCATGCAATGATACTACCCTTCATCCCTAGAAACATACAAGATTCCAAAAGTCATCCCTTGTGGAAATAAACTCTTCCAAACTACTGGGGGAAAAAAAAAGAAAGAAACATTTAATATAATGCTGAAGTCTTAACAGGTGATCAAGAAGGTGTTGACTCAGTTTCTTCACCAGCTATGGTTTGACAAACCTTGATCTCATTTACTGTGCAGAAGAGTTCTCATCCCAACAACAGGAGATTGCTTGGCACAAGGAAGTGTTTCACTTTGTACAGTTTTTACTAAGGTTAAATAAACCCATGATGTCAACCATTGCTTGTTGGATGTTTCTTCCAAACCGATGAGAATCCTTTAAAAATAAACACAAACCGAAAATAAATACTCTACTTTCAGCCCACAGTTTTTTGTCAGGCAAAAGAAGAAACCTTTTAATATTCTGTCACTTTGGAGCTTATGGAATTGGGGCATGTATTTTACCATACAATACCATACAAATTAATTCAGGTTTATGCTATTAACAAGTAATGAGTTCTTCATTATACTTTCACTTTCCTACAGGTAAAACTGATATGATATCCTTTTGAAATCAGATGCATGTGTAGCTTTCTGTTACTTTTAAATGGCTGGGTTCTGATACTGTTTTAATACAAGATTTTGCAAAAGGTAATTTTCAGAAAAAAAAGGAATGTTCAGAACATATGACTAATGACTAAAAAGTACCAAAAAAAGCAGAAAACCAGTTTTTGAGTTGCTATCAGAATCCTGAATCATTTTCCCACTGAAAAATTACATGAAGTACTGAAAATAAAAATGACAATTTTCTCAGTGCAAACAAACTAAGAACTTGTTCTGTTTATTCCAGTGCCAGATGAATGGTACAAGAAAGAAATTAAGATTACAAATATAAATTCTCAGCTACATTACAGGACCTACTATAAAGTCCCTACTAATATCAAGGCCACACACATTATACAGACTTGTATGGAACTCTGACTTGACTAATCGGTAAAAGGAATAAAGAAAAATTTAGAGTAGAAGCTAACAGGAATCTGAAGAACTATTTCAACTATGAAAAAAAACCAAAGTTGTATTTTCCATCTTTATTAAACATGTTAGATTTGTTCAGGGTACTAGAACTGGATTTCCTCTTTTGATCCTAACTTGTGTGGGAGATCATGATTAAAGTCATAAAAATATAAAGGGGAAAGATAAATTGAAGCTTACTCAGACCAGGCCTCCAAAACAGCAGGACACTGAATAGATATCTACTTTATTCTAATAATGGGAGTTATTCTAATACGTTTTTGATTAATTATGTTTCTCAAGCAGAGATTACAATCTATGGGCCAGCTTCTTTCAGCATTACTTAAACCGAGAAGACTTAAATAGGGAGTGGACATATTGCTGTGTTTCACAACTGCAGTCAGAGACACATCAAAGCATGACTGTAATAATAAAACTCAAGACATGCCCATCTCACTGTTTATGGGACACACTTGAGGCATTTTACATGAGTTCCAGGGAACTACACATCTGTAAAGATGACTCTGGACAACAGGTTTACTTTATGCTTGAAAATGAAAGTGAAATAAAATATGGTATCCTCGGTTCATGAAGCTGTTAAGATTTACAAAAGTGGGGACAAAAAACCAGCAGAAAACCAGCGTATGTTCAGAAAGAAAAAAAACGCATTATAACATTACGTTGCAAGTTCTAGTACATTTTTTCAGACAATGAGAACAGCTTTGTAACCACACATCAGAACAGATTTATTAAATCTTCAGAAAGGACTCTTAACCTTTTCAGAACAAGATATATTTATTAAATCTTCAGAAAGGACTCTTACCGTTTCAGAACAAGATAATTTGCTGGAGACATGGAAATGGATTGAATTTTCATCCAAGATAATGTAAGAAACACCATAACCATCATCAGCCACCTATGGGAAGAAAGAAGAGAAAAAAAAGTTCTAAACTTTTTTTATCTTGCATTCCCAGATCAACTTACGTATAATTACATGGTTTTTACTGCGCAGTTTTTAAAGTCAGTTGCAATTTCTCCTCAAGCAAAACTCAAGATTCCAGAGGTAATGGATAATTTCTGAAGATTGATTCCACCTGAGGAACAGTTGTAGTCTCATCTAAAGTGCACAGAATTAGTATTTTCTGAAGATTTTTCTGTAGTATTTCCAAGCTTTAATATTTTGAAATAAAACACTTGTTCAAAGAGCTTGCTCTTATCAAGGTCTGGTCCTAAGCAGCTCTATAGCTTCTGTGCTTAAGTAGAAAGAAATTAAATAGTTGGAACATCCACTTTAGTACAGTGGTGAGTGTCCCCGTCCATCATGCAGAAGACCTAGGTTAGATTTCCGCCACGGAGGCAGTGGTGCCGTTTAAGAGTTGGACTCGATGATCCTTGTGGGTCCCTTCCAACTCAGAATATTCTGTGAGATCCAACCTGCCCCTGCCC
>WEKX01012357.1:62514-79698 GCA_013390025.1 Pitta sordida | reverse complement strand
CAGTTGTCCTGCAAGTAATCTGTCTTGCTGTTAAAAGCAGAGGCAAAGAAGGCATTAAATATCTCTGTCTCTTCCTCATCTCTAGCTACTATCTTCCTCTCTGCATCCAATAAGGTGTGAGGGTTGTTGCAGCCCCTCTTTTTGCTCTTGATGTGTTCGTAAAAACATTTCTTGTTATCCTTTACAGAAACGGCTAGTTTGAGTTCCACCTGGGTTTTTGCCTCTAATTTTTCTCCTGCATGATTTGACAACTTTCTTAAACACACCCTGATTTACCTGCTCTTTTTTCCAAAGGCCGTCCATCTTCTCTTTTCCCCCTAGTTCTTTCTGGAGCTCCTTGCTCATCCAGGCTTCTCTTCTACGACTCATCTTTCAGCACATTGGGACCGTCCGCCCCTGTGCCTTCATGGACTCAGTCCTAAAGTATGTCCAGCCTTCGTGGACACCCTTGCCATTAAGGGCTGTTTCCCATGGTACCCTCCTAATTAGATCCTTAAATAATCTGCCCTCCAGAAGTCTGGCGTTGAGGTTTGGTTTGTGCCCTTTCTCATCACAAAACTCAATTATGTCATGGTAACTGTAACCCAGATTTCCTCCGACCACAACATTGCTCTTCCCTATTTGTAAACAGTAGGTCAAGGACAGCCTCACCCCTGGTAGGCTCACTCACCAACTGCGACAAAAAACAATATCATCAACTTCCTCTAGGAAACTTCTGGACTTCCTCCTCTGCAATGTTAAGTTCCTTGCAGATATCACGCAGATTGAAGTCTCCTGCAAGAACTAGGGCAGTCAACCTCGAGGCAATTTTTAGTTGCTTAATGAGCAAGATGTCTACCTCTTTCTCCTGGTCAGGCAGTTTATAATATGCTCCAAGCAGGATTTCAGGTCTTACCTTAACCCATAGGCTCTCAAATTGATAATTTAAAACTAGTATAAGAATTAGAATAAGAAAGGAAAAAACCCCATTCCTTCTTCATTTAAGACCACCTAAAACACAAGGATATGTATATATACATAATCTCTTAATCATATTCCTACTTACAGGACACATTCAGCCTTTTGTATATGTATGGATATGGATATGGATATGGATATGGATATGGATATGGATAAGCATGCCTTTCTACACATGTAAACTTCCATATAGCAATAATACTATAAATTTAAACATTAAAACCAAAACTAAGCAAAAGAATTGACAGCTCTTTACAGCTGACAAATCCTTTCCACTTCAACTTTAATCTTTACAATTTGATAACACTCCTTTATATATTGTCTTGTAATAATATTGCTTCAGCATCTTTCAGTTCTGGAAGAGAAGAATTGCACTGCTTTGTGAACATGCAGTGATTTATTAAGAGCTAACAGTGCTCAAGTAAATTCTTCCCATCAAATGATCCATTACAGTGTAATCATGACCAAGCACACAGCCCAAATCAATACAAAGGTACACAGTTGTTTTAAAACAGCTCCACTAACCAAGGCAAGTAATCCCCCACTTTGAACACTTGAAGAACTAACCAATTAAACACCAGATAAGGTCAAATATTATTGATTGTAGATTCAAGTGAAATTCCTTTTGTTGCTTTTTGTTGATTTTTCTTGCAGTCCAAGTATCATTTCCTTGAAAATACACTTTTTATTTTCCAGTGGCTGCACTTACATACCAATAGGATGTGAATGGTCTCACAGAACAACATAATGATACATTGACTTGAAGATCAATACTGCTACAAAACCTGGGAAACAGAACAATAAAGAAGAAGACATACCTTTCATAATCCACTAATGTTCTAACTTCTACAGTTTTTAAACATCTGGGTTTGACAACCTAAAAACTACAAAGTAACTGTATTTTAGTAACTGGAGAATGCTAATAAAAGGTCATTTCAGGTTTCTAACATGAACAATGGAGAAGGTGCCTAAAATGCTATAAGGAGCAAGAGTAAGCTGTTCTTAATGAATACATTTCCATGTCTTGAACACTGTAATGCTCTGCTAGTCTAGTCTTACTCCTCTAATATACAAAAAAGTCCAAAATATCAACTACAACTTACATATTCTATGGGCTGCTCTTTTGTTCTTTACTCTTCTGTTACTTTAAAATCTTCAGTGAGAAGATGTAGCTTTCACAGTTAGGAGACCAGAAATATTAGTATTACAAAAATTACTCTGATGCAAAACTGTTTGCAATAAATGCCACATTTACTGTTCATCATTTTTCTGACCCTTTTATACTTGGCCAAATTCACATGAAAAGCTATTCTTTATCAATCCATCTTCTTATACATTCTTCTGGGACATCTTGTCTGCAAAGTAAAGATCTTTCATCTTCCCTTCCAGAAACACTGTCATATCATAAACTTTTGGCTCCTATTTTAGACCTACTTAAAAATGGGAGTGAAAATATTAATCCCCAGTTGGTAGGGAGACCACCTCCAAGCTTTTTCCTTCTAAAACTCTTTCTTTCTGAGAACAAAGTCCCTTCGATAAAGTTTCACAGTAGTCAGATATGCCCTACATCAAGTTCCTGAATAGGAGTCTTCAGCATAGAGGAAGAAATGGGAAACCTTGATTTCTTTGCCTTTCTGCAGTTCTGTGGGGGAGCCCTATCTTTGAACCTCTGAACTGGTAGGGACTAAATGTATACTACAGCAAGTTCCTGGATTCTGCAATTCAAAATAAGCAAGTGAGATCTGTCAATCTGACAGTCATGTAGTGTGTATTTGCACTTTGAACACCTGACTGTAATGCAATAGTTATTTAAAATTCACTATAAGCTGCTATGAACACTGATAATGAGAGTAGTTAACAGCATTTGTTATAAGCTTCTACAATACAGTGATTTATTATATTTGGTTCAAATTTGTCCCTCTGGTTTGCACATTTTCCGTTTTCAAACACATTTAACATGTTCTCTTAGCTTTTCTCTAGGTTCTGATGTCAGTTTTGTTTACCCTGAAATCATTAATAAACTTTTGTTTTCTATGTATTTTTAGGCTGTTGTTAAATTAGTCACAGTCTCATATGCATTCTCATTTATCCACAGGTACAATTATATGCTGGTGCATTTTATCTGTCTGGCTCCAGAAAGCTGTGAACAGAGACATGGAAATATCACATATTTGGAGAAATGCCACCTGGCACAAATCAGGCACTAGGTGGCTGGATATTGTGAAGAGAAACAACTGGCTAAATAGAAAATCCCCTTATTAGAATCCAGCAGTGCATCTGACTCACATTTAAGAATTAATTAAAATTCTTGTCTTGGTTAATGGCTATGATGGTGTTTAAGATTTTCTCTAGTTTTGCCTGCCTCACTAATGTAATCTCTTATAATTTGCCTGATGATGTTTTACTTCTTTGTTGTTGTCTGCCTTTTCCTAACTCCTAGTAAAAGAAGAATAGGAAAAATTACATCCTGTTTTTATTGAACAGGGTATTTTTTATGGGACTATGCAGACCAACATAGACAATCCTTTCATATAATAATTTTAAAATTTATTTTAAGCTTAGTGTGAAGTGGAAGCTATAGTAACTTCTCAAACACACTGGCATCCTTTAATGTCATCTGTTCCAATGGCATACATATTCTACCTGCCTATGTATTTGTTTCAGATTTTTCTATAAGTCAAACAGAAACAGAAGAGAGAAACCAAATACATACCTGAGCTAGCATGAACAAAGCATATATTTTGTAGCAGATTTTCTAGGCCTAGTTGAAAATTTGCCATAAAAATGTGGGGTTTTTCCAATGGAAAATAGAACTTTTCATTATGTAAATTTATTCCATTTCTAAAAGAAAATATCTATTTTCACATGATTCTGCGGCATAATTTGGATTGTATGTAGAACTTGTTTGACTTTAATATTTACCAATTTTTTTCTTTTTTGTCTTAACAAGAAAGCATACAAATGAGGAAAATTAAACTAGGGTCGACAAACTTTTCATGCCACCACAGCTGTAGAGGTTTTAGAGCAAGTCATACTGAGGAACATCATAACATGAAAAGTTTTGCTGAAATCCCATTCTCTGTTACCCTCTCCCTGTGCTTGCTTCAAGTCCAAGATAAGTGAGATAGTTCAATTTGGCAACCTTAAAGAGGCAGGAATATTTAGTAGCAAGTCAAAGGAGGAGGTACAACACCTAAATCTGATATGATGAGAGACACTGATTGAATGGTAATCAGTCAGGACTCAAGATATATAAGATCTACAGGTGTAAAATTAGATTGCATTTACCGTATATCAAGTCACTTGTGATCAGTCCACAAATTCTGGTGTACTGAGACCACTTTAAATGTTTCAAAGTGCTAAGAATCTGTCAAACACTTGTGGTTTGGGTTTTTTTCCCCTTTAAAGGAAAGGCAACCACAAAAAATAGTTTATTTTTTATCACATTATGCTCATTTTTCTATAGACATCCAAGATTATACTATAGGTCTGAAAGCAGCTCTGAGAAGACTTGTACATGGTGATGCATTAAATACAATTTTTTACCTTAGTGAAAGTACTTACTATTTGTAAAAAAACCTTTTCTGTACATACAGGTCCTTGATAATTATTTATAATGTTAATGAAGAGAAGAGGAGGCTCAGAGGTGACCTAATTGCTGTTAACAACTACCTGAGGGGAGGTAGATGCCAGGTGGGTGTGAATCTCTTCTCTCAGACTGACAGCACCAGAACAAGAGGACATGGCCTTAAGCTACACCAGGGGAGGTTTAGACCTAATGTTAGGAACAGGTTTTTCACAGAGAGAGTGATCTCTCATTGGAATGGTCTGCCCAGGGAGGTGGTGGAGTCGCCATTCCTGGAGGTGTTTAAGAGTAGGCTGGATGAGGCAATTAGTGCAGTGGTTTAGACAATGCGTTGGGGTTCGGTTACAGGTTGGACTCGATGATCTCCAAGGTCTCTTCCAACCTTGCTAATAATGTGATTCTGTGATACTGTAGTTTGTAAGACTATTTCTTTTTGTGTTTTCTGAATCTATGGTATTAGATTACCCAATATAACAGACCTATTAGACTTTTCAAGAGAATATCTTACACTTATCAAAACATTCTGATTGCCATGCAAATTCTAGTGAGTTCACCTTAAAGAAACCTCAACAAAATATTGCCTATTGCCTCTCCTTTAAACAATTAGAGGGTTTAAGAAACTGCCTCATTCTGCAGGATATGATGGGAAAAGAAAAGGATGGCCTTGATAGTTATTACTGTTTGAAGTACCACAGTCATTTAACAAAGTTATTTTTAAAAAATACCTTCTAATCTGTGAAGATTTAATTAAATTTAATTGCCATAACAGATAAAGCATCTTAAGGAAAAAAAAAACAAAAACCTCCTAACAATTGTAATTTCAAAACAGTTTTCACATAATTATCATTAGCATTATAACACCTACTGTGGATTGTTATTTTTATGGAGATTCAGAAGACCATAATTTTCAAGATGTAATTATTCCTGCTAGAGACATAGTTTAATAACAGTTAATTCTTTAATTACTTCTTTAATAGCAGTTAATTCTGAAAGGCTGTCCATATCTTTCTGCCAATAGCAAAAACTTAGCTTNTAACCTTGAAGGCCCTGGCAGCACGGAAAGCTCAGGCCAGAGCTGAGCTGTTAACCCCCTCGCTACCAGAGCAGCAGAAAACCCCCTAAACCATAACAATCTCTTATTTTTTTTTTTCCCTTTTACTATTCTCTTTGGAGGAATGCATGCAAAATAGATTTTCTTCTTTGCTGCAAAGATTGTGTAGTTTAATGACAATTCTGAAGTTTTCAGTGGTACAAAATTTGCTTTGTCAAGGGAATCAGATGTATCCGTGGTAAACTTAATTCTGAGAGAAGCCTGGATAGAAATTATAGAACAATAAGCACAGGAAAGCAAATGGAAGATGCACAGACTGCACAGCAGAAATCCTTTAACAAAACTCTAATCTGCAACAATTTATAGCATCAGAGAATTTGGTTCACTGATTCAATCCAAGGGGAAAAAACCTCACAACATATCTCTGCAGAAATGCTGCTCCTTGGTTTAGCTCATCAGGCAGGCAGGCACATTGTTTTATCCACTGCTGTAAACAAAGAAAAACTGCCTCTGCTGTATGTACAATCCTGAAACTCCATTTGATTTCAGCAATTTCATGGTTCATCTACTGGCTGAAAGAAAATTTCTCCCAAGATGACTGCAGACATGAAGCACTGACAATCTCAAACACTTAAAATTACGAATCAAAGATCAAAATTCATGCTAGTTTACAAATAAATAAGTAAACAACCAACCAAATAAATGAATAAATAAATAATATTTGATTGCTTATATATGCCTTTCACTTTCTTTCAGTTCTAAAATAACTTTTCGTTTCCAGATTTCTTCCTCAGCTCACAAGTACTAGGCATTTAATTTTTTTTCATAAAAACTGAAGTGTATGCATATTTCCATAATTTTCAGCTTCAAAAATAAAAATGCTTCCAATCATGTGAACATGTAACCCTAAAGAACTAGGACCACTCTTCTGCAGAAAATGCCCATAAATATGTGGAGAGGAGAATTTTCATTAGAGTAAACATTTCTTAAAATAGAAATCTCTTCAATGTATTACTCATTTACATTCTGTGTCCCTAGTTCAGAGCATCTAACTTTTCTTAGCAAAGCATGCACAGAATAAAACAAAGAGAAAAACTGAGCAGCATGACAAGGAGGATGGCTTGTACTTCCTTCACACAATGCCGTGGTATTTTATATTCTCTTGCACATTCTGTGGCTGATTTATGTCTTCTCTGCTGTTGAACATCATGCAGCTACAAAATGTTTTACATTACAAAAATTGACCATTTTCATTTTCTGGTCTCCCTATTACCACTGAGAAAATACAGCAGCTTTTCTAGCAAATATGGGAACATAATTATAATTTTTTTAAAAAATTATTTTATGTAATAGTTATATGATGTATAACTGTTGTGCTTTTCCAATATCTGCTCAGCTGAGGGATGTGCAGGCTCTTTAAATTTTATCTGTTTTACTGTTGGGAAAAGAAGGCGGGAGAAAAAATATCTGCTTAATTTATGGAAATGAAATAAATAAAATGAAAAGAAATCAGAAGTCATGCTGCTTAAAACTTCCATATACTTTTGTCAAGGATGATTTAAAGAATAATAGGGCCAGATTAAGGATGATCTTAAACTATTATTCTAAGGAGTTAACATAATTAAATTGTCCGCAGCTGCATTTATATTTGTGTGGTTTTAGTTAATTCAAGACCTTTTGTTTAAATGCAATATTAATACATAATAATGACTATGTGAATGTAGGGTTAGATCCACAAGCAGAGGACAAAAATGTGACCATTTTAATACGTGTTTGTGTATTTTATACTTCTCTAGTTCTAGTCACATTGCACTGCTCATTGTATTTTTTTTCCCTTAACCAGATAAACTTTGATGAAGTACTTCAAATAAAATGCCTGGGATAGTTTAATAAATCTTACAACAAAAGGACACATAGTGGCATCGGACAGAAATTCATTGCATCTGTACCTACTGAAAAACAGTTAGCAAGTAACACATTTGGTCTTGTCTAATTAAAACAAATCAAAAGTCTAATTAACCGATAATTTCAAACTTATATATACATCACAATTAGTTTGCTTACAAAAATTGTACATGTAATTTCATCTGTAAGAAATGACAATATAAGATCTCAATTCTAAACAAGTCTTTAGAATTTCAAATTAGAGGCAATACTAAAGAACTTTCATTTCAAGGAACTATTGATTAAAGAAAATGTTGCTATTTATATAAATTTAAAACGTGAAGACATCCAGACTTTCCCATTTGAAAACTTAATCTCTTAATCACTTTTTTATTATTTATTATAGTTTTCATCCGAAGCACAAATACTAACATATCCTGTAGAACCAAACCCACACAAATTTTTATAAGCAAACACATGGAAATAGTGTTGAATTACAAAGCAGTAGTAGGTGAATTTAGCTCATGATAATTAGTGTCTACTTCAGTGGTAAAAATGAAAGGATGAATAAATTAAATATATCATCTACCATACATATATATCAACCACAACAATAAATTAATTGGATTGAAAAGATACCAGTGAAGTCTACTTTTTCATTGAAGAGATGATTGAAAAAGCTTTAGGTATTACAATGAAAACTGGGGATAAAGCTTGACTCACAGTTTATTAGCAAACACTTTATTAGTAAACTAAATTATCATAGGAAAAATAGAATCACTGTGGAGTCAAATCTCTCATGAGAGCTAACAATAATGAAGTTAATAACATCAAATACTTTAACACTTATGTGTATTGTAAGAAGATACAGTGTCAAGTGCAATATGTATGAAGTGCAGCTCGTAGACAAGATTTCAATCATAGAATACATGGGCCGATGATCTCACTGGAAGGAACACAGCATCTGATAATCTTTAAGTGGGTATTCTTGGACACTAAACAATCCTAATTATTACAAAACGTAAAGTTAATTTAAAAACAGACATCTCCTTAATCCACCCTAGAAAATAGAAACCTCCTTGAGAAATCATAAAATCATAGGACTCTATAGGTCATCTCTATAGGTCATCCATTACTCCTTTCTGCAAGTAGAATCAGGTATATTCATGGCATGGCTGACTGTCTTACCTGCTTTTAAAGCCCACCAGTGACAGAGACTTTATAATCTACTGAGAGAAATTCTTTCAGCATGCTTCAATATGTATAATGCTGGAAGATTTTTTTTCCTACTGTGTAATACAAATCTTCCTTTCTGCATCATTGTTTTGTTTTACTCACTGTGTACATGGAGAAGAGACTTTGCAACAGTCTGTTACGTATTTTAAAATGCACATATCCCCCTGTCATCTCCACTTCATGAAAAGTCTAATTTTCACAATCTTTACAAGCAGATAACTGCTTTGAAATCTCTTCTTGATCTCTTCTGTACTCTTTCCAAATGGTCTGCATCCTTCAAGTTAGGGTTCTGCTCAGAATCAACTGAAAGAGCTTTTTTCTTTCCATGGACTATTAAGAGAGCCTAGGGTTATTAGTCTCCCAAGGATAAAGTTAATTTTTGTGAAGCACTGAAGTAAATAAATTGTATTTTGTACTGTCTTGCTAGATGTCTGCAATATAAGGACCATTGCTTCTAAAATAGCTCCCTGACTGTTATTGTATGGTAAATGATGTGAATGACTTGTTGCTATATTCACAATACAGATGGTCTCAAAACCCACAGCTATGTAGCTTTATTATGTGACTAGGTTCTGAAGTGTGCAACTCAGCTATTTTATTAAACTTACCATGTGGAATATTTCAGTTCAGCAGATGGGAGTCTCTAAGTCATGTTATGAATCAGAAGGCATTCACTGGGTAGAAACTATCTGAAGAAAAACTTCACTGAAAATAATCAGGCCCTGTATCCGACAACACCTACCATCTCATACTGTTGATTTATTAATAATTATTTCATTGAAACCACTCTAATTTTTTTTTTTAATTGTGTATCTGTGTACCTAATGTTATCATGTGATCTAAACCAGGGACAATTTTGGCTCCTCCGAATATTATTTTTATAACAACTGGTTGCAAATTCCAAATCTTCCACACCTTTGGCTTTTAGGCAACATGTTGCCTCATAGGTTTTCTAACACAGTTTATTGCCTTAGGAAAATAAAATTGAAATTCAAAAGGGGAAGAAAACTTGTTGCTGCACACAGCATTTCCTTAATATTGCTGCAGTAGGTAAGTAACCTAAAGATTTAATTAACAGCAGCGAATGGATAACATCCTTGTCCTTCTTCAGGACAGTTTGAAAGGCAGTACTACAATTAGGCAAAATACAAAAAAAAAAAAAAAGTCCCTAAAAATATATGACTGTTATAATTTTTCAACACATATGTCAAAGTTATAATTCATAGTGGTGAAAACACACAAAGTGATAGAACAAGAGGACACAGTCTTACACTGTGTCAGGGGAGATTTAGACTGGACATTGGAAGGAACTTTTTCACAGAGAGGATTATCTCTCAGTGGAATGGGCTGCCCAAGGAGGTGGTGGAGTCACCATCCCCAGAGGTCTTTAAGAAAAAGTTGGATGATGTACTTAGTGGCATGACCTAGATATTAGGGTAGTGTGTTATAGGTAGGATGGTGTGTTGGATGTAGGATGGCAACAGGTTAGGTAACAGGTTTGGCTAGGTTAGGTAATAGGTGGTAGGTTGGACTTGATGATCTCNCCAGATGGGTGTGGACCTCTTCTTCCAGGCTGACGACACCAGAACGAGAGGGCACGGCCTCAAGCTACGCCAGGGGAGGTTTAATCTTAGAGTTAGGAAGCGGTTTTTCACAGAGAGAGTGATTGCATATTGGAATGGACTGCCCAGGGAGGTGGTGGAGTCACCGTCCCTGGAGGTGTTTAAGAGAAGGCTCGATGAGGAGCTTAGTGACATGGTCTAGCTGGGGGTGCGGAGCTGGATGATCCTGGGTCCCTTCCGGCTCGGAGTGGCCTGCTAGACTGTGAGGGAACTAGGTTTGTGTTACCGCTCTGGGATGTGCTTTCAGTCTCTGCACGGGTGTTAGATGGTGAGTTGGACTAGATGATCCTTGTGGGTCCCTTCCAACTCATAATATTCTGTGATTCTGTGATTCTGTGATATATGCAATTTGCAGATTCATTTCTCTGCTCTCTTTGCAAAGCAGATGTAAAGATTATGCTGAAATCTAGGAAAATGTGATTGTATTTGCACCAAAGTGAATTGAGAACTTGAGTCAAATACCTGCTCCTGCTCATATTCATAATGAGAAAATAGGTCTGCAGGGCATTTCTTTGTAAACACACCCAAAAATTTTGCAGCTATGCATTTTAAGAGTGTAGGAATGCAAGATGAGTCTCCCTCACTAATTTGGTTTGTTCTTGTAACAGGGCTGAATTTTTGCAGATTTAGCTTTCTATGATAAACATGAATGTCACAGATCTCATTATATTTTTCTCATCTCTGTGCTCTTTGTCTGGTTGGGGTTTTGTTAATTACTCGTTGTTCCTATTTCTGACTCATATTTGGCAAGCCTGGGGCTGTTCCCATAGCAGAAGGTAAAATTACTGAAAGCCCTTCTCTAACCTTCAAAAAGAAATCTTTCTCAAGTGCCACACATAGTCTGCTTGACTGATAGATCTATCATCTCTGGAGCAAAACTAACCACTCCTATTCCTCAGTCAACTCTGTTTATTTGCAGAAGTTGGCTTTCTCCCTTCAGACACTTCTCAACATTTCCGGAAGATGTTTTAACTGGCGCCCCATCAGCTGACATATCTAAGGCAGGAAGCCTGACTAGCTGTGAAAGATGTGACTCCCAACCCCAGCAGGATTCAAAGCACTGAAAATGAAACAAAACCCTTAAGAGCATATGTTACCCTACTTACAATGAAGTTTTTTTGACATCCTTTTAATTGCAACCATATGACACTCGCGTGTAAGCCAGAGGCACTGAATATGAGGGAAAAGCCTCACGTGATGTACTAAGCTTTGAGTTTTCAAAGGTACTTTCTCAACAGATGAGTTCATTTATAGCACAAAATAAGCAAAATATCAATTTTTCTTTTTCCAACAGTGCAGTTCTATAGAGTGGACATATATACAAATCATTCCTGGCAAAACCATTAATACAGGCAAGTAATAAGGCTTTTAAAAAGATGCTGTTTTGTGAATAACTGGTATTAGTGTTATCCTAAAGGATTTGGACAGAAGGACACAATGTGATGGATTATTTTTAATAAGTGCAAAGCATATGACATTCCAAAATGCTCAGACTCTACTGTTAGCCTTAGCAGCACATGTGCTAAAGTAATATTTCCCCAGATACAAGTGACGTTAATTCTTGTTTCATCCAGAATTAATTTCTACATCTTCCCTCTTTTTTCTTGCTTTCCTTTTCTTTGAAAACATCCAACGCAAGTTTCATTTTTTTTTCACCAGCTCCATTCCTCTCTCCATCTATTTCTATATCCCAACACACTTCAATAGATGGAGATAATAGTTACCTGAGTAATTTATTTTGTAATAAGGTGTGAAGCACCAGATTGGCTGCCATTAGGACATCTTGCTTACACTGGAAGGGGCAGGGATAAAAGACAGCTTTATGTGACAGTGTTCTGAGAACTCAGAGAGTGAGATGACACGCTGAGATATATGTAACTTCAGCAAAGTGTGATTAATTAAAAAAAATTACAAACTTGTACATTCTTTATTTTAAAAGAGCATAAATAATATGAAAGTATCAAATAGGAAACATCAGATAAAACATTAAGAATTAAATATGTAAAATTAGAATTTGTGTACATTAGATTAATCTCACCAGAGATAACTAAGTTTAGCCTGAATATAATACGGTCCCTGAGTCAGGAAAGCACTTGGTGTGTTTAAATATATCTCTGTTGAGAGAAGCACTTTAACACACGTTCATCTTCAAGCATGAGCTTTAACAGCCATTGACCTCTGTGAAACTTAAACACAAGATTAAAAATTGAATCATGTAATTAAATCTCTATATTGAATAAGGATGCTTCCATGAAAGGAAAATTTTCGTATATACTTTCGAGTGGCTAAATTGAGAATTCTAGAAATTAGAAAGTAGCGTTGAAATGGTGCTGGAACACTGATGTTTGAAAAGCAGAATAGAAAAGCAAACAAAAGCTACTTAAGTGGAATTGATGCTGTATCCAGGTATAAAAAATTTGCCTTAAAACCCCACATTTCTCAAATAGTCATATTGGAAGAGGCTTCCCCAATTTTTGTATGCAAGTCCCATATGTTCCTAAGTGGTTTTATGTTTCCTGATTCCTGTGTGATTTGGTTCATAAGTTAGCACAAGGAGGAATAAAATGATTCTCCCACTCCTGTTGCCATGTTGAAGACCCTGCCTACACTGTGGTTTCCTAATGGCTCTCAGAAAATGACAAACTGTTCAAATATTGTGTATGTCCTTGAAAAACCTGCTAAAGTTTTGCAGCCTCCTATCTTTCAGGGATCAAAAAAAGTTGCCAGCTTGAAACAACATAAAGGTTATGAAGATCATCAAAAGAATGTCCAGTGACTTTGATATCAGCAAAGTTAGGAAAGAAGCTTTAGCAAGACCTGACTGGCCAGTCCTGGTCAACATTTTTATTTTGGAGCTGATATTGATAATGTCAGAAGACCCTGAGTCTATCCCTGGCTCATATTTGAGTTATGTATGAGATATGTACAAGGCTACTGGATTTATCTTCTCCACAGCATAAAGAAATGAACTGTCAAAACAAAAATAAGTTGCACAAAGTGGCACTGGCAGACTGCGAAGAAAGAAATAAAATATACACCAACATAATCCCAGATTAGCTGCAAATATAAAACCATTTTTCCTAGGAAAAACAAATAAAATGAATTTGTACATATATGACAGAGATTTTTTTTTTTTTTTTAAATTAGAGGAAAAACTATATGACTAAATGAAATTAAATTAATTATACAAATATTGGGAAGCAAAAGCAAAGATGAGGTAAATACTTGCTAAAACATGAGAAGAACAAGTGTCATGAATTTTAGTGATAAAAGCAAAAATAGAAATAAAAAGTCCTGGTTAAAACTAGATTTTGCATAGTGATGACTTTGCTGAGTGAACTGAATAATTCAGAAGATAAATCGCATGCACAGTTACTAGAAAGTACTTTTGAAATATAAAGAAGAAGATTAGGCTGAATGTCAGAAAACATTTACAACCACAAATTGGAAATAAAAATAAATTGAGAAAATTGATGTATGGAAAGAATATTGTATGCAGCATTAAACTGCCAAACTTGAACTTTCTCATCATAAACTGCTCTGTGTGTATTACTATGAGATGGTATGCCTAACAGCAGAAGATACAGGAAATCAGAATTTTAGATATCAATGGAATTCATCTCACCTAACCTTATGTGTGTAATAGCGACATCGGGGTGTGGGGGGGGTAATCGCTGCAGAGCAACTGTTACCTTCAAATAACAGTTTCTTCCTTTCCAAAATCACTTTCAAAGACAGGAAGCATCATAGCTAAATTAAAAGCAGGGCTCAACATGGAACATAGCACAGTTTTGTAGGAAGGCAGATTAAAACACCTCAGAAAAACCTGGTCTGTCTAGAAATTCTTTTCAGTATCCAAATAGCTTAGAAATCTAATTTGTTGCTGAAGAAATTTATACTGTTACACTCATAACACCAGCTCTTCAATCAAGTGACACATCTAAGAGCAAGCATGATCGAAGGCAAGAACATCTTTAGGTACTTCTGCATATCTTAAAACTGAATCACTTTCTGTAAGTACTATCTTCCATTAAAAAACAGCAAGCTAGCAGCTAATAAACTTTCAGTGAGGCACCTGACAAGGTATCAAGTAATAGGATGAATCTGAGCCTAATTATATAGACAATCCTTTCTGTAGACAACCTCTAATCCACTAAGAAGCTTTCCTGAAACCACAAACCTAATATGTCCTTCACTAAAGATGGTAGTTCTTCAGCACCTCATTTTCTGATTATTTGAGAATGTATTTTCTCAGTACAGTCTTGCAAGAACTGTTGGTTCGAAACTTACTTACTTTCTCAATATATATTTTGTAATGCATTCGCTCCTTAAATTTTTCATTAAGATCTCTAAAAGACTTATAGTGCCCTTAAATATGAATTGTTTCATATCTCAGAGTTTTTTTAGATTGCTCTGTCACCCAAACTCTAAATCTTATAGCTACAAGTATTTTGTCACCTCAGACCTTATCTGTAAAAGTAGTTAAATCTGAGATAATCTATGGTGAAAATCAGAAACATAACTTTTCTGATTTAGGAGAGAACACTGAACAGGATCATCTGGTTCACATCCATTTGCAAAGGCTTCAGATTAGACACTTTCCTATTTTAACAGAAGAATTTTATTCAAGCAGAAACAGGCTAAGAAAACCAACTAATCCAGAAGAGTTCATCTGGAGTATTTAATTAAAAAATAGATCTTGCCAAATTCAAATACAGAAAAATCCTTTTTGCGAAATATGTAAGATGAACATCAATGTTAATAGAAAAGACTGTGATTTTTCCAATTTGCTCAAAGACACAATTTGGAACTAGCAAAATTTATCATCAGCATTCATAAATTACCTCCATTGTTGTTTACTACCAGTCACATTATCTTGTCCTCATAATGAAAGAATAATCAACATCCATTTGCTTTTTTTTCACACAAAACAAAATTTTCATAATAAAAAGCAAGTTTTAGAGGCTTTTTAAAATTCTTGCTATGAGCAATAGAAACATAGCCTAAAGCATCATATAGGTTAAAGTAGTCTTAATGGGTTTGAATTCAGTTAATTGTTAGCTTTCAGCCTAATAAGGTAAATAACAAGTTCTTAGATATCAAACAAGGTAAATCTCTTTCTGCAACATATTACTGGCAAATTAAATCTAATAAAAGATTGAACCATACTATGTGCTCAGCTTTCTAGCAGACAGGAGAACATTTGCTACTGTCTTGCCTATTCATACTCACAAGTGCTCAAGCGCTAAAGTAAATTAAGTGTACTAATTGAGAAGTTTGCAGACAAACTGAACCACAACTTAGAGAAGGAATCCACCTTACATTAGTAATTTCCACTATGATTAACAGAGGGAGGACAGAAATTGTTGTCCGTCATGAAATACTTTCACTCCTAAATATTCCTAGGGAAGTACCAAATATATTCACCCATTTTTCCACATTCTAAAGGTTTCTTAAAATGAGTTAATATTGATATTAATCCATCTAAAATGCCATAATGCATTCATCATCACATATATTCCCAACTGTACTGCTTTTTAATCTTCATCTCCTAATTATTTTCATCTTTTTCTCTCTTTCTCATTTCTCCTCACAAAATTTCCTCTGGCAATGAACAGCATTTTACATAGAACACTGAAAATATGTGACCTAATGGAGAAGCTGTTCTCCAGTAGTTAATTTGCTTTACACTGGAATTTCACTTGAAGGTACAAATGTTATGCTTGATCCTTAAAACATAATTCAAAAAGCGTGTAAAGGAACTTCCATTTTCTCCTATTGAAGAATGTCTCTGAAGCTCCACAAAGCATATAAAACATATCAACATTTAACTAGAAATAATTCATACCTCTAAGTCCAGGGTGCATTTTTTACAAAATTTGGATGCACTGATATCAACTTATGCACTTGGATATATGTGAAATTACTTCTCAATGACAATTTAAAATTCAGAGTTCTATAAAATAGTAATAAAACCTGGCTGAAACTCACCTAAACTTTATGAACAAATCTGAAAAAAAAAAGGTAAAAATCTACCTGCAACATGTTATTGGCAAGCTCATACAATATAAAACTACCTGCAATGATTAATAAATTGTCACGTATGGAGTGCTATACAAGATCAGTGAGAGCATAGCATTGGATTTAGTAACAGATATTTTGAAGAATTCTCCACTGAATTTTCTCATAACTTCTTTCTAAATCAGTTACTGCTGCTGGGTATATTATACATATATGTATATGTGTGTATATAAATATATATGTGTGTGTGTGTGTATATATATATGTACGTGTATATATCTGTATCTATCTATCTGTCTATATATATATTCTGAGTATATTCTTATTTTTTTGTTTGGTTCTGTTACATACAAGCACTTTCAGTGAAGTCCCAGGCACTGCAAATATCACCCATCATATCTTGTTAGCAGTGGCACGGTGATAGTTCCTCAAACTCTCAGAGTGTGGGTTGGATAAGAGCGTTCTGTGTTGGGTTAGGAATTGGTTGGTAAACAGTGTCACATCCAGCTGGTGGCGGGTCACTAGTGGAGTCCCACTGGGCTCTCTGTTAGGCCCAGTTCTGTTCAATATCTTTATTGATGATATGGACACGGGAATTAAGTCCCTCATCAGTAAGTTTGCAGATGATACCAAGCTGGGGGCAAAGGTTGAACTACCAGTGGGCAGAAGGGCCCTTCAGAGGGACCTTGACAGGCCAAAGAAATGGGCAGATTCTAATAGTGTAAGTTTTACTAAGTCCAAATGCCAGCTTCTTCACTTTGGACATAACAACCCCGTGCATCGCTATTGGCTGGGGGATGAGTGGATGGAGAGTGGTGAAATGGAGA
>WEKX01012357.1:29367-62144 GCA_013390025.1 Pitta sordida | reverse complement strand
AAGGGCGACAAGAATGGTGAAAAGACTGGTGAACAAGCTCCATGGGGAGTGACTGTGACAGCTAGGGTTGTTCCTCCTGGAGAAGAGAAGGCTCAGAGGTGACCTCATTGCTGTTTACAACTACCTGAGGGGAGGTTGCAGTCAGGTGGGCGTAAATCTTTCTCAGGCCTCCAGCACCAGAACAAGAGGATATAGCCTTAGACTACGCCAGGGGAGGTTTGGACTGGATGTTAGGAAGAGATTTTTCACAGTGAGAGTGATTCCTCAGTGGAATGGTCTGCCCAGGGATGTGCTGGAATCACCATCCCTCGATGAGGAACTCAGTGGTATGGTCTAGACGATGGGAGGCTCGGGTGGATGGAGCCCATGGGTGGTGTGTGGGTGGGTGGTGCCCATGGTTCCAGGATTGTGGGTTCCATCCCTGGGTGGGTGTTTGTTTGGGAGTTGGACTAGATGATCCTTGTGTGTCCCGTCCAACTCAGAATAACCTGTGAACCTGTGAACCAGTCCTGTAATCTGGTCCTAGATTAGACATAATTTTTGGGGCACAAAACAGGTGGGTCTAAATATTAATTTTAATAACACCTCTGAGCACCTCTCTTTCCATTTATATTTTTTGAATTTTCATGGAAATGTTTTTTTTGAAATGTCACACCTAAGCATATGTGTTCTCCACTGTATGTATTTTTCTTCTGAATCACACTTAAGTATTCAAATAAAAACAAGGGAAAACAGCATACATATCGTACGGAAAGAAAAGAAAAAAAAAACAAAAACCAAAACAACCCAAAACCAAACCCACTGTCTCCTAGAGTATACCTGACCCTGCAAATACTATCTGAAACAAAGAGTAACCTTGACAAGGGCATTGCGATATAAATTTTTTTGCTGATTTTTTTCCATTCCACCATGAGGTGTGGAGAAATGCAGGAAGTGGTCTCCCTTCCCTGTCCCGGTCAGAACTGCCACTGTCTGCATTGTATCTGAACATGTGCATTTTTTATGTTACCCTCTTACGCATGACAACAGGTATAGTGTAATCAACATGCTAATGCTTATCACAGACCATACCATACTTGAACAGCAGCTAACAAAGCCAATCACATGTTCATGGGTTGTTCTGAGTTGGAAGGACCCACAAGATCATCTAGTCCAACTCCCAAGTGAATGTCCACCCAGGGTTCAGGCCCACAAGCATGGAACCATGGGCACCACTCTCCGTCCATCCAAGCCTCCCACCAACTAGACCATGTCACTGAGCTCCTCATCGAGTCTTGTCTTAAACACCTCCAGGGATGGCGACTCCACCACCTCCCTCATTTGGTGAAAAAATGGTATGTCTTTCAGACATCTCACAAGTAGTGGTCACTTTGTTCTGATAATGGGGTATAATGAGATAACAGAGACAATCTCAAATAAATCACATTTCAGAAGAACATCTAGAAACCAGTGTATGACAATTGTACTTAGAGTTCTCCTAAGGTCAATGCATGGAATTAGGAGTTTATTAGGGATCTATTAACAATTCTTTGTAAAGAACTGGTTATTTCTCTTAAAGCCTTGTAGAAAATTTCTGGAAAACAGTCTGCAATTATGTAACATTACATTCCTACTTACTTTCATATAGGACTAATTCATGACAAACTTATAGCAAAAATACAGTTATTGATAGCAACAAGATCTCACACTTCAATCATATGAAACTCCCTCTTTCTCCAGACATTTGCAAGTGCTTAAGAAGTTGTTTCAAAGCAATATTAATAGTTCTCTGAGTAATTGCTGCTGGAGGGAGACTGAAAATGGACCTTCCTGGGAACAAAACTGTAAATGATATCTCATTCTTTCTCTCTGAATAAGCAGAAGTCATCAGATATTAAAAATATACTTCCCAAGAAAGCTGAATGACACAGAAATAGAAATACTCGTTCAAAATATGTTTCTGGGCTACATTTTTAACTTCTCTTTATAGGAATGATTATGGAAATCACTTTGCTGAAAAGCCCAAAGGAGAAAGTATAGTACAAACTGATGTGTTTAAATAAAAATGAATTTAAAAATGAAATATTGCAATTGTTGTCATTCAACACTTTGGCAACATCATAATATCTTATAAAGATTTTTCAGATCATCTAGTAAAGGAGTAGCCTATCTCTGATTTATATAACAGTTGTTAGCTCTTAGAGTTCAGATGCAAATATTTCATGGTCCTTTCCTCTCTTCTTTCTGGCACCAAGAAACAATATAATTATACCTAGCTTTAAGATCTGATCAGTGTGTAACCTCTGTCTTTCTTTTACATAATAACTTTGCGACAACTATTCTGCTGCATACCCATGTTCTGCTACAATAAATCTAAATATATTCAAATAGACAAGACAGCAAAATAAAACAGAACTTGCACATTAAGAATGAACTACATTCTCTGGCATTTACTCACTTTATAGTGTGGTATTAAAACATAAACTCATGCTATGTATTATGCTTTACTGCCGCAGTTTACCACATGGTTAAACAACCATCATATAAAACATCAATATTTTACTTCTGTCTTGGTTTCCTGCAACTCCATAAAGGATGTAAATTTACATAGTGGCAAGTGGTTCAAATCCTTTTCATGTGAAATACTTTAGTAGTAATGTCTCTAGAAAAAAATAGTCTACAAAGCTCAAGATGGAACATACAGTGAGGAAAATGGTAGCCAAAAGACCTCCAAAAGAATGATCAAAATATATTACATAAAACCTCCAAGAAATGAAATGCCTTTACTAGGACGTTTTGATACAGGAAAGACAGGAGAACAAGCCTCTGAGGCTATGACACACATAATCCTGGGACTGTTCTTTGACGCTGAGGACACCAGCATATAAAACTTGTGTTGCTGCTATTAAGTCTTTTGCTCTCTAAAACAATCAAGTCAGGACAAGGCACATATGAACTGCCTACTGGGAATGGTCTCTGGTCTGTTCTGGCTGCTGGACTGTGCCCAGGAGCTGCTTGGAAGAATCTCATTTGGTGTGGGCCAAAACCACATGAGGAACAAATCTAGCCATTTAACAATGTAGACAATTCAGTTCCAGTGGCTGGAAAATTCCTTGGAGCTGTTTTATTCTGGATAAATATAGTCTGTGTTGTCACTAGAGATTTGCTATTGATAGTTAAGTTACATGGAAGGTATTTCAATGACATGTTTATGAATGACAGTATAAAGCCCTTCTATAAAAGACATTGAGCAGATTTCACTTCTTATGTAGTAATAGCTCTTTACAGAATACCATCAGGAAAAGGTACTTGAAACCTCTACTAACATGTGCAAAATAAAATTTTCCAGGTTTGTTAAATTACACAGTGAAAAAATTACAAAGTGAAAATATAGTTTAGATAATATGTTAACTAATTTTTTGTATGGATCATATAATTAAAATAATCAACTTTAAATCAAGTATATGCATTTAAATAAGCAGATTTTGAATTCAAGATATTCTAAGATATTTAGAAACAGACAACAATCCCCCCAGCCTCTCATTTCAGAGGCAATTATTTTAAGGTATAGAGTGACACACTGACAGCAATATTACCAAACATAGCAAATGTACTAACAGGCTAGTCAGACATGTCCAAACTAAAATATATTAAGAATAAATGTTACCAGATTATTAAAATACTTAGACTTTTATTTGAGAATTTATGCACCAAATAAAAATCATAACTAGAGTTTCATCTAACTCTGAAACCTTTTTTTATCTATAAAGAAGCTTCCAAGTTGATGAAAAAATAAAGAAAAATTAAAGTAACAGATTCAACATAATAAATATTATGAAATGCCACCAGGAAGCCCTATATATAATAAAACCAGAATGCTAAATAAGAAAGAAAAGCAAAAAGATCTAATTAAAAAAAAAATTGATTTGTCTTCTTACCTCCAGACAAGTAGGTCTAAATCTGGAAATTCCCATTCCTCTGACTTTCTCCGAAACAAAATAAAATGAAGCAAAAACACACACCAAAAAAACACCAGACTAAAAAAACAAAGACCCCAAACTGAATCAAAACCTGTTTCCGTATAATTTTTATGTAATTTTTTAATTATTTCCTAAAAAATAAAAAAAGAAATTATTTTGAGTATTTTACATAAAATACATTCAAGCAAACTTTCTTTCTCTTTACGGAATAAAGAAAAGAAACAAGTCTTGGCCAAGATGTGGTCTTGTAGCTGTGCTGTAGGACATGCAGAAATTCTGTTTTGACCTCTTTTAACTTCCAGAAAATAAATGGGACAGCACATGTTCAATTAAAGTGATTAAATTACCTGAGGCTTCCCCCTCAAATCTGCAGCTGCTAGCTGGAAAGCAGTGAAATGAGGTCATGAGGATGAACACAATGACTTCCACAGCTGAAGAGGCACTCCTGGATGTTCCCACAGAGACAAAGTACTTGAACTGGTAAATACCGCCTTTTGGTCAGATACTTCCATACTAGCAGATAAAACTTGTTTTGCCTGTAGTAACCAGAATTACTCTGGGCATTTAAGTCCTGGTAGGAAGCAGGTCCTGGGCATGGCACACCTGCTGCATATAAGAATGCAGAAGTCAAACAGTTAAAGTTGGGAGGTCATCTCAGGAGGTTTCTGGTCCACCCTTTTGCTCAAAGCAGCATTAGATTTGAGAGTAACAAAGATTGCCCAGGGATTTATTCAGTCAGGAAAAATCTCTAGAGACAGAGACTTCAGAGACCTCCAGGAAGACTATTCCTGCGCTTGATTATGTTCACACTTAAAAAAATTATCCTATCCATACATATTCACTACTAAATATGCAGAGACATTTTTGCACCATTTGCTTAGTAGACTAGTCAAACAGACAAACTGTGTCTCATGTGAACTGCACAAGTGGTGTGACATTGCTTGTAGCTGGACTGTAGCTGTGCAGGCTCCACATCCTCATGTTTTGTCATCTTAGGTGTGAAAATAACAATCTCTTCTCCAGAATAAAGAGTACTTGATAATGCATAAAAATACTTGACTCAGGGATCCAAGATACCATTATCTGCAACTGTGAGTATTGGTACCTTCATGAGATACCACTGTGTCTATAAACATATGGAGAAAAAAATCCAAATTTTCTTCCATATATTTGATAACTCTCAAGAGAACACAACAACATGACCATGTGCAAGCCATCATGTCCTCTTACTAGTTATACAGCAATACCTCACATACTCACTCATATTGATTTGCGTCTTCACAGATTCGTGGAATATTTCTCAGCAAATACTAATTGGCTATTCACGGAGCAGGGGTGCAGCACCTCTCATTTACTGAGGCTGGCCACAGTTTGCCCCGTTACAGTATCACAGTATCACAGTATAGATGAGGCTGGAAAGGACCTTGAAGATCATCTAGTNATTATGACCAAAATGCAGAACCTGACATTTAGACTTACTAAATTTCATTCTATTGGAATCTGCCCATCTGTCCAGTCTGTCCAGGTCTCTCTGCAGGGCCTTCCTACCCTCTAACTGATCAACATGAGCTCCAAGCTTGGTGTCGTCCGCAAATTTACTCATGATGGCCTCAATCCCGTCATCTATATCATCAATGAAAATGTTGAACAGGACTGGATCCAACACCGACCCTTTGGGGACACCGCTAGTAACCAGTCGCCAACTAGATGAGACACCATTGACCACCACTCTCTGGGCCCAGCTGTCCAACCAGTTCCTGACCCAGCAGAGAATATTCCTATCAAAACCTCTGTAAGAGTGTTGTGGAGGTTCGTGGTGGGAAAGGTTTATAACACATGGTGTATACTCCCATGACATCACTTGTGCCAGGACCGGGGTGTCCTGATGCTTCTCCCCCTGAGTATCCTGTCATGAGGTGCTCTCAAGCGTTTGTCCCCACCAGCGCCTTTTAAGAGAGCGCCTGTCGACTGCAAGCGGGGGCTGCTGAGCCCCCACCCTGTTGTGGCCCCGGGGAGAGCTGTTAAAAGTTACTCCTGTAAAGAGAGTTTGGCTGCTTAGTTGTAATTTTAGAGTTCTTTATAGATGAGAGAAAGACCTTGTCAGCAACTATATACGACTTCCAAATGTACTAAAACTTTTTATGATATAGCTTCTAAATTAGAGAAATTTGATCATGTACGTGCTCAGGTTTCTGGTATCAGTGAAAGATTACCTGACAACAAAGCACCAATGACAACTAATATTTTATAAGCATAACTTTTATCTAAAAACACCCCAGGGCAAAGCAGAAGAAAAATTAAAAATAAATGTAAAGACAACCTCATGTTCCATTAAATGACTTCAAGTCTTGCTTTCAGGAATGATGATGCAGTTTTTTTTTTTTTAGGAAAAGATAAAAAAATCATGGATTTGTAGATTCTGCAGAAAGTTTGGGGGCCAAAAAGAAAATCTGCTTGAATGAGGAATATGATGCAGTTAAATAATAGCGGATTATGTGCTTGCATGCTTTAGAAATATTGGTAAGAAATAGTAGGAACAGTAAAACATTTTATCTTAAAATCCTGTATTTTTTAATTTCTTTAGAACTTGTTCAATTCCCTTCTCCTATTTCTACATCAAACAGAAAAAATATTTTTCTTGTGTAAACAGTCTTGGGTAGATAGCAGAAGTCCAATAAATACAATTTCTGCCAGGGCTGAGATTTAAATTAATTTCAATTATATGCTTAAAGAGTTATTAACTGAAGTTTAAAAAGCAAAGATGTATTGAAATACATTAAAACTATTAATATTCACCAGTTAATACTAAGTCCAAGCTAAAAATGATTGAAAGCAGTAAGAGTTATGAGAGCTGTGGGTATTTATATGCAAGAGAAAAAAATACATTCAGTGGTAAGGGCAATGGTAATTTAATTCAGTATTCTTTAGAATAAAAACATTTTCTGTAGTTAATATTGTTGTTGAAAGATGGTGATCAAGTACTTCCATAGGAATAACCTGTGAAACTGTGAAGGAGTCCAAAATGATGATGGATCGATTATCATGAAACATCGTAAAAGAAAGAAAGCGATATGGTGAGGGATTACTTCAATTTTCATAACAACATTATGTGTAAAGTTACTACTCTCTTGTAGGTAATAGTGAAGAACATTTGCAAAGGTTCTCTGAGCACTCTCAGCAGCCAAAATCTAAAACGTCAGCGAAAACTAAACATACCTTTTTTAAAGGACACAGCAAGTTTATTTAAACTTTGTTATATTATATGTCATCATTATGTTAAGCAGGGCAAAGGCGACAACCAAATTAAAGAAGGATGAGGAAATTTTGTTCCCTATTCACACCCATCTCTCCAGCTACAGTGTTAGCACATGTTCATAGCACAGAATGCTATTTCCTTCGAAATTCTGATGTTAGACCTTCCATAATTCCAGCAATAAATGTTACTCAAGGCCTCAGTACACCAGTTGTGTAAAACAATAGAGAAGTTTAAATGCTATGTAAAACCATAAAATGTGCTTTCTTGTCCTTCAAAACTTCACTAGGTTTACCACTGATCTGAGATGAAGCACAAAAAGAGCCCCATATTCCCCCACCTTATTCCTTTCTATGCTGAATTCAGTCTTGTAACCCAGAGATAGTGCAGTGTTCTATTACATAAAGTATACTGAAAGAAATAAACAAACTGGAAAAATTCTGTAATCTGCATTATAACTTTTCTTTCAGGAAATTATTTCCTCTCTGACATACCTACATAGAAGCTTTCAGGATGGTGGGGAAGGCCATTTCTGTGCTAGGCTGCCATCAGGGGAAATTGGAAACAGAATTTGTACCAGTGTTATGGCACCAGTACAGTTTACTTAGAAAAATAATCTAATGGAAGGCCAGCTCTAAAAAACCCCTTTATTTCTCCTAAAGAGAAATGTTTTTTTCTATGTGGAAATAAATGATTGAATGAGAAAATAATGTGAAATATAACAAAATGAAGCACATTTACCAGCCAGATCTTATCCAAAGAAGCCATGAGGTATGTCAGTTAAAAATGTCAACTCTCCATTTTCAATCCACAGCAGCCTTATTTTATTTTTTTTTTCTTTTCTTTCTCTATACTCAATATTTTAGAACTGGAAATCATCCAGTTACACTGACAATGTCCCTAAAACTGCCAAGGATGTAATTATTCAATAATTTCAATTTGAGAACACATATCCAACCAGTTGTAATCTGGAAATTTTACTCTGTATTAAGATGCAAGTATATTATGTTATGTTATAGTGCACTGTTCTTGGTATTTAAAGGGAAATGGACAACTTGTAATGCATCTGAGTTACTGAACAAGCAATCAGAATCCCTGGTGATATCTGACTGCCCAGCAGGATCCCCTTAAAAAGAGAAAAACAACAACAACAATATTTCGAAATAATTACACTAACATAATCCAGTTCAATCTTGGTACAAAATTGGCATAGGCTACCAGAGTTACCATGAGTTTACCATGTTTTCAGTAGTATGACAGATTGTGCATATTTTCAAATTTGCATGTATTGAGACTGGAAAAGAGAGCCCAGAATTACATACACTAAAGTAATAAGATTAAATTTGATACTGTCAGATCACAGAATCACAGAATATTCTGAGTTGGCAGGGACCCACAAGGATCATTGAGTCCAACTCTTAAACGGCACCACTGACTCCCTGGTCTCCCACATGAGAGGCAGGAACACTCACCACTGTACTAAAGTGGATTACCATATAAAACCCAAACCCATCAAAAACCTCATACACATGTATTTTGAACAGAAGCAAATTCTTTATGTTTCATAAGGCAACTGGAATGGAATTCATTACAACAAAACTAAATATTAATATCTGAGATAATCATCTTGAGTACCTTTTGTAATAAATTAAATACAAATTTATCTAGCATAAGATTTATTTTTACTTAAAGAAGCCATTCAAAATAGAATTATACCCTGAAATGGACATTTTTCTCTTAAGTATAAAAGCTAACCATCTCCAATATATATTTGCATATGTTGAATGTCTAAAGCTAGGCAAGACAAATCCCAGCCAAAATGACATATAGTTAAGACAGCAAACTGAGGTTTATACTTAAGACTAGGATAAAAATCCACTGTATTGAAAAGATTTGATCCAATTATGTTTAGGTATACACACTGGTGCTTTAAAAAAGTTAGCCTGAGAGCCCTTACTACTTTGACTTCTCCTTGAGAATGAATTTGTGTGACACAAACCTTTGACTAAGTGTGTCTTATGTGTCAGTGTTTTAAAACTGCTAAAATCCCAAACTACCGTCTAGCTTCCACTTTAAAATTGCAGTAAATTAAACAACACTTCTTAAGTTGTCTCTAAGTGGCTATAATTAAGTCTTCATTCTAATGATGCTGTCCATTTCAGGGAAAAATTCAATATCATAAGAGGTGTAAGAAGGGAAAATTATAACAAAATCCTATGGCTTGGCATACAGCCATGTGTAAAGGGCATATATTAGCACTTGTACACATTCTGCAGGAACTGCTGAAAGAGAATCATCTTGGAGAGGATACAGATGAGACACGGTAAAAGACACAACCACTTATTCCTCAATACACCTTTGTCTATTTTTATCTTGCAAATAAATGTTTACTTTGTCAGAGGAAGCTTAATCAAATTCTATTCTATATACTTCATGCTCAAGCAAGGTATAGCCATGCTAGTAGACCAAATGTAATCACTATTAGGGTGTCAGTCCCAATGGAGTTATTAACACACTGCTTGAGATTCCTTTACTTTTCTTGGAAGCACTCATCCTTAAACCTTGTCAGATGATTTGCCATAGAGGGATCTGCAAAGACTCCTCTTGCTAAGATGTTCACTTTAAAAACGGATGTTAGGACATGGATAGGACAGCAAGTTTTAACAGTATGTATGAATGGAATATATTATTCTGAAAAAATGTTGCCCCAAACCAGAGAACCCTAAAGAGAAAATTACCAAACACAAGCATTGCATAATAATACCATCATTTATATTAAACAAAAGTCATATATTTATAAAGGAACTTTCGAGAAAAGGAGTCACTTTGATAGGAGAAATGAAGAAGCATGAAATTTTGTGACAAAAGGACTCACATTGGAAAAGTGGTAAAAGAGCAGCGCTCCAACTCCAGCATGACACTGTCTCTAGTCATCTCTCCACCATCCTGACCTTTCTCTGGATCTAATGAGGTCTGTGCCCAGGGATGGCACTGCAAGGGTGTCACATGCTGGGAACCACAGCTTGGAGTACCTGTGTGAAGCCAATGGACCTTCTTCACTGGACGTGGATTGTAGGGAGAAGCATGAGTACAGGTCACACATAAAGTCAGCAAAATTACAATCCCACCAGACACAAATTTGGGTGTGCACATAAGCACGCAGTTGTGCATGTGCAGTTAGAGCTTCCTGGGATTATTGGAGGGCAGTTAGAAATGTGCTGGGGTACATTTGCATTTTGTAAATGTACAGTATTATGCATTATCAGTTGTACTGCTGATATTGATCCCCAAAGTATGTTTGACCAATTGGCCTATTAATTACACACAATTCAAAAATCAATAAACCCCTTTGAAGTTGATTTGGTTTAGCTGAAGCGAGCTGACTAGTTCTTCCCTGACACATTGGTTGCATTTACAATTTAGCATAATTATAGCTGTGATAAAAACATCTAAATAATTCCCACTAACACCTACCTAACCAATGTCCAATAAAGTCACACAAGACCAAGAATTTGAAAACTAGATCATGTCTTCAATCATCTAGTTGCAGCTTCCTGAAGATTTTATTTAGCAAATGATTCAAAAGTCTTCTAAGAAACTGAGAGAACTTCTATTGGACAGCAGTCCTCAACAAGTACTAAACCAATTCAGTTTTCACAGCACTGAAGTATGCAAATATTATTTGTTTATATGTTTACATGTACACTTTAAGGTAAATAATTTGCTGAAAGGCTGATAATACAAGAAGCACACACGATAGTAAAAGTCAGTACTATGGAAGTCAAATCATGATCTAACAGTAAGATTCCTTAGCTTTATTTTGAGTTGTTTGACTAAGAGCTTTTGAGGTAACACAATTTTTTTTTTTTTTTATTTCTTCTATATATGATTCTTGTACTCATATTTTGTAGAACGATTGCGACTGTGGTGGTGATTTCTGTAATGGCATCTTATCTAAGTTAACTTCTACTTGATGTTATGGAGACAGGAAGATTATAAAGATAAAAAGTGGTATCAAATAGAATATGTTACTACCCTATTTTTAAAAAATCTAATGGTAATTATATTATAGTATCACAGTATCACAGTGTAGATAAGGCTGGAAAGGACCTTGAAGATCATCTAGTCAAACCTGTAATCCAACTAACCCAGCATCTACATCTAGATCATATCACTCAACACCTCATCCAGCCTAACCTTAAACACATCCAGGGTTAGTGACTCAACCACCTCTGTGGGCAACACATTCCACATCCGGATCACTCTTTTGGTAAAATACCTTTTCCTAATATCAAGGCTAAACTTTCTCTGCTGAAGCTTCAGACTATGACCTCTTGTCCTGTCACCAGAGACCAAGGACAAAAGACCAACTCCTGCCTGACTACAACCTCCTTTGAGATAGTTATAGACAGCAATAAGGTCACCCCTGAGCCTCCTCTTTTCTAGGCTAAACAGACCCAGGTCCTTCAACCTCTCCTCATAGGGCTTGTCTTCCAGCTCCTTTACCATCCTAGTTGCCCTTCTCTGAACTCATCCCAGCACCTCAACATCTTTCTTGAGCTGAGGGGCCCAGAACTGAATACAAAACTCGAGGTGTGGTCTAACCAGTGCCGAGTACAGTGGAAGGATAATCTCTCTTGACCTACTATCCACTCCATTCTTGATGAATATTGTATTCAATATGATGATATGGATGATGATATTGTATTCATCTAAGAAATGTGTTTGAAAAAATACTGGTTTTTCTCTTCCATTAGGATTTTTTAAAAATTTCATTCTAAAAATTTTTTACCTAATACATACTAAAAAAACCTTGCTTCATAGACAAATTTATGACCCAATAAGCTGGTTCATTTATATTATGCATGTTTAAAACATAAAAAACCATATATTTTTTCTTTAACAAAATGTTGTTAATTTTCTAAACTTATTTCCCCCATAGAAGATTCTGTTAAAATCCATTTAGCTGAAATGTTAGATTATGAATTTGGCTTCTTTCCTTTCACAAGCAGAAGGTGGAGAAATAGAATGCTATATAAAATAATTATTTCTCTTTTTCTGGTATACAGACATTTCCCAGTCCTTAGATGCTATGGGGAACAACAGCAATGTAATTTTGGATAATGTTTGTCCTAAACCTCTGCCAGTTTATCCCACTATAGCTATAACATTGTGGCCCAAGAGTTTATTCTAAATGCAGAAATCAGTCTTCAGATTTGGCCACCACATATTTCAGGCAAATTAATCCCTGCACCAGGCAGTGCACGAAGCAGTAAATGATCCTTTCCATAACTTCTGTCTTTCAAGGTTTTGCAGGTTTTTTGCTTCCCAAAAGTAATGTCTGTCTTGGAGGTGAAAGTAAGTACCATTAAGGTGGAAGTAGTTATAGTATAGTTAGTAGGGGCAAATTTGAGGGTCGTTTTGTGAAAATTTGAGTATTATTATGTGAACGCAGTATTGGTATTTCTTTTAACTAGTTTTACAAGTATTTAGGTTGTTGTGTTGTTGGGTGTTTTTTTATGATGTAGACCACTAGAAACCCTAGGTAAATACTTTTGGGAGGGTGAATAGAGTCACTGCAGTGTAATCAGAGAAAGACAATCTAAACCCAGAGAAGCTGTTGTTATTTCTCTCCCTTTTCTTCTACTAGCTATTTTCAAGCTTGCATTTGGCTTTCTAACACTAATTGGAGTATTGACTGACCATATAAATGCTTGCCCTCATTGTTCTACTCTCACAAATTAACTAGTGAGTGCCTCCAGTTATCTAAATAAGGTGCTGATTGATCGTGTGGAAATAATTAATCAAGTCAGACCTGATATGATCTCTATTCATGTCAGAACTTTCTTTTCTCATTATGCTTACCTAGTGCAGAATTTAAATTTACAGCCTGTGGCAAAAAGCAGTAGTTTTTGAGATGTTTCTACAAGTCAAATTACAAGCAGGAAGTCAGATTTCATTGTAATAAGACTTTAAATGAGTCCAATTACATTTTAACTCAAACAGTCTTGTTTCAAATATTGTTCTGCCTGTCTGGCAGCATTTAATAGAAGCCAACATTGAGTTTATAGCACAGGGGAATAATGTGCCAACTTTCCTTCTTGAATCAGTGGAAGCAGGCATCCTTGGTGGACAGGCACTTAAATACATGTAATGTAGAAACTGAAATGCTGTTACACCTGTATTTCTACTTAATGACAAGTAGACATAGTAAGCAATACAATGCCTTTTTCTGCAGCAACTCATTTACCATGAACAAGCTTACTCTCCTTCACCCTTTACCCTCCCTACATACACACATTTAAAAAAGAAAAAAGATCTTTTTAACTGAAAAAGTAGGAGCAGCATATACCTTAACTTTATTCAGCAAAGCACGTTACACTCTCAGTGATCATAAAATGTCCCCAGATGTCTGTACAGTATCTTAACCAGGAAAAGCACATCTGAAGTGACCTTCTGAATCATCAAATCCGGACTACTGCACTGACAAATGGGTGCTACTCGCTAGTCTTTCTTGACACAGTTTCAGTCCCGGCTGGCACTTCAGCACAGATGTTCTTACAGAGAACTGGAATTACCTAGCTTCTCCTCTTAACACACTAGCAATGAGACCAGAGGAGAAAGCTTTGAACAAAGCTCTCATAATCTTATAACAACACAAGGCAGCTGAACGATAACTCAGCTACACCCCCAGTGAAGAGAGGTGCCTTCTTTCTTCAGCACTTAAACCAGAAGTTTTAAAGGTAAAAGGATTTCTGATACACCCAGAAACACACCACCACTGAAAAACAAATGAAATGAGAAAACAACATTGAATTAATAATTAAGAATAGTTCCTAAATATGCATACTTCAGCAAGTATGCACAATTCCCTTGGATAATCTTGGTTGTGAATCCAGGTCCTAGAGCATTTTCTATTTCAGAGGTGGCAGAAACAAAGGCTGTTTTAAGTGCATATGAATCAGCTTTAAGCTGATTTTTGCATTGTTAAAATAGCACAATTCACAGCTTTCCTCCAGCCTACAACAGAAAATTTATGCTTTTACCCTTTGAATGCAGGAAGCATGCATTTGTAGTAAGGAGGAAAGAGCTGGATTCTGCACGTTCAGATATATTCCTACAAGAATATATCTGCAAAGTGTTCAACATTAAAAACATAATTACAACAAGGAATTGTCACACAGAATATCTGAAAGAAATGCACTTAGTTTGCAATAATGTATTTTTAATAGCCCTCTCAGAACTTCACTAAAAGGAACAGAAGACAAATCTGCAACATTGCCCAACTGGGAAAATAAATGGTCATCTTGTTTCACTCATAAATGAGTACTGTTGGCAGTGAACCATTATGGGGATATTTATTACCTTATTTCCAGTGGTAAACCATTATCAAATGCTACCAGATGCTCATCTCAATTGTCAGTGTCATATTTGAAGACTCTAATGATGCCAGCTAGCTTTCTACATAACAGAAAAATAGGGTTTCTTCACATCAAGGCTGTCTATCCCAGTATACACTTGAGTTTTGCAAGCATGTTCACTTCTAGTCTGAATGCATGGTCATCAGAATAGACCATGACTTACTGGAGGGTTTATTACCTACTTCAAAAGACTGTCCTGGTAGCTCTCCATAGCTTAATTCCCAAGAGGAAATAAATATCTGAAATGTAACTCCATTGGTTAGACTAGCAGTACAGAGTTTGCCATTAATATGTTCGTATATATTTTAACCAAGGTACAGAATTTTAGTCAAGTATGTATGCTTAAGGAGAATTAGTAAACAAACACAAAACTCTTAAAATAGAATAAAAATATTTATGTATTCATTCAAAACAAACTTGTTCTGAACATAGTATATCTACTTTTATACACATACACATATATAATATAAACAAGATTTTCAATGCTACAGTCTTAAGTTATGGCTCAGATAAGATAAGATGGCTCAGATAAGATAAGATATGGCCCTATGATCAGCTAATCAGTTTTGGCTTCTGTATGTAGCTTGAATGTTTTTTTTAATTCAAAGCTTGCATAAAGTATAAAAGCCTAGCACCTTTGAAAGCCGTGCAGCATATAGCTGTGTTTATCTAAGTGGATCAAGCCATGAGTCAGAATGTTGAATGACCATTTGGCATCATAAATAATTAAAGGGATGCCATGAAATAATGTATTACAAATGGATTTTTAAAAGTGAATCGCTAAGTGCATATGAGTTCCTTGCTAGGAGATCTCACTACTTCAATCACTGAATTCAAATACCATTATTGAGATCCTGCTGGGACAGCAGCATAGGTACTTTCTGGATGGTCTGTTTGTTTGCTTCCATTTCTATTCTTGCTGTGCAAGTGTTCCTTGCTCTGTAGAGAATATGTAAGTACTCAAAAGGTGGCTAGAAATAATGAGCTGAAAAGTTTTGTAAAGCTAGATTTAAAATTAAAATTCCACCCCAGAGCAGAAAAAAAAAAATATTTTACCCACATTGTAATAAAATTTAACTCACAATTCATTTATAGATCAAGCCTAAATCCAAGCCCACTTATAGACACTTAAATAAACATGCTGCAAATTTAATCTTGAGTTGTTGCACTTACACAGACAATGCCTTTTTTAAATTCACAAACCCTGCTCCTGCCCGGGCACAAGACACCTCAGCATCTCACTTCCATTAGCAGCATCACAGTCAGATGCAGAGGGACTCCTACTTTGAGTACTTTAAGTAAAGCCCTTTTTAATAGCCATGATCTCCACCATACTTTAATCAAGGATTTGCCAGGACTTCCATTATTGTCAGGGCATTATTGCTCATAAAGAATCCATCTGAGTTAAACAGAGTACTCAGGGTTTTAGAACTGATGATCATATATCTATAACATTCAAAATTAAAGAAACAAATAAACTTTTTCAAGAATTTTTAAGATTTAATTGGATTAAAGGAAGAAGATACGAGCAGTTCAAAACATTATCACCTTTCACAAAAAGAGACAATGATTTTCATCCTGTGTGATTTCTTTACTACTAGTACTGTGGTTTATTTTAATAATTTTCCTCTATTTAGAAATTGCTGTCATCTCTCTTTTGTTAGGGGAACAACATTTTAAGAACATCAGTGGCAAAAGAATTGTCAGCTACAATCACGTTTTCTTGCTTTGATAAAAAAAAAACCAATTTACTTCACACCACCTGGCACAGACATTAATATTCAGGTTGGGTGATTCAAGTTAGTGTTGCATGGCAAGTTTATGTGTATTCTCTGAGACCAGAATTTATAAGTGTTCTGTGTATGAATGACCATGCTCATGACCTCATGAGTGGCCTACAGCAATCTATAAACAACAAAATTAATCTGCAGAATAATTCATCATGTACTGGGTTAAAACATTTTAAGAGTTCAGCCTCATGAACAAGATACCAGCATGCATACAAACCTCTTGCTTCAAGTTCTGCAGTACGTACATAGTTGTTTGGAAAAGTTCACAGATAGCTTGGATATTCAGAAAACATATTTCTCATGTATAAGCTAGGAACTACAGTCGGGTCTCCTATATATCACAGACCCACTGTCTTAATCAGGTCCCGCGTATCCTGCCTTCTGTGTTGATTGGCAGCTCATTAATATGCAAATGTACCCTACACCCTTGCACGGCCCCCAGGCCCCTCCCCAGCACTCTTTTGGCATTGCTTTGCTGCATATTGGTGTTTGTGTCTGCACTTCCTGGTGCCTGCAACCACCCCACATCAGGAAAAAACATTTTCTGAGCGGTCAGGGACACTGGTGCAGGGAGCCGCCCTCGCCGCTGTCCTGGTGGCCCGGAGCGGCCCCGAGGGGAGGAGGGAGGGGAGCCGGGGCAGCCTGGAAGGGAGAGGAGCCAGGGCATCCAGAGAGGAGGGGTGGGGTAGCCGGGGCAGCCCGGAGCAGCCTGGAGGGGAGCGAGGGGTGTCGGGGCAGCCCGGAGCGGAGGGGCAGAGCAGGGCGGATGCAGCTCGCCATGGGCAGACCAGTGTGCCCGTGGTCCATGCAGCACGGCATGGGGGTTGATTTTAACATTCATGACTGTCTAATTGAATACTCATGCGTGTCAGGTCACACATTCACAGTTGCGAAAAGTGGCCTCCTACATCGCTGAAAAATCACGCCGTTAAGATTTGAAGCTGCAATATGGGGGGGCGCCAACACTGATGAACTTCTTAGGCTTTCTAGATACAACCCAGAGTTACATTCAACAGACTCTCTTGTAGGGACAATGTTTTACTTTCTTTCATTCTCTTTCTTAGCGTATTGAGTTATTTTTACTTGGGGAATCCAGGAATTAAAAGGACACTGGATGTGCATGTGAGGACACAAAACTGCAAAAGTATGCTCTGCTCTCTTTGTTTCCATAGGGTTCACATAATTTCCATTTTTTTGCCAGGAGCTCACTGTCCAGTATTATGTATGAGTCCTAAAACAAATTCTGTAAGGATAGCCTGTAGTGGTTTCTTAGACAGAGATCCTACTAAAATAAAGACATGAAGAATTCATACAAAATAGTTGCTTACAGATGCCCTAAAGATAATGCCAATGTGACATATGGACGAATAAAAATAGTGACTGAAAAATGGAAAATTTTATCAGCAGATTCAGATAGGCATGGTAGAAAATACTACTAGTAAAAATGAAACTATTTTTTAGACTTGAAATACTATTGCACAATTCTTTCTCTCAGTATCAGGTAAAGAAGCATGTAAAACCATAGCCCAGAAAACCAGTAATTCAGTATCATGATATATGTATAATACAGGCTCAGTAGGAGGGAATTAAAACTGTAAATGACATTAAATAACTGGGATTAATTTGTTTTACTCTGGTTAAATCATATGTGGGAAATATATTAGCGACAAATTAGGTGATTACATAATGTGATGAAGACTAGGTAAGTATCTAGAAGGAAAAACTAATAGTAATATATTGTTTATTGAATATTTTAAAATTATTTATTATTTATAAATTATAATTGAACTACAGTGGAGTCTCCTATACCGTGGTACTGTGGTCTTATTCATGTCCTGTGAAGCCCAGCTTCCGTGTAGAATGGCAGCTCCTTAATATGCAAATTTACCCTGCACCCTCAGATGGCTCCCTGGGGCTGTTCCAGCACTGTATTGCTGTGTATTGGTTGCCATGGTGGCCGTGTTGGAGGGGTGGGGAAGTGGCGGAGCCGCCACAGATGTGCCCAGGATGGCGGAAGTGGTGGAGCCGCCATGGCCATGCCTGGGAGCGGGGAAGCGGAAGAGCCACCGCCACAGCTGTGCAGGTTGATTTGCATATTCATGTCTGCCTAATTGAATATTCATGCATGCCAGGTCACGCATGCACAGATGTGAAAAGGGACTGACTGTATATCACTAGATGTGTTAAAACTACAACACTGAAGCAATAGAAGATACCTGTCAAAAAGTAATATGGTATCCAAACTATTAAAAGCTAGAGGAATGTAAAGATCATTGTCATATCAGTCTTGAATTAGACTTTCCTGCCTAACCAAGGTTTGTATGTACAGTCATTGTCTTCGATCTGCATCTCTGCTTAAAAGCAAATCATCTCCTGAGTCACTGTGAACTCAGTAGGTAACCTGTACTGCATCTATAAGTGCTAAGGAATGTTTACAAATTTGATTTTTTTTTTTTTTTGACAAGTGTTGTTCCATTGAGGTTTGGTTTATTTGGTTTTGTTTGGTTTTTGCTTCTGAAGAGTAAATGAATAAGCATCCAGAAATTAAGAACCCAGCTCTTATGATTTAATCTAATTAAATTAAGTGAATCCATCTAATTATTTCCCATTTACAACATATTGAACTGCGTTAATTTTAGTGAATTCTTGTATGTGAAGGAAATAAATACAGAAACTGTGGGTTTAAGGTTTATACTGAAACAGCGGAGATCTAAACCAGTTTTCCAATTACCATGGACTTCCCCTGTAATCACTGGCGATCCAGTTCATCTCCTTCTGCCCCAATTCTGACTCCTTTGTTTGTTTTACATAACTTTTTCATTTGCTCTTGACATGGTGGCTTTTTAACAATCAAAGCTGTGCAGAACAACAACAACAACAACAACAAAGAATCTGTTTCTAGGATATAAAGATCATTCTTAGAGTTAGTGTATATCTATACTGTGTTATGCATATGTGTGTGTAGGTGTATGTGTGTGTATATTTACCTCCATATCCATACCTGTATCCTTATATATATATCTATATACACATCAAGAATATTTTCTTGTCTATTAATGCATATGTGTGTCTAAGAATTTATTTATTTTATATATGTATAGCTCAACTAAAAAAGGTACCAGATCTATGTTAAAATACCTGAACACCATTACAAATAAAGTTCACTAAATCTAATATAGCCTTGTGTGTGAAATCTGCGGTGAAAGATAAGTATACAAAGTAACACTGTGTAGTTCACAGCTGACATATTTATTTCTTTTATGCTAAAATTACAGGAATTTACCTATTACTAATTAATGCCAGGTAGATGTATGGAGGGATATATATTGGCATAAAACTACAGTCTTAAGAAATGTGCATAGTTTTATGAATCATTTAATTATTAATACACTGATATAAAATCAGTAAATAGTCCTTCCATAATTTTAACAAATAAGTGTTTCTACATAAAGGAAAGCATAAATACTTGTGATTATACACCTGCTTATAGTATTCTGTTATAAAGGCCAGCTATTTTCAAAACAAGTCATATTCCAAATCCAAATGTTGCAGGGGGAGGAGGAAAAAAAGGTAAACATGGATGTTTAACTGAAAATAAAAACAGGTAACTAACATAATGCAAATCTAGAAACCATATAAAGGACGCTGTCTCTATTTCTAATACCCAGTTAGAACCTGTTTAGCAACAGACATTTACAATAAGTTAACGACACTTTTACTACATATGTTAAAACTGCACCACTTGAGAAGAAATGTTAGCTCTGAAGATTGCAATTGTGAACCAAAAAATTCAGGGCAGGTAGAGCTACAGTAGGTACTTAGCAGCCCATCTAATTCATACAAAGTATGATAAAACTTTCTTTCTATGTTAAAAATAATCCAGTATTTAGAATCTTTACAAATCAAATCAGATTTTTCTATTGTGCTTTGTACTGTGAAACTGCATATGATAGTGTAATTTGATTTAACCATTAATAGTCATTCCACTAATCTAAGTATTTGAAAGTTATAATTATTTGCAATTTTGCTGTTGATTGACCTGAATTTTTTGATTTATTAAATCTTCTTAATAGATAATACATAGATGTTACTATTCATGTTGTTATAAACTAGATTTCCTATTAATGTTGATATGCTGCAAAAAAACCCGCAATATGTTAAATTCACCTACACTAAAATTCCTCATTCCTAGCACTTTAAATCAATATCATGTCTTCATTTAATCATACAAATTGCATTGTAAGTCGTAGAATACCAAAAGACAATGTATCTCAGACTCCACAATATTAATATCTTATCAACAATATGAATTATAAGAAACTAAAACCAAATTGGCTTTATAAAGTACATTATTTGTATTCACTTCCAAAACCTTTGTGATTTTGTATCATCCAGATCATGCTGCATTGATGTGGCTGTTGTACAGCAGGTGATTTATAGGCAGAACATTTATAGGCATTCTTTATAACTACAATTATAAAATGTACCTGTATCTATTCAAGACACCGATATAATATTCACAGCTAATAGATCAAAATAATAAGTGCAAATGCTTGATCTTCTTCAATATCTAGCAATCATCAGGTTTTAGGTGTGCCTTGTGAATTAAAATTCTTTTACAAGGCACACCAGGAACATCGACTCTAAGCAGATAAAAGGTCAAACCAATGACAAGGGTAAACCTGGACTTATTAATGGCTACTGTTTTATTTCCCACACTCATTTCTTTTACTGCGGAAAAGTGAGTTTGCTACTCTTACTCTTCACATACAAGCAAATGAGCATGATTTTTCTTCAAACAACACAGCGAAGATTTTAATTAGGTTACAAGCACAAAGCATGTATCCTCAGAAAACACACAGTAGCTTGACTGCCTGATTCTAGGCTCATTTTGTTGTTCTGGCATTAGAAAAAGATTGTTTTGTTGCTGTTTTTTTTCTTTTTTCTTAGGGGGTAATTGAGCCCATCCAAGAAAGAGTAAAGGAAACATAAGTACATAGTGCCACACTCATTTTTACAGTCCCTTTCAGGACTGTAGTAATATATTCTCCACTGTTCCAAAATTCCAACAATGGGCCTTTCATAAAGGCATACTTATAGAATAGTGCCTAGGCCCCTCAGTCACGTAAATTGAAGCCAAGTGTTCCAAGAAAAACTTCTGGCCACAATTCACATGACCCAAACAAGCACAGTAAAAAAAAAAAAAAAAGAGTGCTGAATCAATTAACAAAAAGAAACAATATCCCTCAGAAACAGAGCATCCATTCAAGTTAAAAATGAAATACAAAGTACTGTTATAAATGAAAAGACCATATGTAAAAAATACTAGAGGATAAAACCTTTCTGCTAAAGAGATGCCATACTACCAGCCGACCTTCACACTTTCCCTCTCAGTGTAAGGCATTACGCATAGTACAGCATTTGAAGAACTTACAGAGCTAACAAAGAAGAGTAAAAGAAGTAATTAGTATGCTCAGGCACGGCATGGGAAAAGAAAAAAAAAAAAAAAGCCAAAAAGCCTCCAAAAAACAACGAAACCAAAAACACCCAAACTGCTATGAAGCTGTGTGAGAGCCCTATGTTACAGCTAATTCTCTCAGTGCCTTCCCCCTCTCAGTACTCTCTCCTGCATATTAAACACTGGGTTCAGTAAGGGACACAGCTTCCGGGATTCTCTAATGGAGAAGCATCCTTCTTCCATTCCAAGTATATTATATAACTGTGTAAGCGATGAAAGCCAATTCCACTGCCATGCCCTCGAGCAGCATTCATCTAATGTAAACAGCCATGGAGAAAAGTCTTCTGCTGCCTCACATGTGATCCCAATCTAGGGGAATTGTAGCTCAGCATTTGCCACACATCACAGGCTTAACCATTTGATTATAACTTACTGATTTCGTAGAAAAAAAAAAAAAGAAGTCTATTTTCATTGTCCCTGGTTACAAAGTAATCAAGTAAACCTCTACAGTCATAGCTGACTTCTGACATGAAAGATTTAGCTTGACTCATTTCAAGCAAACAGTTTGGGCTGAATCTCTAACAAGATTCATGCTGATATTTAGAAATAAAATATAAGCTGAAAGTATAGGCATTTACTGGCTATCAGATCAGAACTTTACTTATCTGAACATGCTGATTATATATTGCAGTTGATACCCTAACATTTCCAACTATTATTTTGCAGGACAGTAAGCAATGTTCCCTTACTCTTTGTGAAAAAAATCAAAAAAACAACACACAACAAAACCTTCAAACAAACAATAAACCCACTCCCATTAAAACATGCTTTCAATATAGTCTCAGCTAACAAATGCACAGTTAAAGACAAAGTTCCAAGGAGTGGATTCTTAAGGAGAAAATTTTCTCCATACAAAATCATTCTTTAGGCAACCCTTGAGTTAATGTTTCTGAGTTTTAAAAATCCTATAATCTCTAGTGGCCTTTGATTCCTGTGGTGCAAGTTCATAGAAGACCCCTAAATTATGCACATGGTTTGGAATGAAAAGTTTTCTAATGTATTTACTTTTCCTCTGTGTAATGGAGAGAAATGCCTTGCTTAAAAAGGCATCTTTAAGGACAAAAAAACCCTCCAAAACCCAACCAGAAAAAAACCCCCACCACCACCGACCCAAGCAAACACCAAAAAAGAGGGAGGGTTCAGCAAGAAAAAACCAGAAACTGAGTATTCACTTTACTAGCAAGACTGGTCCAGTTGGTTCACCTGTGGGAAAGATGGTGTGTTGCAGTAAAGACTAACATGAACAAAATTAAGAAACGTCTGATATTGTGACTTTTGGGTGGTATAGACTCACAAATGAAAAGCTATTAATATGTCCGAGTATGAAGTCACCAAATTTCCAGATTTAGTAGTAAAAAATTAGTTTCATTGAGGTTGCTGCAACTGCTGCCAGTAAATATTAATCATTACTTAGTTGCTATCAACTAAGTAAACTACATGCACAAATCATTAAAATAGGGTTAAAACTCTGGATTATTTTTGGCACTTTCTCTTACTTTGCTGAGATTTTAAATGCAATTTGAATGCTAAATCCATACCAGTGTTGCTTCACAGATTAAACATATTTTTTCCCTGATAAATTTAAGGCTTTAGCAAACTGAAAAGGTAGGATTTCTGTCAAATAACTTCACATATCTATGCTAGACCTGCCTGTATCCGGGGAGAAGTTAGACTCTTTTCTGGTCGTTTCAGAGAAACTCCTAGATGTGATTCATCTCACATCGAAATGAATAGCTAAATGAAATCACATGAATTGTTCCTCTATTTATCCCAACTGACAATATAGGAAGGGACTGGAGGTAAACACTCATGGATCAGATGAAACTCTTTCCAGTTCTTTTGCAGCAGCAAAGACCCACCACAAAACAAGTCAGCACTGAACACTGAATTTACCAAATACTTTTTATGGCATTAAGAAAGGGTCTGTTTGAGATTCCTTGACACTTTGGAGAAAGTACCCCGAATACTGGTCAATGTAATTAAGAGTGCACGGGGCTGGGAGTTTTTTCTGAAATTTACTTTCTCATTCTTTTCTTCCTTTTTCTTTGTAATTCTTGTTTATTTTTTTTTTGAAATGTTACTTTGGTTTGAAATAACTGAACATTGGGATTCCAGAAATGGAATGGAGGTCCAGGAATGCTTGGAAATCAGCCAGGTGCCGCAATTTTCACCTAAACTGCTTGCTGAGCAGGTCAGCAACTTGAGGACTGTGATACTGCTGAGTATGAAACTAGAAACTAGTTACTGAGAGGCTTTAAATCACAACTAAAATTTAGGGTCTACTAAAGAGATTAAGAAAAAGAAGCATGTGATATTTTGGCATCCACAGCGCAATAGGGGCATTGCTTATAAAGGAAAAATTGTTATAGCATTAAGACTTTTTTTGCCAAGATAAATCCAGTCCTGTAGTTTGCTTTGAGGTTTATAAAGTATCTGCTTTACGGTTTATAAAACCTGATGACCAAAGTCAGGAAACAGTACAAACAAACATAGTAAGGCAAATCCTTTAAAAGTTTCTGGAGCTGGTGGGAGAAATATTATAGGAAAGGAAACAAACAGAGTAACTACTGCAAAGAAATGTTAATATAGTTCTAAACACTGAGTAAGAGGCTATTTTTGTATTTCACTGAAAGATATCTGAAAGAACTGAAAACACTTTTTCTGGATTTGTGTGTGCATATTTATAGATATATCTTCCTATGTAATGTAGAAAGAAGTCAGTTAAATGCCAAAGATTGGATCAGTCTTAATAATAGTGATGAAACTGTTCAACAGTATTATAGGAATTCACAGATAAGAAGAAATACACACAGGGTATATCTGTACTGTTAAATAAATGAGCCTAGGGAGCAAACTGGAGTGCCAGCCATGGGAACTGCAGAAGCATCTGCAGCATTCTAACCAGTTCTCAGTAGAACTCAATCCCAGCACAGCGCACAGGCCCGTTCATGTCAGGGACACTTCCTGAAATTAACCATGGATTTCACCAAGCTACACCCTGTACTGCTCCCTATCAGCTGCCGCTCACCAGCAGGCTAACACTGATATCCTAAAAAACCTTGTTGTTCTTGAGGTATGTCCAACCTGAAACAAAACATGCGTCCTTTGTTTCATGCTACAAAAATGGTGCTTTGATGGCTTGCCACACAGCCTTCAGATCAGTTCAAAAGGTCCTGGGCTGTTACTAATTGTACAGAAGGACCAACTGGGGCTCTAATGGAACCCAGAGCTCAACACTACGAGGAATAGACAGACCCAGTTTTCTTCAGAGGGACACAGTCCTAAATAATGCAGGTATGAACCATGCTGCAAGACTTTGTGTGTGCAAATAATATTTGTAGACATATGAAAGAGAATAAAGTTGTCATAAGCATTAGTAAAAGTACTACTCTATTTATTACTTAGGACATTTGCTATGCAACTCAGCAGTAAAGTCACAGAAACACATAAAATTTGGGGAAGTTTGGGGCAACAGAACCTTGATCACTGCTGGTCCTCGTTTTAGACAAATAAATTAGGAAGCCGTCAATTACTCATCCTAAGCCGTGGAAAGGGTCTGACAAACTCCATATTTCTGGGTAAGATGCTTCAGAATTATGGGAAACTGAGAGCATGGGAGAGCAAGTCAGTGCGAATGTGTGAGAAAAAATGTAATAGAACAGTGGAGGAAGCAAAATTTTTGTTTGAAATGCTGAACAATATAGTGAGGTGTTGATAGCCTGTGGAAAGAAAAAACACCCTTACAAACCTGTTAAGTGAACTGCTGTGATCTTTTTCTCTCAACAGGTGGCTATGAGAAAAAAATATATGTTTAGATGATAAATTGAAAGCAAGAACACAACAGCAAAGTTCATGAAATGCTGTAGGAAATTTTAAACAGTTTTTCTTCTACCCACTTTTCTGATAAACCTGCTCTTCTTACTTTTTCTTGAAACTGTCAAGAAAAGCATTTTTTGTAATTTAAGGAAACAAAAATACACTAGTAAAGACCCTCAAGAAGTTCAGGGCATATACATATGCAAGATTGCAACTTTTTACAGATTCACAGTTTCACAGATTATTGTGAGCTGGAAGGGACCCACAAGGATCATCGAGTCCAACTCTTAAACCACATCACTGCCTAGCTGGCTGGAATTGAACCCTGGTCTCCTGCATGGCAGGCGGGGACACTCACTACTATTTAGATGGTATATCCTTCTACTTATTATCTACTTCACATTTTTAATTCATATTAATCTGACTAGAGTCCTTTAGGTAATTCTTAGAGCAATTAAACTGAAATTAATCCTTATGTACCACAATTTGGCTTGTTTCCACAGGAAAAGAGGTAACAGTATTCCACCACAGAGCCTTTTAAAGGATTATGTGTCTAATTCTTTTGAAAAAAATAAACAGAATGAGCCTAAGGAAATACATAAAACAACACTTCACTTTTTACCTTCACATCACTGCACAAGTGATGTGTAAATCCTACTTTAAAGAAGAAGAAAGGTGGAGGAGGTGCATCTTAAACAATTGACAAATTAAACTTTTTGTTGTAAAACCTTTGTTAAATGAATGATTAAACCCTCAAGCATTATACAATGAGTGTTTGCTGTGTGTGTGATGAGGAGGTGTAAGTGAAGGACAACTGAAGTAAGTACTTCTTTGGAAAACAAGAGTAAAACCAGTTGTATTCTCCCTCTTTATTCCAATTATGGTGATATCAACTAAAAAAACATATAGTAACTTCTCTCCTGCAACAGTCACTATATGAACAAAGACATATTTCAGGAAACACAGGATTAGATTTTCGTGTTTATCCTATTATTGCTAGCAGAGGCAATTAACTCCCACAAAGCCATTTTTTAAACCTCTTGCTGCCTAACACTTGCATTACAACCGGTGAAAAAAGCTACTTAAAATTCTGTTCAACCTTCATAAACATTATCAAATACTGACTGTAGAGATTCAAATGAAGTAAAAAGAAGTAAATCTAACATCACATTATTATTTTAATACTTTATGGCAGTCTCATTGAATTCAAAAATTTTTACCTTAACTTTCACCTTAACTTTCTTTGACAATTTCAAGGAAGAGCTTTTAGGCTTCCTCAGCTCTTAAATACTTTCGCACTTAACTCTTATCAACTTTAAGGGAGTTGTTCAGATATATCTAATGGCTGAACTGGGCCTTCAATGGTGCATTTTCAGACAGAATAAAATAGTGATATGCACTTTTTGATAGATGTATATAAGGAATATACATCTGAGATAGCCAAGGAGAGATTACTGAATATGCCACTGTTAATCACTTAAAGCCTTTGCAAATACATTTACAAACTGGACATTCTGTTGACTGTATCTAAAAAACTGACATGCTGTTTTGGCATTTTAATTTACAGCATTTCAAAATATACTTTTAACTTCATAGCTTTATTGAATATTTTATAGGTAAATAGATTTTTCATTCTATTTTTTAGCCTCACTATAATGAATCTGTAGGGTTTTTGCTGGCATCATTCAGTCCCAATTCAATTGCAATGACTGTTGCACTTCTCAAATACAGCAAGAAAAACTTGCTCTGAACTTTAAGATTCTCACATTCCTAAAGTAAAATTCCATGTATCACAAGGCATAGTGGAATATGTTCTGTAAAATAAGCATAGATGTAATGAAAGTAGATTCTTGGAAGTACATTTTTTTAATAAATCCCTCAGTATTTAAATCACAAATGCACTGATGTCAATAAAGGTGGGTTTTTTTCAGTTCTACTTCATTAAAAAAATTGTGGTTATCATTAGGATCACATAATTTATGCATTATTAAATTCAAATTCTATGTGGAGTAATAAAAAATATATGGCATGGCAGTAAATATCTCAGTATCTGCACAAAATAAAGCAACTTTAAAACAGTTCTGCGAAGCAAAAAATATTGAAACCCATTAATATCCAATCAGATACTACATATTTTTTCACATACTTATAGAATCATTTCATTTTTGAAAAGACCTCTAAGTCCAACCATTAACATAACACCATCAAATCAGTGCCTCAGGATTGAGTACAGAGGACAATCATGCTCTAGTCCTGCTGGCCTAGTGCTGTCACTACTGCTGACAAAACCCAGGATGCCACAGGCCTTCTAAGCCATCTGGGCACATTCCTGGCTTATGTTCAGCTGGTATTGGCTAGGTCATTCCCATCTGGGCAGCTTTCCAGCCACCCTTCCCCAAGCCATGGCACTTTGTCATGTTGAATCTCATACAATTGGCCTTGGCCCATCTCTACAGCCTGTTTAGTTCCTCCAACAGACTCTTCCAATCCTCAAAAAAATCAGCACTCTCTCCCACCTAGGGTGTCATCTGCAAACTTACTGAGGGTGCACTCAATCCCCTTATCTGATAAAGATATTAAACAGAACTACAGAACTGCCCCCATCAGTAACCCTTTCATTTTTGTCACTGTATGGCTCTTTATCCCTATCTCCAGTGAGATATATCCACAGACCAAAGGACCTCACTAGCACGCCGTCCCTCAAACATTGGTGTGCCTTCCTCAATCTTATTTTTAGCAAGCCTGATTTATCCCTCTCCCCCTTCTCATCATTCTCTGCAAATGAAGGATAGAGGAGATCTCTGATCCTTAACTAGTCATCCCAAGGCCTCAAATTGCCCTCAGACTTCGTGTTGCAACTTCATTGCTGAGTACCTGAAAATCACTATGGATATTAATCTGACACCCATACTAAGATCAAATTAATGATTCAATTAATTTTCAAAATAAGCAAATTAAAGCATGCAAAAATAGGTATAATGTTATATATCCAAAAGTAGTTCATCTCCCTTTATCTTGTAAATGTTTGAAACCTTTTAAATAATTCATTTTTCTACTAAGATGAGTTGATTGTGAATGAACAGTGAAAGTGGGTAGTTTTATGCTGCCTTTAGTCAGCTGAAAGGGAAACAGTCACTTTCGTAATTAGGTCTCTCAATACATAAAAAATTGACTGGAGAAGATAACCTTGACTTACTCTTTATGACTAACTAGACTACATAGTACTCTATGTATATTTACAGTTTCATAATTATAATTTGCTTTTCCGTTTAAGCCTTGTGATAAGGACAGATGTAACTCTCCTGAGTCCACGGAATACTTAATCCAAAGATGACTTTCACCATGTTTTATTTATCTTACAGTTTTGTCTTGTCTTTTGGGTGTGGAACCTGTACAATTCCCTTGAATGCACATGTAAGTCTCCAGTTTTACAGGTTTAAAGAATAGATATGTCAGTACAGATGCGAAAGACTTTCCATGCTTGTGTTTCATGTTTTTCTCTTTTTTCTTCTTTCATAAGGAGAAAAAAACCTCACCATCCAGTTAAGTACCTTAGAATACAGTGATGTGAAAAATCCCTTAGGATTCAGTAATGATGTGTTCGACTTTCTGAACATCTGCTCAAATTCCAAGTCACAGAGAAGAACCTATAAAAATTCCAAGTCAGTAGAAAAGAGAGAGAGAGACGCTCATAAGTATTAAAGCACTGCTGAATCAGTATTTCCACTGCAGATTTATATCGGCTAAGAAAGCATAGCAGATATAGTTGCAATTTCCCAACTGGGACATGGGAATGCATGGGCTACAAATACAACTAGGGAAGCAAATCTGGCCTGTTTCCTTGTTATCTTCATGCTTTGCTCAAACCTTACAAAGAATGAAGGCTGAATCTGGCCTTTGATGATGTCAATTGAAAGTTTTGTCATATACTTGAAAGGTTCAGAATGACTTGTAATTTTTTTGTACTTTTTGATTTAAAAAAAATCTTCCCAGTTCGGAAGCAAAAGTTTTCTTCAGTCTGAAGACGGCTTTAGGCAGTAAGTCAAAGAGAGGAGATCTATAGTAATCATTAATTTATTGGATCTGTTGAGCTTGAAACCATTATATCAAACTTTAAAGAGGTCATTACTTTTGACTTCTGTAGTTAGCAGAAAGTAAGAGCAAGAAATTTCTATGAGGAGGAAGAAAAGATGGCTCTCAGTGAGAAGAAAAACTATGGAGGAGTGTCTAAGGAGAAAAGTAAAACCGAGTGTCTTTGTTCTCAGGATAGAGTATTTTCAACCAAAGCTACATTAAGCCTGACAATATTTGCCTTTCCAAACTTTCCACTATTTTCATATAATCTGGTACAACGTATAATCTGGTACAAAATTTTTCTAAAATTTTTCAGTAATTCTTCATGAATAATACAAATTAAGTTTAAATATTTAAAACAAAACAGATACTGTATTACAGCCATGTACAAAGAGGGTATGAGCCATCAGTGTGCCCTGGCGGCCAAGAAGGTCTATGGCATCCTGATCTGCATCAAAAATAGTGTGGCCAACGCAACAAGGGAAGTGATTGTTTCTCTGGTCTCAGTATCAGTAAGGCCACGCCTTGAGTGCTATGTCCAGGTCTGAGCCCCTCACTTCACAAAAGACATCAAGGTGCTGGAGCATGTCCAGAGAAGGGTAACGGAGATGGTAAAGAGCCTAGAGAGTAAGTCACAGGAGCAGCTGAGGTTCCTGAGATTATTTAGACTGGAGAAAAGGAACTTCAGGGGAGACCTTATCACTCTCTACAACTATGTACTTGAAAATTTGTAGCCAGGTGGAGGTCAGTCTCTTCTTCCAGGTATCTAGTGACAGGAAATGGCCTCAAGCTATGCCAGGGGAGGTTCAGGTTGGACATCAGGAAAAATTTCTTCACCAAAAGGCTGGTTAAACATTGGAACGAGCTGTCCAGACAAGTAGTGGACTCACCACTTCTGGAAGCATTAAAGAAATGTGTGGATGTGGTATTTAGTGCTATGGTCTAGCTGGCATGATGGTGTTAGATCCAATGTTGGACTCTGATCTTGGAGGTCTTTTCCAAACTTAATGATCTAATTATCCTAAACAATTTCAGTATTTTCAGACTATAACCCAAGCCACACTCTTTCTCTATTGTCTAAACAAGCCCTCAACCGATATCATCGAGTGTACATTTCTCTGTTGAGGAATATTATGCCAGGGGAGGTTCAGATTTATACCGAATTAACATGCCATGACTAAATTAACACTGATGGGTTTGTAACATGGATATGTATACTAACAGGTTATAAGGAAGGGAATGAAATTCATAACAGCTAGGCACAAAGTCTTAGAAGACATAAAAAAGTCAATTGAAAATTAAATTAAATTTTCAACATCTATTTCAATATGCAGCCATATGAGAAGGTGCAATGCTGTTCTGCTGGTCTTGAGTTGGAAGTTAGCTTAGCACTGTACTCATCCATTAAGTTTTCTTCTGACCTGCAACACTGGAGTGGTACTGGACAGCCAAACTAGTGTAGAACCTTTGTCCTGTACCTCAGGTATGTCTGATGAACCAGAAGAACATATGGAGCTTGGAAAATTTGTTCCCTTAGGAATGATTGCAGCCATCTTTTACCTTTGTTATTTTCATCTTTTTTTATCATGCCTGAAAACTTTGGTTACAGAGAGTTTCTTTAGACACTGGGCAGGAGAGATGAGCACGTAGTGGGCAAATACACATAGTTAGAAATATTGAAATACAAGATTCATTTTGTATGATTCTTATAGTGAAATAGAAAACACATGTTTAAGGCATCTTTCCCCATGCCCAATCCCAACAAGAACCACAAAATTTCTGCATATTTTTTTAGCAAGCAATAAAACCCAATAAATGATATATACATATATTATAATATTTATAACATTTATAACATAACATTTAAACTGACGCATTTAAATCTGCTGTATTAATTACATTACATGCAGAGAGCAAATAAATGATTTAACATCAAACATACAAAAATGAGCAGATAAAGATTTGCAAGGGACAATGTTGAAATTATCAACTTAATTCTTTTATTTCAAATCTGCATAGGAATTGTACACAAAATACATAAACATGCAAGAACTATGCTGGAATTAATGATGCATATTTTTTCTGCAGAGAATGGACATTCATCAAGTGAACCAGGCTGACACATTGCAGTAGGAAGAAGCATATCTTAAATTGTTTGAGTTGCCGTAAAGGATAATAAATGCTGAGTGACACACACCCACACAGAGATCACTTTTTCATTTAAAATATTATTTTTCTCTGGAATTTTGTGTCTGCTGTGAAAATAATAGATACTTCACTTGAACAAGGCTCTTTGATCATTAAATATCATTGCGCAGAGATAGCTAGGACAAAATATCCTGTTGCCTTATTTACATGGTAAAACAATTTGATCCATGTGAAATTGTGTTCTGCAACCCTATTTACAAATGCAAAAACTATAGCATAGAATTTTATGAGATAAAGAGTGAAAAACTAACATCTCAAACCATATTCAACAAATATCTTTATGTAAACAAAACAGCTTTGTTGCTCAGTTTAATCCTTGCATTCCCATTCCCTAATTTTCATTGCAACACAGATTTCTCTAAATCAATGAATTGTTTCCAAAAGAAAATTTGTGTACAGTTCTGAGGAGAGTTTGGTTGAGGGATCATTTGTATAGACATGACTACATCAGATTTGTTTCCTTTGCCCTCCACAGTCCTCTAACACACTTCCTACAGGTTGTGTGCCTCTAAACATTCCCTTAGACTCCATCAAACGAAAGGCCAGCCTCACACCCTCTTTTGTGCTTTAAAATCCTATGCTGAGGACTGCAGTACACTATTTATAGTGTTTCAGACACCTTGAACTGAGAAAGCACACAAAAAATGATTGCTTTGTCTTCGGGTGACATAGGCATTACAGAGAGCCAGGACTGTGTGCTATGTAGCATGCATACACCAAGTCTGGTCTGAGAAGAGT
>WEKX01012357.1:0-28885 GCA_013390025.1 Pitta sordida | reverse complement strand
TGTCTGATGAACCAGAAGAACATATGGAGCTTGGAAAATTTGTTCCCTTAGGAATGATTGCAGCCATCTTTTACCTTTGTTATTTTCATCTTTTTTTATCATGCCTGAAAACTTTGGTTACAGAGAGTTTCTTTAGACACTGGGCAGGAGAGATGAGCACGTAGTGGGCAAATACACATAGTTAGAAATATTGAAATACAAGATTCATTTTGTATGATTCTTATAGTGAAATAGAAAACACATGTTTAAGGCATCTTTCCCCATGCCCAATCCCAACAAGAACCACAAAATTTCTGCATATTTTTTTTAGCAAGCAATAAAACCCAATAAATGATATATACATATATTATAATATTTATAACATTTATAACATAACATTTAAACTGACGCATTTAAATCTGCTGTATTAATTACATTACATGCAGAGAGCAAATAAATGATTTAACATCAAACATACAAAAATGAGCAGATAAAGATTTGCAAGGGACAATGTTGAAATTATCAACTTAATTCTTTTATTTCAAATCTGCATAGGAATTGTACACAAAATACATAAACATGCAAGAACTATGCTGGAATTAATGATGCATATTTTTTCTGCAGAGAATGGACATTCATCAAGTGAACCAGGCTGACACATTGCAGTAGGAAGAAGCATATCTTAAATTGTTTGAGTTGCCGTAAAGGATAATAAATGCTGAGTGACGCACACCCACACAGAGATCACTTTTTCGTTTAAAATATTATTTTTCTCTGGAATTTTGTGTCTGCTGTGAAAATAATAGATACTTCACTTGAACAAGGCTCTTTGATCATTAAATATCATTGCGCAGAGATAGCTAGGACAAAATATCCTGTTGCCTTATTTACATGGTAAAACAATTTGATCCATGTGAAATTGTGTTCTGCAACCCTATTTACAAATGCAAAAACTATAGCATAGAATTTTATGAGATAAAGAGTGAAAAACTAACATCTCAAACCATATTCAACAAATATCTTTATGTAAACAAAACAGCTTTGTTGCTCAGTTTAATCCTTGCATTCCCATTCCCTAATTTTCATTGCAACACAGATTTCTCTAAATCAATGAATTGTTTCCAAAAGAAAATTTGTGTACAGTTCTGAGGAGAGTTTGGTTGAGGGATCATTTGTATAGACATGACTACATCAGATTTGTTTCCTTTGCCCTCCACAGTCCTCTAACACACTTCCTACAGGTTGTGTGCCTCTAAACATTCCCTTAGACTCCATCAAACGAAAGGCCAGCCTCACACCCTCTTTTGTGCTTTAAAATCCTATGCTGAGGACTGCAGTACATTATTTATAGTGTTTCAGACACCTTGAACTGAGAAAGCACACAAAAAATGATTGCTTTGTCTTCGGGTGACATAGGCATTACAGAGAGCCAGGACTGTGTGCTATGTAGCATGCATACACCAAGTCTGGTCTGAGAAGAGTCAGCCATGAGTGATTCCCGGCATGTGAGCCATTCTGCACTGCTTGGGATGGGATCAGCCCCTTAGGGTCAGGGCAAGTGCAGCCAGCTGCTAGAAATGAATACAACGTGAAAGCAGCACTACAGACTACGGTAGCTGATACATACAAGATTTCTGCTACCTACTCTCTTTGTGATACTGCCATGAAAGTCTTACATCTCCCTCGAAATTCTGGAGATTATTTTCTGTTTACATGTAAATATTCACACTTGTACTCAACGTCATAGCTACACAGATTTAGAGAAAGAAAACAAAACAACCTACAAAAAGCAAATAAAGAAGCAAAGCCTATTATATTGCACTGCAGCTCAGATTTCTAAGTAATTTAACCACTATCCATATTCCAATGACAGGTGAAGAGAGAATGCATATAAGCACATACATATACAGAGAAGGTGTAAACTTACCAAGCTCAANAAATCTCATACTATTGGAGTCTGCCCATTTCTCCAGCCTGTCAAGGTCCCTCTGAAGGCCCCCCCCACCCTCCAGCAGCTGGACATTTGCCTCCAGCTTGGTATCATCTGCAAACTTACTGATGATGGTCTCAATTCCCTCGTCTATATAATCAATAAAAATGTTGAACAATATCAGGCCTAACACTGACCCCTGTGGGACTCCACTAGTGACTGGCTGCCAGCTGGATGTGGCACCATTCACCCACACTCTCTGAGCTCGTCCATCCAACCAGTTCCTAACACCACATAAAATGCTTTTGTCCGGTCCATGTTCTATGAGTTTCTCCTGAAGCTTATTATGGGAAACCGTGTCAAAGGCTTTGCTAAGGTCCAAGTACACAACATCCACAGCCTTTTTATCATCAACCAGTCGAGTCCCCCAGATCATAAAAGGAGATTAGGTTGGTCGGGCAAGACCTGCCTCTCCAAAATCCATTCTGACTAGTTCTAAAGTCATGGTTGTTTGGCAGTTGCTGCATAATAGCACACAAGACTATCTGTTCCATGACTTTGCCCAGGGACTGAGGTCAGGCTGACAGGTCTGTTATTGCTCGGATCATCTTTCCTGCCCTTCTTGTGGATGGGTGACACATTAGCCAATTTCCAGTCTTGTGATACATTACCAATAAGCCAGGACTGTTGGTAAATTATGGAGGTTGGCTTGGTGTTATAGAGTGCAAATGTCTGATACCGGTCTGAATCTGCAAACAAAAATTGCCTTGCATTTTGTAGTATGAGCATCCTGACTAAACTTCTCCCTTGCAGTTTCTCAATATGTACATCTGTGACATCTATGGGATAACTTTCATTTCATTTCTCAGTGTAGACCATGGATCATGTAGATCCAGTTCTTATGATATCAGTACCCCAGAACAGTGACACCCTTCATTAACAAAGACACTTTTACTGCTTCACTTTGGGTAGGGAAGTTGCATGTCCTCACCAGGAGCCTGCTGCCCAGTATCTGCAATGTTATTTCTCACAGATAATGACTCAGACAGAACAACCTACAAGAATACAAGGACAATACAAAATGAAACACAACAACCAGAAAACAAATCATATGAAGGTACACTAAATGACCTAGTGTCATCTACCAAACTGGAAAATCTAGGGGCATGATCAGTCTTTTCAAGTACCTTCAGGGTAGTAGTATATAAAGGAACAAAAGGATTTATTTAGTCTAGAAAATTATAAGGATGAGGCATTGGTCAAAAGCAAAGAGGAGAGAAGTGGTGGCAGTAAATAAGAGAAAAGTATTAACTTAAAGATCAATTTGTTGCAAAAATAAGTTCCTTAAGGGCATCTGGTCAAGGCACTATCAACTGCAGATGCTATAGCAAAGGGTAGATAAATCATTAGTTTCAATGATGTGACATGGTTCTGCAAGAGGCCAAGTAGCTGCCCAGTCTGATGTTCTTTAGCAGCATTATTGAAGAAAATAATATCATACATACAGCTCACTTGCCCATAGGTTTCACATTTTCTTTGTAATGCAAGTCTAAAATAAGATCAGAGATGGGAGAGACACTATTAGTTTCAATGTCTGGCTGCTTATATTTTGAATGTCTCAAAAATTAACTTGTATTTTTAAATCTCCCTGAAATACTGGCAAGACTCCAATTTTTCCCCAACTTTTATGCATAAGAGTTGAAATATTTATCAAAACCAGCTAGATGATAACCACAAATCTCATAGTTTAAAGGTAATATTTTTTGAGGATGTTTTTCTTTTTCTTTCCACCCCTCCCCCCACCTCCAACCTCAAGGGGTTTTTGAGAAATGTGGAAAAGAATGAGCACAGAAGTATAAACTTTTAAAGAGCATCCATTAAGAAGGAAGTAATTTTTTTTAATTTGTGAATCAAAATTTGTTTATGAGTTATTACTAAAGCAATAATTTTTGAATGAAATAAAAGGAAGGGAAATCTGAATCTACTGGAATCCTGAGTAATGTATGTGAATTTCTTATTTACTAAGAGACAGTTACAAAATTCATTTGACACTAACAAAATTAGGATTTCATTAAATTTCATGGACATCATCTCCCACGAGTGTACAGGTTAAAATGATAGGATTAAATACACAAAACCTAGATTCTGTAATGTTAGAAATTTATACTTCTCGTAGCAGCTAAACCTATTACATCTGATAGGCTATTAAGCAGGTCTAACCAACATATAAGCACTGTGTCTTTTTTTTCCTTATAATGGTGAGAAAAGACATGGAATTGGATCAAATGAATGTGTTCATACGTAAAGCCTTTATTACATAACCACAAAGGTTTGTGTTTTAGTTGAGTTAGCTCATTTACAGACTCCAGAGCCTGTAAAAGCCTGATACCAGAAGCTAATAACTGCTCCAAAGCCTGATGCCAGCAGCTGATAACTAATAGTACAATATTGCATTTTCACTGGGCTTTTGATCATTGGAGGATCATTGAAGAGGACCATGTTTGGGGTCTTTTTTGCAAAGATTATAAATGAGGTTTGCTTTCTTCCTACTAAACATGCAGAGTTACACTGCCTTCAAAGCAGTATTTTCTTTACCACTTTTCTCAGTATGCAATGATTAGAATATAGGAAGAAACAGTATTGGCTCCTTTGCAATGATACATTATGATCACTTCTCAGCAGCAGGGTAATGTAGGAAGACCCGAGAAACAATTTTCCCCAAACCTCATGCTCCAGTAGTCACTATGCTAAATGATGTTTACTACAAGAAAACTCATTTTCTTATAATGCCAGTATAGGGGTTGCAAACAAGTGTCATACTCTGTAATCTTGCATCAGTTTTCAATGTTTCTGCCTTTACATGATCCAGATACTTTATTACAGATATAAAACATTAACTTTGTGTCATAGAATCACATGTTCACAGGTTCACAAGTTCTTCCAAGTTGGAAGGGACACATAGGAACATCTAGTCAAATTCCCAAGCAAATTCCCACCCAGGGATCAAACCCACAAGTGTGGAACCATGAGCACCACGCTCCTTCCATCGAAGCCTCCCATCATCTAGGCCAGGTCACTGAGTTCCTCATCCAGCCTTTTCTTAAAAACCTCTAGAGATGGGGACTCCACCACCTCCCTGGGCAGACCATTCCAATAAGCAATCACTCTCTCTGAAAAACCTCTTCCTAACATCCAGCCTAAACCTCTCCTGGTGCAGCTTGTGGCCATGACCTCTTGTTCTGGGGCTGGCTTGTTGCAATTTCTTTTCTTAAATAAACTTTAGAAATGTAATAAAAATAAGCTTTATCAAGAGCATATAGTCCCTGGATATTCACAGATTCACAGAATATTATGAGTTGGAAGGGACGCACAAGGATCATCTAGTCCAACTCACCATCTAACACCCGTACAGAGACCGAAAGCACATCCCAGAACGGTAAACTCATAGTATTCTGTGTGATTCTGTGAATATAAAGGGCTCAGATTGGCTTCTGTCGTCTCCTACCTGTGCTGTGTTGCCTAATATTTACTCCAGCATTTGCACAGCTCTCAGTACCGTCACTGTGCTCAGCAACTTGGATAGATGTACATGAAAGACATTATAGCACACAAGGCCACTAGACAAGAGGGTCTATAGTTCATCAGGTTTCACATGAATCTCATAGCTCAAAGGACATGTTGTGGCTACTGTATCTAGACAGTAGATAAACTAAACATACAGAAGGTTCAAATCTCAAAAGGTCTTTCAATTAATTGCAACAATTATTTTGTTGTAGTTGGGGGAAAATAGTAGGGCACTGTTGCAAGCTGCAATAAACAGTTTGGGTAGGAAAAAAGCATAAAGAGTCTTAGAAGAGCAGGAATAATAAATTAGATATGGGTGCACACAATAACCAGGAACAGCAAGACAAAAGTTCATGGAGCTTTGGAACCATCAAGACTTCGGAGTATTAGCTAGATGTGTGATTTCTTTTGCCAGGCTGGTAATGAAGGAATCCTGCTGCAGGTACTGTTATGCCTCACTACTTCNCTCTGAGCTCGCCCTTCCAACCAGTTCCTAACCTGGCATAAAATGTTTCCATCTAGTCCGTGCTTTACAAGTTTCTTCTGAAGCTTATTGTGGCAAACCGTGTCAAAGACTTTGCTGAGGTCCAAGTACACAACATCCACAGCCTTTTTGTCATCAACCAGTCGAGTCACTGGATCGTAAAAGGAGATCAGGTTAGTCAGGCAGGATCTGACCATATTGAAATAAGTAATCTATGCCGGATATAAATATGTGAACTTGGACTGATAATTCTGTGAAATTTCGTTTGTTTACTTTTTTGGTTTTTGGGGTTCACTTTGTTTTCAAGGACAGCTTCCAGAAAAAAAAAAAATTACATACAGTAGTATTCTAAAGCATGTTATTTTCCTTTCAATATCCTGGCATACTGGCCTGCATCAGGAACAGTGTGGTCAGTCGGACCAGGGAGGTTGTCCTTCCCCTGTACTCGGCACTGGTCAGACCACATTGTAGGTGCTGTGTGCAGTTCTGGGCTCCCCAGTTTAAGAAGGATGTTGAGCTGCTTGAGAGGGTCCAGAGAAGGGCGACAAGGATGGTGAAGTGACTGGAGGACAAGCCCTATGGGGAGCGACTACGGGACCTGGGGTTGTTCAGTCTGGAGAAGAGGAGGCTCAGAGGTGACCTCATTGCTGTTTACAACTACTTGTGGGGCTGTTGCCGCCAGGTGTGTGTGGACTTCTTCCTTCAGGCTGACAACACCAGAATGAGAGGACACGGCCCCAAGCTACACCAGGGGAGGTTTAGACTGAATGTTAGGAAGCGATTTTTCACAGAGAGAGTGATTGCTCGTTGGAATGGACTGCCCAGGGAAGTGGTGGAGTTGCCGTCCCTGGAGGTGTTTAAGAGAAGACTTGACCAGGAGCTTAGTGACATGGTCTAGCTGGGGGGTTTTAGGGCTGGATGGTCCTGTGGGTCTCTCCTGGCTTGGAGTGACCTGTGCGCCTCTGAAGGATTTAGGTTTATGTTTACCACTGTGGAACGTGCGTTCAGTCTCTCTACGGGTGTTATGTGGTGAGTTGGACTAGATGATCCTTGTGGGTCCCTTCCAACTCATAGTATTCTGTGTGATTCTGTGAATATAAAGGGCTCAGATTGGCTTCTGTCGTCTCCTACCTGTGCTGTGTTGCCTAATATTTACTCCAGCATTTGCACAGCTCTCAGTACCGTCACTGTGCTCAGCAACTTGGATAGATGTACATGAAAGACATTATAGCACACAAGGCCACTAGACAAGAGGGTCTATAGTTCATCAGGTTTCACATGAATCTCATAGCTCAAAGGACATGTTGTGGCTACTGTATCTAGACAGTAGATAAACTAAACATACAGAAGGTTCAAATCTCAAAAGGTCTTTCAATTAATTGCAACAATTATTTTGTTGTAGTTGGGGGAAAATAGTAGGGCACTGTTGCAAGCTGCAATAAACAGTTTGGGTAGGAAAAAAGCATAAAGAGTCTTAGAAGAGCAGGAATAATAAATTAGATATGGGTGCACACAATAACCAGGAACAGCAAGACAAAAGTTCATGGAGCTTTGGAACCATCAAGACTTCGGAGTATTAGCTAGATGTGTGATTTCTTTTGCCAGGTTGGTAATGAAGGAATCCTGCTGCAGGTACTGTTATTCCTCACTACTTCACAGTTCACCATTCACTGCGTTAATATATTACGTTTTTTTTTTCCCCCGGCTTTAGCATATTTACCATAATTACTGTATTTACCATATTTACCGCTACTTCACAGATCTTGCTTATCACGGCACCTTTCTGGAACCGATCCCCCCGCCCCTGCCCTGCCCCGTCCACTATATGCGAGGGATTATGGTATTTCATTGTTACCTCTAGATTCTACTTAAAAGTGAATGGTTAAGCTAGTATGATTTGTATCTCACAGACGTCTCACATTTTCGCTTCAGAAATACTTACCATTTTTAAAGCAAATCTGCAAAATTCCGTGTATATATGATTAATTTCCCATAATTCGATCAAGAAATTTACCCATCTACCCTTCAGTGGGATAGAGGAAGAGGGAAGGAAAAAAGAAAATTAAATTAAAAAAACCCAACAAACAACAAAAATCCCAGAACCACACCTGGTATCAATATTAAAAAAGTAACAACAACAACAAAAGAAGATTACAGAATGAATTATTTAATAACAGAAGAAGAGAGAAAAACAAAACAAGAATTACGCAAAGGCAATCACTTGCCACCTCCAAAGGGTAGACAGATACTCAGCCAGTTCCCCCCAAAAAGATGACTAACCCACCTAAAACCTCTTCTCTCCCCTTTTATTGCTGAGGATGATGTAACATGGTATGGAGTATCTCTTTGCTTAGTTCAGGTGATCTGCACAGATGTTTCACCTCCCAACCTATAGTGCACCAACCAATCACTGTGGGGACAGAGTTAAAAACAGAGGTGGCCTTGGTTCTATGCAAGCAGTATTCGGCAAGAGACACAATATTAGTGCCTTATCATTATGGTTTTGGTCAGAAATCTAAAACATAGTATCATATGAGCTGCTATGAAGAAAATTAACACTATCCTATTCAGCTCCAGTACATGTGAATAATATCAAAAGTTACTAGCACATAAAATAATTTTAAACAGAACATTTTATTGGGCATTTATGTTCAACATCAGCACAGTTTCAATTTAAAATATTTTAAATAGAGGGTTCAAGGTTATGTTCTACAAATTCTCCATCTAACTTCCTATTTTAAAACAGCTAAATTCAAATGAACAGCTAGGTTCATTTTTGTGCTGGGAGGTGGGGAGGTGAGGAAAAGTCCTGGAGAAACAGACCAACCTTAGTAAGCAAAAATAAATCTTTAGGGTTCATTTTTACAGATTAATGAATTATTAAAAGAACTGAAATTTAATATTTTAATCTTCAAAGTTTTGCCTGCTACCCTATCTTTCTGATGGTTTTAAATATATAGGGTATGTTATAATTGTTGTGAGTGCTCTCTGATGTTGTATTGCATAAATTATCAACTTAGGTTGATAGTTGTCATACAGAAATAAAGATAAAGCACTATATATTTTAATTAATACATTTATTAGATGAGAATTAGCAGATTGACAACTAAATTAAAATTATAAAGTATAATTATCATAGTTCTAAATGACAAATTAAATGTATAATCGATTAAAAGCCTAATTCATTAATATAAGGAGAATTTCAGCAATTTTTTTCCTGCATTTGTAGTTCTTTAATTATAACATAATAAATAAAATTATCTTGCTTTTCAATGATGTTCATGTAAAAGTTACGTGAAATTAATGTGTAATTAAAAAAAGATGAAATGAACTTTAACTTTGGAGGGCACTTTTGTGGCTCCCAAGAGGATAAATTAGAGAGCAAAAGCCAAAGGCTTTATGTTAGTGTGGAAATTGATTAGTGCCAAGCAGAAGAGTATTAAGCAATGAATAAACTAACAAAATGTGATTTTTAAATTTTTTATTTCAGTGGAATTTAATGTGAAAGTTTCCATTAAAGCTGGCAGAGCTATCTGTCTTACATGACCTACAGATTTTTATCCTATATAATTTTATGCAACTTTAAGGTTTCTCTTTCTATTTGTATTCTTTGGGTTTGCACCTCAAAACTTTTATCTCTTTGCAGCAGTAACACGGGATAGAGAATTGTACAAAACATCTCCACTGCTTGATTTATTTCAGCACTTGTGCTCTTGGTCATAATTTTTAAGAACAATGACTATAAGCTTAGAAATATCAAATTCTTCATTTCAATCTACAATGTTCTTGACTATCACTTTTTATCTGAAAACATAACAGAAGAAAATGAACCAAAGGTAAAAACCAGTAGTTTTAAAATTTAATATAAACGTCACAGATTTCCTAGAAATCACAAAATATCATAGTGATAGCTACAGTGTCAGTGATCAAGAGGATTTAAAAATATTTCACTAAGACATTATTGTTTTCTCCTACACTTATATCAGTCCCAAGCAGTCACCTTTTCTTCAATTCATTTCATGATTAGAAATTTATAGCATTATTAAACATAATAATTAAAATTAGTAAATGACTTTGAGACAATCCAGGGTGAAATATCGTTAGAGCAATTCGAAATAGCAATTATGTTGTTGGATAATAATATTAAGCAGCTTGTGAGCTACATAATGTATGGATTTTTCAGGGAAACTTTTTTAAAAGGAATATCCACAGCAAAAACCCCAGAAAGATACAGCAATTTGGAAGATCCAAGGGAAGAAGTTCGCCAGTCTGACTACGGAGGTTGTCCTTCCCCTGTAATCAGCGCTGGTCAGACCACATCTTGAGTACTGTGTGCAGTTCTGGGCTCCCCAGTTGAAGAAGGATGTTGAGCTGCTTGAGAGGGTCCAGAGAAGGGTGACAAGGATGGTGAAAGGACTGGAGAACAAGCCCTATGGGGANAGGTGGGTGTGGACATCTTCTTTCAGGCAGAAGACACCAGAACGAGAGGACATGGCCTTAAACTACACCAGGGGAGGTTTAGACCTAATGTTAGGAACAGATTTTTCACAGAGAGAGTGTGATTGCACATTGGAATGGACTGCCCAGGGAGGTGGTGGAGTCACCGTCCCTGGAGGTGTTTAAGAGAAGTCTGGATGAGGAGCTTAGTGACATGATCTAGCTGGGAGTGTTGGGCTGGATGGTACTGTGTCCCTCGTGGCTCGGAGTGGTCTGTGCACCTGTGAGGGAACTAGGTTTATGTTCATCACTCTGGGGTGTGCGTTCGATCTCTGTACGGGCGTTAGATGGTAGGGGCATTAGATGGTGAGTTGGACTAGATGATCCTTGTGGGTCCCTTCCAACTCTTAGTATTCTGTGATTCTGTGATTAATATAAACTTTTCACATTTCACATTTAATATTAAATTAGTCAGATATTTTGATTATTTGAGAAGCCCTATATTTAGTATCTATCAAATTTTTAAAAGAAGTGAACAAGTTTATTGAATGTGTTGCTATTTACATAGAGAAAATTATTAGTTCTCTTTACTGTATTCTCTATTTTTGTCTTATGCAGGGATTGGTATCTCAGGCTGAGCTTTAGTGATCCCAGATGAATAAATAGGACAGCAAAGAGCTATATTCATAACCTTTAGATCCCTGAATTTACGCATCATTGAAACACACTTTGCCAGAGAAGGAATTAAACTAGAAACTGCCTCTTAAGGAAGGGATGGAGAAATCCATTAAGTCTCGGCTGGATTCCTTGGTGTTTCAGGGAATGTCAACAAATTAGCTTTCATTATTTGTGCCTCAAACAATTACAAGCTCAGTGATGTTTGGAATAGAGTGTAGTGAACTGAAAATGCAAATTGCAAGAGGACAATTTAAAAGAAAATATTTAAGACAGAGTAATTAAAATAGAATTAAAATACACATAGCAATGCTTTAATCTCAGAGCTCCTTGAGTTCAACATCTATTTCAGAAAGGGCAACTTCATCTCATTTATTGGGAGAAGGGAAGTAGGAAAAGAAGCATATTGGTAGAGGCCTTAATTCTTTACTTTGAAAAAGCAAATGAGTTTTTAACAACTTCCTTTTGGCATCCAGTTCAAAAAAAACTAAAGTAAAAATATGATTAGCTTTGTTTAACTGCTGTCACCCAGATTTTAAATTCTGAATTCATCTTTTTACCCCAGTTTTAAAATGAAGTCAGCTGTGTCTTCTGAATTCAAGCTGAGAACATATTTGAACATGCCTTAGAAGGCAGCATCTGCTAGCCCTGCTATTTTTCCAGCACAGAGTGCCAAACTTGTGATCAGAAAGAAATTAAAGAAAATGCACTTTGTGTATGGAAAGAATAATTTTCATTTTCTTTCGTTAGATTTAGACTTTCCACTGTTCATTTCTATTTAATGTCCTGCCTATCTGTGTTATGAGATAGAAAGAATTAAGCTTCCTTATTCACCTGTTCTACACTGCCTGTTTCCTCTTTACTATCTCGTTTTAAAAATATTCCAATTTCATATTGCAGCTGTTAACAGACTTGCCTTAATTAAAAAGAAATCAGAATTGAAATATATATTGCCTTACACATTATAGATAGTTTATAGTGACACACGAAAAACTTCTAGAGATCCCAAGCAAATCACAATCCAAAATCCATTTATATTTACAAATCCATTTACAAATATCTGTCAAAATAATTTCAGCATTGCTTCAACATAGGATTTGTGCATCATTTAAAGATATAGGACTTAACAATATATGAGTAAACCAATATTTGTAGTAAGGAGAAATTAACAATGTAACCTTCCATATTTCACCACTGTTAACGCTAATAGGAGAACATATTAATGATGCACTCAGAAACCATTGAAACACCATACTACATAGGATAACAGCATCAATACAAGGGGAAAATTTTCAATTGCTTTTGATCTTATTTATTGACAAACTATTTGGCAAAGTATAGACTGCTGAACACGCATAAAAGGACATGTAGGATACATAACATTTTTAAGATTTGTATTTAAAATATACATTCAAACTCATGTGTTTGTTGAAGCATGCTCACTACTTTTAAATATCCATATTATTTAAACCACATCCCTCAAAAACAAGATTATCCTGAGATTCATAAAAGAAACAGGCAAACAGGCATTTCTTTCATTCCAAGCTAAATTATAAAATATCTGTATTTTAGAGGGATGTTAGTTGTAATATTCTAAATGATCACATAACAGAGGGAATACATTTGACCTGAATATTTCAGGTACAATTAAAAAGAGTCAGTTACCACAAGTTTTAGTTGTGGGCTGCTAATAGAAATGTTTTTCAAAGGAAGAGGTCATCTAATGTTTTCCACGTTGTTACTTCATTGCTGATAATGGTACCAGCTGTATAAATAGCAACAAATAAATTCCTATGTTATTCTATGGCGGGCAAAAGAAAGAACCTGTCACGATTGCAATGAAGAAGCTATTGAATGACTGTGTGGGAGGTTTCATTAAAGCCAGCAGTATTCTGAACAAAGGTCTTATCATCTATTTGCTTCTATATCATATTAATTGCTTTCTTAACACATTAGCCAAATCCCCTCTCTCTAATACCATACAGAAGTGAAAAATATGTTAAAACACTGATAATACTTTAAGACTTATTAACAACTTTCACAAGATTAGCTTCTTCCTTTTTGACAAGCACCCAGATCATACACTGTCAAGTGCCTTTCATATTGTATTAGTTTAAATGAAATTATTAAGACAAGAGGCAGGTCGAAGATATGGTATAAAAGTCTCACTGTTTAAGCAAGTTTGTAAGTATACAGGCTTATATTTCATTACACGAGATCACAGAAAGCATGCCTACTGGCAATATATTCCTTATATGATAGTTGATGATGTTTCATACGGTAGTCAAACAAAATATGGTTTTAGCATCCACCCTTTATAGTGCAACCACAATAATAACTCAGGTTCTTGGAATACATCTATTGATGTATGACTAATGCATCAAGGGGTGATGACGCCCTCAGTCGTTTTCCTGTATTTCCAGTTTGCTATTCTCTGATAACTGACCATCATACTAGCATGGTATCTAAACTAAGGAATGTGTTGGAGCTGATACAATCCCTGACAAAGGATAGAAACATGCCTTTACAGTTGTGATTTATTAATTTGCTTAAGGGAAATATTCCAAGTTGAATTAACCCAAACATAAAAGGAAACCTTTTTGAAAATAACATGCCAAATATCCTCATACAAACACATCTCTCTGCATTAAGAATTAAGAAAGTTAAGGGGAAATTGCCAGAGGAAGTTCTCGTAACTGAATATTCAGGGTGTATTATGTCATTCTCTGATGCAAATGGTGCATAATGCAAATGGTCTCCCACTCTCTTTGAGGGAATGCAGTCTCATATACCTCAAGATCCAGCAGAGCACTGTATATCGACTTTAGTACAGTGGTGAGAGTCCCTGCCTCTCACGTGGGAGACTGGGGTTCAATTCCCTGTTAGGGAGGCAGTAGTGCTGTTTAAGAGTTGGAGTCGATTATCTTTGTGGATCCCTTCCAACTCAGAATATTCTGTGATTCCATATGATTACATGCTGTGGGTTCGACCCCTATGTGTGTCCTCGCTTGGGAGTTGGACTAGATGATCCATGTGGAATAGCCTGTGATCCTGTGATTAGAAAAGATCCATCATCATTATCAAGTCCATCTCCTGACCCTCTGCAGGACACTACAGGAATCATACCATGTGTTTGAGAGTGCTGTCCAGACACTTCTTGAACTCAGATAGGCTTTGGTTTTATTTAGACTAGACAGTTCAAATATTGATTAAACAATCAGCAAGTTTCTGATCCTTCATAAGGTGCTAAATTTTCTTAGTCAATACAAATTTCACAGCAGATAGCGTGTGTCCACATAAAAATTACCTGCAGAACACCCATTGTACTTAGCATGTGCACCAAATTTATTTAGCTAAACATAATCTCAGCACAGGTACCCCTTTTCCTATGACTGTATCAATGAAATAATCTGTAGTCCATTTGAATCTTCAGCCCTGACCATTACCTGCTATTATCTGCATTAGCATGCAGGTCAGAAAAGGATAAAATTAACTCAAAGGTATATACAACACCTGTGCCTATGGACTGCAACTTTTTCTCCAAATCTGGGAGAGGTAGGAACACATAGATAAACACATAGTCAGGGTACTCAGCTGTCACCTTGAAATGACTAGCACCAATGAGTTACTGCAGAAAGAAGTAATGAGTCAGATACCCGCAAGTGGCATAGTTTACTTTCCTTCAGAAACAAGGATAGAAGAAATGACAGCTATGATTTTATAAAGCACAATCTGGTCTCAGGTCTCTATCCCTGTATAGCAAGAGTTGCACTTTGTTTTTCTAGAGGCAAAATTGCACTGCAGTATTTCTTTATCAGAAGCTGTAATAGAAGTATGGTATTGCAGATTGCACCACAATCTTGAAAAGTGTGGCAGTGACCCATTATCTAAAGTTTCAGTTCTAAATTTATTTCTTTTTTTAGTCAGTTGTGTTAATAGATTCTCTGTAGCATTCCACCCTCTGGACTGTAGCTATAATAGGATAGATAAATCTTAATAGGTAATATACCACCTATGAAACTCTTCCCGTCAAATACATATTTCACAGATTCACAGATTCACAGAATATTATGAGTTGGAAGGGACCCACAAGGATCATCTAGTCCAACTCACCATCTAACACCTGTACAGAGACCGAAAGCACATCCCAGAACGGTAAACACAAACCTAGTTCCCTTACAGTCTAACAGGCCACTTCGAGCCAGAAGGGACCCACAGAACTGTACTTCAACACATATTTTAAGCATGATTTACATTACAGTGTCCCAGATTTCCTATTTAAATAGGTTTTTGTTTCCTGCAGTTAGATTTGGTTTGTTACTTTGGGTTTAACGTTTATTTTCCTAAGAAAAATACCTTGAAGTAGGAACTGCAATAGACATTATTTCTTAGCCATAACCTGGAAATCCATGGATCAAAAAACCACATAATACAAAACCTCCCCCCAAAAATGCCAGCAGACAACCAAAACCAACAACAACAACAAAAAATAGAAATAAGCATCTTACTAATATATATTTATTGAGATGCATTAATATATTGATATATATGTGTTTCTGTAATGCAATTGTCTTTAACACTGAAAGCAATAGAAGTATAGAAAGAACAAATTTTAACTAACTTTATTTTTAATAGAGCTTGCTTATACACAAATTTGTTAAGAAACTAAGAGTAACAGTTAAGATGGTAAGTAATTAAATGGCATAGTTTTATATTTAGAAACATTTGCAAGAATTGCGTGTATTTTGCTGATAGAAAATTAAAGGTACTATGTTTTCCTAAACATAGTCTGAACATTTGTCTTCAGTACCACACCTTGTTCAAGTTAATACACTTGCCTACCCCAGTCATTTTCTACTGCTAATCTAATCACCCTATGAAGTACCAGCAACATTTTATCCTGATATGGTATTTTTAAGGAGGTTGAGTCTCTCCATCTGATTTCAGATGAATAGTCAGCACATTAGACTATAAAGATAACATGAGTACTGATTTGAGCATTCAGAAATTCATAGTTTTTAGTGAGATAGCTAGAAGATTAGGATTTAGAATAATTAGTAGGTGTTAAAGGCATTTGCTAGGCTTGAAATTTAAGGCTCAATATTAAAGGCAAAAATTCTAGTTTCCCAGTGCAGAATGATAAATAGCACAGAGTTTTAATCAAAACAGGGAGCAAAGGAATGTAAAACTTCGGAGCAGGTTGGTCGAAGGCTTAAAGCAAAGTGTAAATGTGTGACATAATGGTGATGGGGTACATATTCATTAGGTGTTTTGCAGATACTCTTAAACATGGGAGAGAGCTGAGACAGGGTTTTTTGCCTTTAGTTTTTTGCCTTTTGGCGCTTGGAGGGGCTAGGGGACACTTCTTTGGTTGAAGTGTTGTTTCTCTGGCTCCTGAGGCCAAAAATAAACATTTCTGTAGCTTGCAAGCAAACCTTGAGTCCAGAAAGTGATTTTCTTTAAATCAGGTACAATTAATCTTATCTACTTGAAGCAAAACAACAATGCTGGCAACAGAATGTATCAGTCTAATTTCCTTTAGAATCAATGGAGATAAATAGATGTTGTTAGCACAAAATTTACTTGATCTCTTAGATATATGCTTTAGGATAAGATGAATTATGCCTATAACTTTTTCTTCTGAAACCTGTAATCAGAGTCTATATAGGTAGCTCATACTTGGATGCTGACTGTAAGAAAAATACTACTCCTTTTTCTCCCAAAGTATATCAACTCCATTTTTGGGCATATTGATTTACATAAAAACTAGGATTTAGAGTACTCCCTCCTGATAAAGAAGATCCTGTTTCAGTGCCTATTTAATAAAAAGTTCAAAAAGGGACAACCACAATGAGACTGACAGAAACCTAACTCAAAAGAGTCAATAAATAGATTTGTTTTATTTACTCTAGAGGGTCAGCCATGGGAAGTGGTGAATGAATTTCTTGTTTTGCTTTGCTTGTGCATGTAGCTTTTGCATTATAGCATCTTTATCTTAACTTATGAATTTCCACAGTTCTACTCCTCTAAATTTCTCCCCCATCCCACTGAGGGGAATGTGAGCAAAGGTCTCTGTAGATCTTAGATACCAGTAGGAATTAAATAAGACAGCCATTCAAATAGGAGTTCAAAAACGATTTTAAGAAAATGACAGTGTGCCTCACAATACATTTCAATAGTTGCTGTGGGTTCATCTTTGCCATTTTGAAAGTAAATTTTTCTTCAATTTGAATAACTTTCAGCAAAACCTGCAGTAATGGAAATACGCCAAGGTCCTCAGAGCAAGATGGAAGTTAAAGCACTAGAACTAACTATGTAAATGAGAAAAGATAAATGTATTAACTGATATTTAAGGTGACTTTGACTGCCAAGAAACAACATTAGAAGATTCTCACTCTGACTTTGCCTTGGCTTGGTGTCAAATGTGGACACAGAGCCAAGCCAGCCACAGGTGCTGAACTCTAATTTAACTTTAACTTTCATTATACTCCTCATCAAATTGTGGCCAAAACAGTAGACCTGCCAAATCTTCAGCTGGAACCAGAAAAGCTTTTAATTGGCCACCAAGGGTGAAGACAGTAAGAAAGAAATCCTCATTTATTTCCCATTGGGAAACTGAGAATCTGATATTAAAAAGTATAATGATGAGGTACGGCGTCTCTCCATGTTTTTGGCTTCCAATAAATCAGTATCTACTTTCATCTTCCAAAACATTAGACTAGGCAAAATGTTTCCTTTCTCATTTTTTATTTATAGAAAATCTAGGAGAATAACTATGATTAAACAGTCAGTATTAATCCAGTCATACACACAGAAAATAAAACCCAAAAGCAAACCCAAGTCAACCTCATGACAATATGGCTTTAGCATGTTGCTGTACTAACAGTGATGCATTCCCTGTCACTCCCAACAGCTTTCCATTCCAGCCTGATAGTAATCTTCCAATCTGTTCTGCAGAGAAATGTATAAAAAGTGGAATACTTATACCAGTGTGGCCTGTGGTTTTGTTAAAGTCACTGGGGCAGTATTACACCAAAAGAACAAGTGGTTAACCACAGAGTAACTCAGTAATTTGTGAAGATTCTCAAGTGTAACATTCATTCACCAAAAAGCAAATTGAATACGTCTAAAAGCAAATTGAACATAAAATCCATGCTGCCTTTATAGTTAAAGGAAACAAAAAGCCACTTTGAAATTTAGGTTAATAACACCATTTTAAGATAGAGTTAAATAATTTTTGAAGAAACCTAAATCCATTGTACACAGAAATAGCCTAGAAGAATATCTTGATTGTGACAAATAATTACTAATTATCGATGTATTTAATTGTAATTGAGTTCACTGGGAACTAAGTGTCTAATTGTCTTTCCTCCACTAAATAAGAGAGAAAAGAGGTAAAATAACACTTATTTATTGATTAGATGCTAAAAATAGCTTTTTATTCTACATAAAGCAGAAAAAATTATTACAGTCATTTTCAGTAAATTTCTCATTCATTCTTTCCTCATTCTAAGATAATGATGTTTTCCATCTTTTTGGATCCTTTCTTTTTATCCTTTTTGAATATGAATCACATGAAAATTGGCATCTACAGTTTTGATGTACAAGTATCATGTTTTTCATGGCACTGGTCAATTTACTTTAGATATAAGAAAGTTTTTTTACAATGAGAGTGGTGAAACACTGGCATAGGTTGCCCAGAGGGGTGATGGATGCCTCTTCCCTGGAAACATTCAGGATCAGGTTGGACTGGGCTCTGAACAACCTGATCAAGCTGAAGATGTTCCTACTCATTGCAGGGGTTTGGACTAGGCGAACTTTGACAAACCATTCTACGATTATATGATTGTTTTCTGGTATAAACATCAATTTATGAACTGTAAAATTCCTCAAATCTAGGCACATCAAACGCTGATCAATTTGCACAAGTTCAAGAGACAGAGAATTCCTAGAGAATGGTGTTGTCTCTTCTGCTTTCACAGTCTTACTATAAACAACAAATGCTTGTTTGATCAAATCTTAGAAGTTTGAAATAGGCTTCTATGACCTCCTTACAAACCTCTGTAAAACAAGCAGATTTCAATGCTTATTACAAACCATGGCTATTGTCTCTGTGTAGCAAACATTTATTTTTTAAAAAGAAAAACAGAAGTATCTTTTCTAACTTAGTATACTTTGGCAAAAATAGCTGTTTGTCTAAACACTAACCTGTGTACAACATTCTTACTACTTTTCCCTTCTAGCACTAGATTTTAAACTATCATTTGACTCTCCTTGAAGCAGAAAGTTAATTTTCTCATGTCAATTTTTTTTTGTAGCTTGTTACCATCTAGAAAACTATCTTTATTTATGTGCAATTCCTGGATCCTGCACAGCTCATATTGCAATCTCCTAATATCTGATTTTTGGACAGCCAAAAATGTTGTACTTGTAACATAACACTCTTGCTCCCTATCAGACTAATAATTAATATTTACCCTTGCTGAACCTTTCAGCCTGTACCAGAAAATTTAACACAAGCTGTCCAAATCTCCATCCACCCTTGACTGGGAAGATTAATAATAACTCCTTTTGATCAGAATTACTCTGTTGACCATCAATCGTTTCCATAGTAATCAGGTGGTAGATAGAGCTGAAGCAGTTTTCATCAGTTGTAAAACAGCATTAGAATTATCCTCATTTCTAATTATGTCTTAGTAGGACTGACTTTTGCGTGCTGTAGCTCAGAGGCATAAAAAGAAAACACTTTAAACTATTGGAAATCTTCCAGAAGTAAAGAAATTGTAGAGACCTCTTCTAATGACTGGGGCTTCTGAGGGTGTCTGGAGGGAGGAGTTTTGTTTCCTTTTCTTCTTTTTTAAATTTTGGCTGGTTGGTGAGTTTCTTTATCTGGGGGTAAGAGTGTTGGGAATTAGAGTATTTTTATAAAAGGAATTAAATACGATGAACAACTGTTAAGATGCACCTGTTGTATAACACTGAGACTTTCAGTCAGTGTTTCATGTGCTAATGGGAACAGCCAAACTGCTGCAGGCCTCAGGAATTTCCTGTCAGAATAAATCATACATCTTCAAAAACAGTAGGTTTAAATGTGAGGATATGTGATTCCAGCAGCAAGGACAAATATATTTTCCAACTCATGCTGCAAACATTTGTATTGTTATTATTATTTTTTTACTGATTTTTCAAGTGTTTTTCTTTAAAGAACACGTCCTTGGAAAAATTCAGTACAAGATTTTTCATTCCAGCTGGTTCCCCTGGCATAGCAGTAGCCAGCATATGATAACCATGCCAAATGAATACTTAATCCTTATTTTAGTGGCAAACTCAAGAATTGGTTGATGTGTGTTTAGAATATGAATTAAACTTGAAAAGAAGACTGCTGAAAATTACTATATATGCCTACATTTACCACAGCACAGCTTAATTGAAAGGATGGTGGTACATTTAGAGTAAATATTCCTGGAAGCTCTAGATAGACTGAAGTGTGAGAGAAGGGGCAAAAAGAAGGGAAAAACCAAGAGCTTATTACATTGGGTTTATTTTGCCGGTGATAAAGATACGGCATAAGGGTTAATGGAGGGAAAGAACGCATATTTGACGAGACTCTAGGATGACTAATTTGGCAGCTTTGGCTGAAATCTAATTTTTCTGCATACAGGCCTTGTATATACAACTTATTGCAAGCATTTTTATTATATGAACCACTATAGCTGTACATAGCCAAAATCAGACATTTATCTTTGAAACTATGGCCCTTGTAATAATGCATCTAGTCAATACTGGGAAAACACAAAAAGGAATGATAATGCAACCTTTCCTTCTTCTAATTACTGTAGAAGGTGCCATGAAAGAAGACAAATGTCAAAATATAGCAAATCTACAATTTTTGAAGTTTGATATTATATAGAATTTAAGACTACTAAAAGTCATGCCATAGATAATGGAGCAGAACAGAACACAGTAAGAAGTCAGCTTCCTAAAAGTACTACGAAACATTATGGGGTATTCATGGGGTATAAATGATCAGTGAATGCACATCATGAAAATGCTCTCAGCCAGGAGACACTAGGTGATGGGCAGAGGTTTTAGCTGCAGAGCTGCAGGCAGATGTCAGCAGGCAGAAGGCCACGCAGCAAGATTCCTTGAGTCCCAGACCTGTGGCTGCCAGATTATCACTTATCTCTGTTCTTGGAGGAAGGAGCCCAAAATCCTTGGCTTAAGAGTTCTTGAGCTCTGCAGTTACAGTCAGGATTCTTGGAATACCAGGGAGCTCATGCTGCAGAGACAAGATTCCAAATCTGGAAATATTCCAAATGTTATCTGAGACTTGAACCACAAGGATATTTCAGAAACTGTGAAGTTAAAGAATCCTTCTGATGACTGCGGAGAATCAAGTATTGCTACATTCATTTTGCCTGGAGTTGAAGTCATTATTTACTACTAGTGTTATTAGTTTAATGTCCAAAAGATGCAGTCAAACTGGAGGACATTAATTGGCCTGATAGTATATATATATATAGAATAAAAAATTATCTTACAAAAATAAGGCTTTAGGACAAGACTTGGAAGACTGTTAAAAAGTAATATTATAAAAAATGAGAGCAAAGAAAAGATGAAAATAAAACATTTTGGAGTACTAAAGGGTATAAGGACTGGTAAGGGGACTATGACTGTTGAACTCTTAAACAGACCAATAATTTTTATGTAATTCAGTTCATTAATACATCCAAATGAAACATTATTGCTGACTGATGGCTATCCAGATGTTCTTGAGAATTGATCCTATAGTGTCACTACACTTCCTATTGTACAGATATCTGCATTACAACTGACATTCTTGTTGACAGTATCAAGAAGAATTCCATGAAGAGAGCAGAAGTGGACAAAACCTTTAAATAGATTTTGATTTCCTACAAAGAGCAGTTTGTTTGGGTGTTTTTTTCAATATAGGATTTTTACAGTATTTGCAGCTAATCTCAGACGGACAGTAGTGATTATCTCAGTTGAAATGTAGTTCTAAGCAGTGTTCCAAGAAACATATTTAAAGAATGGAATTCTGCATTTAAATCACTTTTATTAAAAACTTACTTTTTTTTAGATGCACCATTTTCACATTAAGTAAATGGCTAATCCAGTATTTAAATAATTTTATAAATGCTTTTATCCTTGTAATGGGTTATTCTGAAAGGAGCCCTGACTACCAAATAGTAGTTACAGAAAACCTTAACTTTCATCATGAAAAGTCTCATTAAATTCAGTACTATTCCAAACGCAACTGCAAAAAGTAGAAACTGTCTAATTGAAACTGTTTTTCTGAATCAGGGTAAAGCTAAAGTAATTTGTATAAGGTAAACTCACAACATTATGAAGTGGGCCACATATGCCAAACTTTAATATAGGACACAAAGTTTAGTAACAAGATAATCATATGCTTATCACTCCATTTGTCTAAGACGAAGGACACAGTGTAAGCAGCAAAGGAAATGAGTTTCAGATTTGCCTTATAATTTGCAAAGTGGGTAATTAATAAATTAAGTTTAATGTTGCAAGGAAAACACAGAAGAAGGACAAAACTGTAACATAATTAGAATCACATTAGATTGAGAAGACTGAAGACTTGATTCTGCATTTATCCAAGGCAGTAGCAAAGCTCCATTATTTTTGACTCAGGCAAGATTAAATGCCTAAAAAACCCTGACATGTTTCCAAAATGCCTAAATAACCCATAGTAGCAGCAGAAAAAGGAGACATATTGTTCAGACATTGGAAACAGAACACAACTAATAGCACCAGAAGGAAACTCAAACATACATTTATTACTGTGAGATACAACGTACCATAGGCTGTGTAAAATCTTCAAGGAATATGAATTGTTATATTTTACAAGTGAGGTAAATCTAGATTTGTAAGTTCTCCTATCCACTTAATAGGAACTGAATTGTAATAGAAATATCCTGGAGAAAAAGCCTATTTCTTTTCAGTACCTAAAGAAGTAATCTGGGTAAGAAGGTAAAGCTAGGTGACTTCTGGCCCGGAGTGGGCTGCTACACTGTGAGGGAACTAGGATTGTGTTTACCGCTCTGGGATGTGCTTTCAGATCTGTACGGGTGTTAGATGGTGAGTTGGACTGGATGATCCTTGTGGGTCCCTTCCAACTCATAATATTCTGTGAATCTGTGAATCTGTGAATCTGACTTGGATCTCACAAGATGTGTAACTAGGTGTTGGGTAAAAGGCAAACTATATCACTTGGTTTAGAGTAGGAGCAATAATCTTTGGCTAATCGCTACTGAAAACCTTTGAGTGGGGACAGAAGTCTTTGATTAATGTAAGCTTCTACCATGACCTTACTCATACGTAGCATAGACTGAGACTTGATGAGTAATCCTTCTACGCCACCATATTCACATAGAAAATGTTGGGGACCAAAGACCTCTTTCACCTCTCTGCTCTTTGTGCACAAAACCTCTTCTCACAATTTAACCTGCAAAAAGTCAGCCTCAGACAAGCCACTTGCATCATGTCAGGAAGTATGCTAATCACCGAGTTCTCCTCATGGGCAAATTATGCTTGACAAATCTGACTGCCCTCTTCAATGAAAAAAATGGTTGTATGCATGGAAGGAAAATAGTGGATGTGGCATACTTTGACTTTAGCAAGGCATCTGTCACAGTCTTTCACTGTATTCTTACATTCAAATTCACAAGCTATGGCTTGTGTAAGTGGGATGGAAATAGGCTGGACTACTGTTGGACTTAAAGTCCTGGGATTGGCACTAAAAAAAGCCAATTTACAATGTTAGTGGGCAAATATTGTTCAAAAACTATTAACAACCTGGAGGATGAGAGGGAGGACACTCTCAGAATATTTGCAGATGACACAAAATTGGGAGAAACAGATGATATGCTTCAGGGCAGGACTGTTATTTGGAGAGATCTGGACAGGTGTAAGGAACGGGCTGACAGTAACATAATGAAGTCAGCAATGTGTAAAATCCTGCGTCTGGGAGGAAATAACCCCATGTGATACTATAGGCTGGGGACTGGCTGGGTAGAGAGCAGCTTGCCAAAAAAGTTTCTGAAGGTTCTGATTGGCAAATTGAACAGAAACCATCAAAGTACCCTTGAGGCAAAACCAAAAAAATAAAAACCTGGGATACTTTAGCAGAGGTGTAGTCACCAGGTCCAGGAAAGCATCTTCCTCTGGTTGTGTGACTACACCTCAAGTGCTGTGTCCAGTTTGGGGCTTCCCAGCACAAGAATGACACTGGCACACTGAGTCCAACAAAGGTCATCAAGCTGATGAGGTGAGGGGAAGGGAGCACATGGTGTGCAAGGAGAGACTGGGGGAGGTTGCATGGTCTTTCCAGCTTTAAGAGGGGAAGGCTCAGGGAAGATTTTGTTGCTGCCTTCACATACCTTGAGAGAGGGCACAGAGAAGATGGACTCAGTCTTCCAGGATTTACATGATGACAAGTCTGGAGTCAATGGCCACAAATTGGAGAATGGAAGATTCTCCAATTGGCATGGGAACTTTTTTTATCATGACAATGGGAAAGCACTGGAAGACATTACCCAGATGGACTTTGAAGTCTCCCCAAGAATATCAAGATACATATTTAGAATGCAACAATTGAGTATGGTAGCCAAAGAAATACCAATATCTGGAAACAGGGCTATGAAAAAAAGATAATTACTTAAAGTAAGTACCAGATAGATATGCAGCAAGAGGTATGTGTGGGAACAGCAATGTATTAGAAAGCATTAGTTCCTATCTGAATTTGTTTTAAAGTACTTGTCCATTGCAAATAAGCTAACATATTTATCTAGAAGTACAGTAAGGTAATACTGGATAAAGAAAAAATACTTGAAAAATCATGCCTTGCAGGCTGCCACTGAAGGTGACACTTCTTGTTTAGTTTATCATAGAAGCCTGTTTTTGGTTTCTGTCATCTATTCTGCTTCCTATCAGAGGACAGGAGCCTAACACATGGAAATTAAACCGTGAAGACAATCTCTTTAACACAGTTCAGAAAGAAATGTGTGTTCATATATTAGAGATAAACTACACAACCATCTGTTCTTCCCTGAGACACCTCCTGAGTTTAGTTTACATATAAAAAAGGACAGAAGGCATTTGAATAGGAATATGATCTTCTTTTCTAAGCCCAACTACATGGATAGCCATTGAGCAGAATAATTTCAAAAGCACATCACTCCTTTCTGGTGTTATTAAGCAGTCAAAGAACCTGAAAATAGTGTGACTTGTAAAAGCAGTTTCATAATTTAATCCTTTACAAAATGGAACAGTTACAGTTTCAAGATTATTATAGTTCTGTATAACTGACTGCAAAGCTATGCTGAGACTTTTTTCTTTCTTGATATTGTTATCTTGGGGTACCTGCTAAAAATGAGTGTAATTCACTGCACTTTTAATTTTTTTCTCATTCACAATTTAATTAATATTCTACTAATGAAAAATCCATATACCTTAACATAATGAGCATTAGAAATTATCAATACAATCATCTCTCCGTATTCACAGACTATGGGTCCCATGGAACCTTTAATCCATGAATACAGGTCGGACATTATTATTGCAAATTATTGGCAGAAATATGGCAACTTTGGAACACTGTAACATCCCAGGCTTCTTATGGCAGCAAGGAGCGCGGGAGTTGGGTTTTTTCCCCTTTAACTCCAGCTGCTAGCACTGGCAGGAGTGCTTTGCCTAAAGCTATGAACATGTGCATATGCATATATGCACATATGCACTGGAAGCCAGAACAGGACATGACATGGGTCTCCGTGTTACAGTTAAAGACTTCCTGACTCCTGGTAGAGCCGACCAGGGCTGGGTCGCCCTGCTCAGCAGTGTGGGACTACACCGCTCCATGAATAACTGAATAAAGACTGCAGGAAAAAAATTCCACAAATATGAGAAACCAAATAAGCGTGAATAACTGAGGTATGACTAATTTATTTCTTCCCTTTACCATTCCCTTCTCTTGTTGATAACAGGGAGCAACAGGGGGCAACTAAACACCACACAGAGGCTGACTCACTTCTTTCCCATCTCCCAGTAGGATGAAAGAAGGGGAAGAAGAAAATCAAGAAAACTTGGGTAACTAGATTTAAAAAAATAAAAGTCTAATACGTGAAGAAAAGGGATTGCAATAGTACAAATAAAGTGATGCAAAGGCAATCATTCACTATCTCCCAGTAAGTTCCTCAGGAAAAAACAACTAATATTCCTAAAACCTCCTCTTTTCCCTTTAATTGCTAAACATGACATTCCATGGTATGGAGTATTTCTGGTCAGTTCTGATCACCTGCAGGGTTGTAATAGCTTCTGACCTATTGCTCAACAAATTGCATGTCACACAATTGTGTGTCACAGGGAGAAACAAAGGCCTTGATACCAGCTCTTATGTGTCTTATCAGGTATTGTTCAAGTATTGTTTTGGTCAGAAATCTAAAATAGAGCACTATATGAGTTGCTATGAAGAAAATTAACTCTATAGTAACCTGTTGCACCTTGTTTTCTTATCTCTTTTCTTCTTTCTCTTTCCCTTTCTTTCAAGAACCACATCTCCAGCATGCTTTGATTTGTACTCTTTTCTTTCTCTTAGTAATAAATAGGGTTATATAAATAGGATTATCATTACATTTCACTTCTGTGTGCAATACTGAATATAATTTCTCTTTTGGAAACCTACTGGAAGCTGACTGTTTATGTTCTAAATATAACCTTGTAGGAACAAACATTCTCATGCCCAGCAGACAAGTCCAATGTGAAAGTACTTGTGCATGCTTAGTCATTCCAGTCTTTTCTGAAACCACCAGCTTACAAATATCAACAAGAGCATAGTTTTAGTGAAACAGCAGCATAAATTGCAAAGCAGTTTATAAAGAATTTGCCTTCATTTCTCCGAAAAATTCAATAAATAAAATTTGTATTGTTGGAAAGGTATTGAATCAATGAAAATGTTGTATTTGTAATTATTTCTGTAGAAACTCCAGCCTTCATGCCAATATAATTCAGTTATGTGACTCAGAGAAAGTACTTGGTGGTCACATGCAGGGTTTTCACTTCCTTTCATGCACCTTAGACATCAGAATAAAATACACATGTTTACTTCTAACCAGATATTACAAGCTAATAAATAGGTGACCTCTGTCACTATAGATGCAGACAGCTTTATAGATTTTTATAATTTTAGTTATGCAATACCTGTTCTAGTAGTTAAGTATTTGAAAAGGTGGGAAATCTAGGCAAAGACAGACCAAACAAATTGTGCATAAAAGAACACAAGAAATTTGATTAAGAAGAACAAATAAATCTGATTAGTGTCCAGGTACAGATAGGTTTTGCCAATAAAGCTCATAGTTGACTCAAATTCTGCTATTGCATAGATTCAGGGGCTACTCCAGAAGTTCCTTTACTTCGTCTGAGTATTTCAGTATCTGTTTCACACTTGAAGCCCGTTTGAAAGTCATAAATAGACCTGAATATGAAAAGGGACCTTATCTGATAGGCGAGTCTGGCATATCACAGAATCACAGAATCACAGAACAAGCTGAGTTGGAAGGAACCCACAAGGGTCATCGAGTCCAGCTCTTAGCCCTGTACAAGGCCATTCCCAAAAGTCACACCATGTGCCTGACAGTATAGTCCAAATACATCTTGGTCAGGAGCCTGTTTCAGGACCCAACCACATGGACACCGCGGAGGCAAGTTCTGACCAAGTTCTGTTTGGGTGGTTAAGGATGCTTTTTTTAACAGGGAAATTATCAAGTAGAGGTGAGAGGCATAGTGACCTTATTTCAAGATGGGAGGGAAGCAAAAGGAAAGAAAGAGAAGGGAAAAATTAAGACGTCATATATTAAGATGTCATTGAATAACATGCAATATACGTGTAAGACTCAAGTATATTTGCAGCAAGTAGCATTAAATTATCCAATACATTACGCTTGATAGGTTAGCTGGTTAGAAGTATATTTTCTACAGAATTACTGAGCATAAATATGTAATGCTATAACTTGCTAATACTAGAAGTAAATTAGATAATTAATTATTTCTTTAAAAGAAAGCAAATATTTTACTAGAAGCAATTGTTTTCATTCTTTCAATGTCTGTTGACTTGTTTGAAGTCTCAAAGAAAGCTCTATTTCCAAGTTAATCCCATGAAATCTTAATGCAAGAGATGGGAAAACAAATCAAGAAAACAGCTAGGAATTATTTTTCTTTTCACTGTCACTTTGTCAACTCTGGTAAACTTAAGAATAGATTTTAAAAGCAGTTCCAAATCCATGAGCTGTGAGCTCATTGAAAGGAAATCAGCAAGTTTGAAGGATAATGCACACATCTTTTTTGTTGTTGTTGTCTATCATCCTTTATGCCATGACATTGGCTTGTGGCATCCTCATTCCAAGAAACACAAAGCAGATGTTTCCAGCTATTGTTTCCTGAAATGCATAGTGTACCAGTGCACTTAGCCTTTGCTTGTATGCTTAACATTTAGAAAGCAGGAGCTTTCTTTTCCACACGTAAAAATTCCGACATGCATGAACTATGAACTATGAATCCTCTTATGTGCTAAATTTGATCAACAGTAAAAAGAGAGGCTGCAACAACCTCCACTCTTTATTGGATGCAGAGGGGAATATAGTAACTAGAGATGAGGAAAAGCCAGAAATACTTAATAACTACTTTGCCTCTGATATTTAACAGGAAGACAGATTACCAGCAGGACTACCGGACTTGTGGACTGAAGGAAGGAATAAGGGTGCAGTATAACTGCCCTGTAATAC
>WEKX01012351.1:78022-107203 GCA_013390025.1 Pitta sordida | reverse complement strand
ACACCCCTTTCCCACCCACAGCTGGCACCACCGATCACACTGGCATCGCCCTCAAGAGCCTCTTCTGTGCCAACCCTGCTGCAGAGCCCACTGAGGTGAGAGCCTGGCCCTCCTCAGCCCTGGTCATCTTTGTCCAGTCCTGTCCAGCCCTGCCCAGCCCTTCCTGGCACTGCCCAGCCCTTCCTAGACCTTCCCAGCCCTGCCCATTCTTGACCTAAGTCTTTCCATTCCTGCACAACTCTGCCTGTCCCTTCCCATTCCTTTCCATCATTCCCCATCACATTCTTTCCTGTCCCATCCCTTCCCTGCCCATCCCTGCCCATTGCNNNCCCATCCCTGCCCATTGCCACCCATCCCTACCTGTCCCATCCCTTTCCTGCCCATTTCTTCCCATCTCAGTCCATCTCTGCCCATCTCATCACAGCCCAGCCCAGCACAACCCATACCTGCCCATCTCTCCCCATTCTAACCCATGCCTGCCTGTCCTTGCTCATTCCATCCCATCCCAACCCTTCCCATTCTAGCCCATCCCTTCCCATCCGTGATTGTCCTATCCCATTCCATGCTTGTCCCATCCCGTCCCGTCCCATCCCATCCGATCCCATCCCATCCCATCCCATCCCATTCCATTCCATTCCATTCCATCCTTTGCCATTCTAGCCCGTCACTGCCCATCCCTGCCCATGCCATGCCATGCCATCCACCCACCCGCCATGTCCTAACAGCACTGTCTCTCCCGCGGGCCAGGCCCAGGGCACAGCCTATCACAAGGCCAAACGAGTCCGCATTTCCATTGTGGTAAGCTGCAGCCAATCGCAGCCTGAGCACAGCTCCTCTCAGCCAATTGGAGTCTGGCATGGGTTCTCTGAACCAATCAGGGACCTGGCAAGATTCTGCTGCCAATCATATTTAATCTGTGTCTTTGCTGCCAATCTCAGGCAGTTATGATTCTGTTCAGCCAATCATGGTGTGCATCCAGTCCCAAACCTTCCTGGCGAATCAGGACACGGAGCCTCTCAGGCAGTTATGGCCGTGGGATTTGCCCCACTTTGCTCAGCCTATCATGGCACACCTTGCATTTTCTCCACCAATCACAAGCTTGGCTTGTCCATCCTTGGCCAATCAGGGTGTGACCAATGTCCTGTCAACCAATCACGTTACCTGACCTGCTCTGCCTGCACCCTGCCCATACCCTGCCTGCAGCCACTGTGCAGGCGTGCTGCCTGCCGCCCTCCGGGCTGCTCCAACATACCTCTCTTGCAGGAGGAGATGATTCTGGGTGACAAGATGACCCCAGCAGAGGTGAGTGGGTGTGCAGAGGGAGGCAGGACCCTCCTGCCCACAGGGACCCCAGAGATCCAAAGGGGTTGCCAAGGCACAAGGTGGGCAGGAGGAGGTGGAGAGTGGATGACACAGATTGCTCCAAAATGTCGGGTGTAGGGAGAGTTGGGGTGCCCTTGCTGGCACCTGGGAGGAGGCCATACCCCTCACCCTGCCCAATGGCACTTTTCACAGATCCTCGAGTGGGAAGAGCAGCAGCTGGACCAGCTGGTGGACTTCAGCAGTGCCAGGATTGACCCTGCACCCTTCCAGCTGGTGGAACACACCTCGCTGCACAAGGTGTGCCCAAACCCTACCCTAGAACCCCACCCGCACTCCCCGAAGGTTCCAACTCAGCCCTCCCTCTTCCTGCAGACCCACACCATCTTCTCACTGCTGGGCCTGGACCATGCATTTGTCACCAGCATTGGCCGCCTGGTGGGCATGGTGTCCCTCAAGGAGGTGAGTGGGGTGGGGAGAAGCTGGAAGGGCAGAGAGCAGAACCTGGAGCTGTTTGCCCATGGGTTTGGGGTGCCCACAGCTACGCAAGGCCATCGAGGGCTCACTGACGGCCAAGGGAGTGAAGGTGCGCCCACCGCTCGCCAGCTTCCGCGACAGCACCACCAGCACCGCCGAGGCCGACACCACAGCCCTGCACCAGCTCTGGGACCGCCACCAGCACCACCCCATGCCCCGCGAGGCAAGTCCCGGGGGCGATGACGATGATGATGCTCCCAAGGGTCAGTGAGACCCTTGAGGTCTCCCTGCCACATCCCTAGAAGCTGCAGGGACCCCTGGCAGGTGCCAGGGGATACTTACCCTGTGACCACTCCTGCCAGACTCAGCACAGGAGTGGATACCCTCAATCTAGTGCTGCTGTCCGTTCCTTGTGCTGGGGATTGGCGGGTGCACCCCAACCTGCCCCTGTCCCCAACTACCTGCCAGCTCTTGGGGCTTCCCACTTTGCTACCTCTGCACTCCCCCAGCCCCTCGTGCCCCCTAGAATGGCCACTGCCTTTGTCTCCCTCATGGGCACCACAGTGTCGCTTCTTGTGTTGGCCCAGGGGGACAGAGGGACATCAGGTCGGGGTGTCCACAGGGATGTGGGTGGGCACTGCCCCCTGTCCTCAGCACCTCATAGCTGGGAATGGGGGGGGCATCCTGCCGTCTTTCTGCTGTGCCCCCCTCCCCCCTGTAAATACAGAGATTTTTATATTAATTTAATAAATGGACTTTATAAACAGAGACGGAGCACTGAGGGACTGGAGGTGGGGAGGGGCACAGCCAGGGGCACCAGCTGAGCCTCAGCACAGCGTCGGGGTTGGCATCACTTGAGCCAAAGATCCTTTTTTCGTCGAGTGCCCCTCACAGTGTGGCCTCACTGCGGTACAGCAGCTGTGGGGGCTGGCCAGGATGGGCAGCAACCCGGCGCCGGACAGTGATGACCAGCGTGCCAGCTTCAGTGAGAGTGCAGCTCACCGACAGCGGGTCCGTGTCCTCAGGAAGCTGGCACTTGTGGGTGAAGGTGTCACAGATGGTGCCATCGTCAGCCACCTGTGGGAAGGCAGCACCAGTGCTGTTGAACGCAGCCTGGAGTGGTGGTACACAGCACATCCCCAGTTACCCCAGTGCTACTAATGGGGCAACTCCCAGTCACCCTGGCTCAACACAGCAGTTCCCAGTGACTCAGGGACAATTCCCAATTACCTGATTGCCAGTAGAGAGCAGGTCCCAGTTGCCCAAGTCTTGGCTTTTAGGGTAATTTCCAGCTACCCCAGTTCCAGCAGAGACTGTTCCCAATTGCCCACCTCCAGCAGAGAATGCAACAAAGCAGGAGTGCCCAGTTGCCCCATTCTCAATGAGGACATGTCCCAGTTCGCCCAGTGCAGGAGAGGTGCAGGAGAGCTAGAGCTACCTATTATCCCATCACTTAGGCAGAGCTCCCATTTACCCCAGTGCCAGTAGGGGCCATTCCCAGTTATCACCCCACACCCCCACCTGCAGGAGACAGGTGTCATGGGGCAGGACCCTCATTGTACCATGGCAAAGGGGGTATGCTGCCCCCTCGGGGTGCCTCACCTTTTCTGCCTGGATAGCAACATAGCAGTTGGAAGTGGTCACCACAATGTCGGGGGGCTCAAACTGGCTGACGTCGGCCACCACTTGGTAGATGTCACCCTGGGCACGCACCCAGGTGCCCAGGCTGCAGGGGTACATGGCACCTGGGGACTCTGTGGGAATTGGGGAGCTGCTGAGCGTGGGGGCATGGTGCCCAGGGACTGAGGCACTGTGGGGTGTGGGAGAGTATGACAACACCGAGGGAGGGAAGGCTGGGGGTAGCAGGCAGCAGTGAAAGTTTGGGGACTTAGAATGTGCTGGGATGGTTGAAGGGGGAACAGGGGTGCCAGGGGTATGGGAGTACTGAGTGGTCAAATGTGGTGGTCTGGGGGTAGAAGGAGGAAGTAGAGGTCTGGAGGCACCTGAAGGCACAGGTAGATTCTGGGGGCACTGAACAACCTGCAGACAGCAGCGGAATGGCACAATAAGCTGAAAACACGGGGAATGACCAGGAAAGTCTGGAGGCAGTGTGTTGTGGGGGAGGAGGGCACTGGAGTCATTGGGGATGTACAAGAGAGAGGGGGGCTAGTAGGGAACATCAAAGGGTCTGGGGCACAGGGGTGCTGAGGACGTAAGGGCAGCCAGGATGTTCCGGGGGGTAGGAGGTGGAAGGCTATGAGGGGTTCTGGGAACACCAGGAGGCTCAGAAGTGTCTGGGGACGGGGTAGCAAGGGCCCAGTGGTCCTGGGGACAGCTGGGACATTGGGGGTACTGGGGTCTTACAGGGGGAGCACAAAAGCATTTGGCAGAGGGTGAGGGCTGGAGAACAGTCCAGAGACCCGTACGGCACCTGGAGGGCAGTCAGGGTTCCCTGTCCAGCCTTCCCAGACTGTGCGGGGTGGGGAGCGTCCCATGCTGTGCTCAAGCACAGGGTAGCTGGATAACCCCTGGAGGGAACCCTCCCCGGGATAGCAGCGCCTCCCACTCCCCATCCCCGATACCTGGGTACCCAAACACCTCGTGTGCCCGTGCCCCAAAGGGTCCGTGCTGCCGGTCACCCTCGAAGCGGGATTCGCCGTGCCCCTGTCCATAGGCACTGATGAGATCGGCACGGTATGCTGAGGCTGAGCTGAGGGATGCCATGGCGTCTGCTGCCCCTGTCCCCAGGGCCCTGCCGTGGGGAGGGTCCAGCCACCCGCCAGCCACCACGGCCAGATGCCCATAATTAGGCACCCTGTCCCCAGGAATGCGAGATAAGGGATGATGCCTTGTCACCCTGTGGGGCCGCGGAGGGGGATACATCACTGCCACCACTGGCCTGCCACCCCTCTGGTCCCCCGGGAAGGAGGTGCCCCTCACCTCCAAGAAGAGGTGCCCAGCACAGCGCTCGCACAATTGACTTTATTCAAGACCTGGCAGGATAGAGGAGGAGGTGCCGTGGTGTGGACACCCCATGGGTACCCCACTGGTACTGGCACAAGGGGGTGGGGGGCTCAGGCAGTTCCCACAGATATGCACATGCGTGCACATGCCCATGCACTCCCAGGTGTGCACATGCACACACACACATAGAGCAAAGCCCCCCACTCATCTGCAGGCACCCCGTACCCCCCAGCTCATGGCATCCCAGTACCCGAGAGGGAGTGGTAGTGGGTGGCAGGGAGCCCATGGGCATGGCCTCAGGCCTGCTAGCCCCTGCAGCCCCGCACAGCTTGGCGATGAAGAGGCAGGTGAGGGGCAGGCCCCACATCAGGCAGTCCAGGGTAGAGAGGGAAAACTGAGGCTGTGGCCAGTGGAGGTTGATAGGGGTGCTGGGGGTGCACGGGAGCAGGGGTGCAGTGGGTGCTGGGGGGACCTCAGGGTGCAAGGCCAGAGGACCATGGCTAGGCTGGTTGAGGATCAGCATGCAGGGGGAGAGTGGCCCCACGAGAACATGTGCCATGCGGGAAGGGGCGTGCAAGCATTTGCAAAGGCTGGCATTCCTCCCCCAAACCACATGCCTGGAACCCCGGGCATGGGTTTGGGGAGCCCCCAAGTAGGGGTGCCACCCCCAGCCAGGACGGGGGGGGCTGGTCGCCCTTCATGTAGGCACTTGGTTCCCTGCTAGGGGTGATTGACTTGGGGACAAGGACATTGGTGACACTGCCTACCCCTTCTCTCCACCCAGCATTGCCTCACGGCGGACTTGGGGACCCCGGGCTGAGCTGAGTCCCTTGCTGAAGGGCTGGCTTGGGGCTGTGGTTCAGGTGGCCCAAAGCCACCAGCCTGGGGACCCATGCCCACCTGGCCCTGCAGTTTTCCTGCGCCAGCCCCATGTACATACAAAAGTATAGAAAGTCCCAGCACCACAGCACATCTGCAGCCCCCCAGCACCCCCCAGCATTCCTCCAGCAGCCCCATGTCCCGAGGCAGCCAGCAGTTCACAGTTTAAAACTCGGTCCAATAAAAGTTGGCCAGGGAGAGAGGAGAAAAGCCCCTCCCACACCAAACGCCCACCACCACCCTGGCTCAGGGTGGCAGGGGCACCACGGGATGCTCAGAGAGTTTCAGCCATGCCAAAGAGGTGGGGGGAAGCCCTGTGCCCTAAAGGGGAGCCCAGGGTGGTTTGGGAGAGAACATGCGAACAACCAGCCCCACTTACTTAGTCTTGTCAGTTGGGGGGGGCACATCTGGGCATCAGGGCGTGGGACAGAGCCCCCAAAGCCCTTCCCTGCTCTCATGCAAAAATCCAGGAGGGCAATGATGTGGCCAAGCAGGGCCAGGGTATGGTGGGGGCACACTGGCTGGGGGGGCTGCAGTTGTCTCCTGAACCCCTCCTGCACCCAGATAGTGAGATGGAGCAGCAGCAGGGCCCATCCCTCACCCAGCATGGGGTCTGGCCAGAGGACTTCGGCTGGGGGGCTGCACCCCCACCAGGAGAGGCAGGGCACCCTGCGGGGCATCAGGGCTCTTCGGCCTCCTCCTGCTCCTCCTCCTCCAGCGATGCCACCCCGGAGGAGGCGACATCGGAGACTTTCCGGCGCAGTGGGAAGTCCTTGCTCAGCACCACCTCATCCTCCGCAGGCGAGAGGCAGGCTTCGGCGTAGGACACGGAGTAGAGGGAGTCCTGGCACCGGAGCCGTGCCAGGCCCCGCAAGGCACTTTGGCTGGCTGGGGGCGGCAGCTTGGGCAGCAGCAGGTCCTCACCCCCCAGGGAGCCCAGCAGTTTGGCAGTGAGTTCAGAGGGGGACACCATCTCCAGGCTGCAGAGGCTGGAGCAGAGAGTCTCAGGGGAGAGGGTGTGTGAGGAGTCGCTCTCGGGCTCCCAGGAGCCATGCCGGACACCCAGCTGGCACAGGTGGCCCTGCAGCAGGTCTCGCAGCAGTGCACTGGCAGGCATCGTGCCAGGTAGCTCTGTGGGGAACCAGGATGTCTGGGTCAGTCCAGGGCTGAGGGCACCAGGCATGGCAATGCCCCCAGCCCAACAGGTTGGGAGCAGCCCCATGCCCCCTTTGTCCAAAAATTGCTGCATGCACTGGTTACTACCAAAGGAAACGCAAAACGTGGTCTGGCACCAGGGAGGGTGTCACATTGAAGGGTTTCCTCATCACTGGCATAGGCCAGTGGCATGTCTGACACAATGCCAGGCAGGGGCACTGCCCTAAATGGGGATGGCCAGGCTAGGGAATGTGCCAGGCAGCAGGCACACAGCTCCTTCCACCCTCAGTAGTGGGACACCCACACTAGCAGTGAGACAACACGCCTGTTTCCCATGGTGCTTACCAGTGGCCTGGGAGCTCTCTGTGGAGGGCATGAAGTCCTCGTCGTAGGACTCATCATTGGAGTCATCCCCATCCACTGAGGACCAGGCTCGCAGCTTGGCCTCAGCGATGGCAAACTGCTCTGCCACACCTGGGACAGGACAGGCACGGATCAAACACATTCAGGAAGGTAGCCCCAAAATCCCCCTGCCCCAGTGCCTCTGTGCCCATATGGCCACGGTATGGAGAGATGGGTGGGCGGATGGACGGACGGACGGATGGATGGATGGATGGATGGATGGATGGATGGATGGATGGATGGATGGATGGATGGAAACAACCCATGCCCACCACCCCTGCCCTCGGCCTCACAGGGAGCATTCCCACCAGCCGTGCCCCGCAGTGCCCACCAGCAGCAAATCGCGCCTCCTGCTCGCCCTCGCTCAGGTGGCAGTAGGATCTGAAGGCGCTCTCCAGGGCGGCAGGAGATTCCACTGGCTTACACCAGCCCTTCCACTCAATGAGATGGGCAACGCGGCCCTGCGCCATGGCAGTCGGCTTCGTGACGTGCTCCTTCACCACCTGCGAGATGCCTGTGGGATGTGCCCCCATGTCAGCATTCCCTGGGCCCCCCAAGTGTCCTCCACAGAGCTAATCACCCTGGGACCCAAAACCCCCCACCTTCCGCCCATGAGACCTGGAAACCCCATGCCCTCCTCTTGGGTACCAGGGACCCCTTGAGCTCCCCAGATTCCCCCTCCATGCCCTCTCCCAGAGGCCCAGACCCCTCATCTCAGGAGAGCTCCCTTGCCTGGATGCACCCGTGTGAACAGTTACCGTGCAGTGAGGAGCGGGCCAGGGCAGCGATCTCCTGGATGGTCAGAGCGCGCCGTGACTTGGGCAGCATCTCGACAGTGTCCTCAACATTGACCTGCCGGAGTGGACAGTGGTGTCACAGCCCCTGGCACCACTCCCCTTCTGGGAGATCCATGCTTCAAGAGGGGGCTTGGGCCCACTTGCTGCCTGCCCCAGGGGGCCAGAGGGATGTGACACAGAGACACCTGTGCCTGTGTGCACACTCCCACACTGTTAGGACACCCGTAAGCTGACACTGTGCGCACACACACTGTGCACACTCACACCTGCCCTCTTACGTGTGCATACACAGCCATGGTCAGTGCACACACACCTTCACATGCCTGCTCCGGTAAGTACATGTATAGACACACAGACACTCAAATACATGACGCGACCATAAGCACACACCTGCACACTTGTGCACACTCACACGTGTACATGCCCTGTGCTACTTAGTGCCACTGAGTGTCTGCCCCAGCTTGTGCATATCCAGGTGCAAGGCCACCACAGACACATTCCCCAGCACCCGCTCCCTAGCAGTGCACACACCATGCCAGGACATCCCACTGCATGTCCCCATTGCTATCTCGGCCATGCCAGGCCCTGAGCCCATGGCCACAGAGGAAGCGATGTGGGATTTGGAGGCGCGCAACAAATTGCATTGCCATGGCAACGAGGCACCGTGGACTGATTTCTCCCAGGATACAGCCCGGCTCATGGCTGACGTCAGAGCAGCCCCAAGCCACTGCGAGCTGGCAGAGGTATGACCAGGACAGGTATGGTACCGTGGGGTACTGGTACATGGATACCCTAGCTGGGCACGTCTGGGCTCTGTGGTACCTGGAGGAAGTCCTGGCTGTCGAAGGAGGCCTGGCGCACCAGCCGGGGCAGAGGACGGGCAACACTCAGCGGTGACAGTGCCTTCACCTCCTTCCACTCCACACACAGCGTCGTGTCTACAGCCACTGCAGGAAGAGCCGGGGCCAATCTCAGCGCCTCCGTCCCCCCAGCAGCACCCTCAGCCCCACACCTTCGGGTAGTAACCTCTTGCCCAGTCTGAGACCAGACACAGCTTGTTGCTGCAGCACCAGTGACTCACACCCGGGCAATTCTTGCGCCTGTGTCAGTGGTAACGCACGGCCCCAACCTGGCACTGGGAACCAGGCGCCCGTCCCAGCTTGGCAGCTGCTTCATTAGGGATGGGGGCAGCTGAACCAGGCTGCAGGGCACAGACCAGGCCAGGCAGTGGGTGTGCGGAGGGAGGCAGAGCTGGGCCATGACCGCAGGGGCTGGTGCTTCTCCATTGTCTTCAAAATCCCCCTCTTCAGTTCCCTGTCTCTGGGGCAGGAGGGAAAGGAGCAAGAAGGGATTGGGGAAATAAAAGTACCCGCACCTATCCTTCACACCGAGAGTGTGACCTCCTGGCAACAGCACCCCATAGGGATGGGTGCCCACATCCTCAAGAGCTGATTCCCAAACCCTATGCCAGGGGGAGGGGGGGGCTCATGTCACTGTAGCCCCCAGAACAGGCCAATCCCAAAGGAGTCAGGGTGTCCCTGAAGAGCTTCGTTTCCCCTGCAACAAGGTGGGCCTGGCTGACGTAAACCAGACACGAGGTGGGATACAGGGAGGCCAAACAGTGTTCCCTCCCACCCACGTTTGAGGGTAGATCCTGGCTCCTGGATAAACTGCTGATAGGATCGCCCCCACTCCCAGACGTGGGCAGAGGCACCCTGTGGTGATATCTCAGCATGAACACCCCTACTCCCTTAGCAACAACATCCCCAGGGCCTCTATGGCATGTCTGCAACACCCTCAACACTGTCCTAGCCCACACTAACCCAGCACTCAGAATATCCTCAGATCGCAGCCAGAGCCCCTATCACCCCCCTCCCTCCTGCAACACCGTCAAGATATCTGCAGCACCTCCATTCCACCCTACACAATGCAGCACATCCCCATCAGCCCCCGTAGCCCCTCCAACAGCCCCAAACACCTCTATTGCTCTCATAGCATCCCCATAACCCCCCAGGGCTTTGACCAGCACCCTGATCCCCCAGCTCCTTGCCATCCCCTTTGCACCCCCACCAACAGTTTCCCAGGGCTACAGCCCTGCCCTTTCAATCCCTCCAACTCCTACATGTTCTCACACTCCACATATCTCCCTGCACTCCCTGAGCCACCCAGCTGCCCCAGAGGAGCACCCTCAGCTCCCAAATCCTTGCCCATCTACAGCCCCTATAACCCTATATGTACCCAAGTCCTCCAGAGCCTTTAAGCTCTCTGTACCCTCAACATACTTAGAAACCTGATTCTCTGTGTATTCCCCCGACCTCCATAACTCCCCACAGCCCCCATAGCTTCCCAATGCCCATACACCACCACTCCATCCCCTAGACTCCCCTCAGCTCCCTCATAGCACCCCCCTGCTCTCCACCTTTCCATATTCTCCAGCCTCATAGTCCCAGACACTCTGATCGCATCACCTCCAGCCCCTCCACCGCCCCNGGAGGGGGATGAAAGATGAAGGACAGGATGGAAGGGGGGAACGGGGGAGAGGGAGGCCGGGAGGAAGGGGAGGTGAGGAGAGAAAGAGAAGACGGGAGGATGAAGGCAGCCGGGGAGGATGAAGGAAGAGGGGGGCTGAAGGAAGAGGAAGAGGGGGATGGAGGAAGAGGAGGGGGGGTCGGGGAGGAGGAGGAGGATGGACGAAGGAAGAGGAGGGGGCTGAGGAGGAGAGGAAGGCCGGGCACCGAGGAGAGCGCCGTGCCAGCACCGCGGACAGCGCTGCCCCTCCCGGCCCTGAACCCCCGGGGAGGGGGACAAGGGGCCACGACCCTGCAGCAACAGGGCACCCCTCAGTCCCAGGCCTCCCCATGGAAGGAGGGCTCTGGCCCTGCCTGCCCCTCCCCTCCCCTAAGGGGCTGTTGATGCGGGAGGGAGCACGCAGTCCACGGCAGTGTCCCACCCGAAGGACCTGGGTCGGGAACAGGTGGGTGCAGGCTTTGGGACATCACATCTGACAGCATCCCAGCGACGTCCCCTGCAGGAGATCCAGGCCAGCGTTGATGGCCAGGCTGAGGGGTTAACCTGCAGCCAAAGTGTTGTTCATTCTGAAACCTACTGATGGCAATTAATGCTGCTGTTCCTTTTCCCTGGCACACGAGGGCAGTGCCAGGGTGCTACCCTCACCTTGGCAAACAGGTTACCCAAAGCCCCTCAAAGGGCCTTTCTAGTTACTCAACTCACTTCCAGTCAGGGAAAGCTCCTGGCCAGTCCCCGGCCCCAGGCCTTTCCCTGCCAACTACTTCCCAGCATTAGTGCTGCCAGGACTGCAGCTCAGACAGATCAGCCTCTAATCTGGGGAACAGTCTCCAGTTAATTATTCTGTACCCTCTGGGCCATGGCCAGGGTGACTCAGCAAGAGGCAGCCCAAGGCAGCAAAGCCCAGCCTCCAGACCCCAGGGAGACCCCACCTTCTGTCCCAGCAGGGCCCAGCTTTGCCCCATCTCCGCTCCCAAAAAGGCAGGAGGGGGCCAAGAGAAAAACGCTCTCCCACATGGGAAGGTGTAGGGGGAACCTGGCACAAATCTCCCATCTCCTGCCCCAAAATCACACAGGTTCTGTCACTTGTGCCTGTGGGAAAAGGGACACTTGGGGACACCAGGGCTCTCTGCTCCAAAGCCAGGCTGCTGGCAGGGCTGCCTGCTTCACCATGGGACATGCTGTGCCAGGCAGAGCCAGGGCAGGGAATCCAGCAGGCCTGACTCCAGGCACATCCAATCCCCCTGCCACCCTCCCAGAGCGGGAATAGGGGATATCTACCCTTTGCCTTGGGGTGACAGGGGAGACTGATCCCTGCCCATGCTCGAGGCTGGCACCCCACAGCAGCCCAGGCACAAGGGACATGGGACAGGGGGGGCAGCAATAGCGGCACACGGGGCATTATTTAGCAATGTTCTTTTATTTCCAGTTTTAAGGTGAAAAGATGCCTTCAAATCTTCAATTAAATACTCCGTAAAGAAAAAAAAAAAAAAAAGGCAAAAAAAAATATTTACAAATTCACGTGACCAGTAATTGAATCCTTGTTTTAATAATTACACATGCGGCTCATCACATCCGGTGCTCTATAAATACAGGGGACGCGGATGGGGGCCGCCCTGTCACTCGCCCAATTGTGGCCTTAAACGTTTGGGAGGATGGGAGCTTTTGAGGTGTTGGAGGGGACTCAGCCTGGCCCAGAGAGAAGGGGCCACCCCTCCAGCCCCCCCCAGCACCCTCCCCAGGTGTCAGAGCAGGAGCTGGGGGGAAAATGATTTATATTTAAAATTTAAAAACCATCGAGGGGGAGGGCCAGGCAGTGATGGAGGAATAGAGAGGACAGGGGATGGGGAGAAATCACGCTCCTGTCCCCAAACCAAATTTAATAAGTTTATATATATATAATCTCTCTATATTTCAGCAAGAAGGGGGGAGGAGAAAGAGGAGGGAGAGGAAGGAAGAGATACATCCCCGTCCCATCCCCCCTCTCCATGACATGAGTCCAGGGGTGCTCTGCCCCTCTCCCAGAGACCCAGTGTGCCTGTGCTGGGAGGGGGGCAAGGAGGGCCCCCGAGGGGACCCATGGCAGCCACCGCCTCGGTCAGCATTCGTTTATTATCATCATGACAAACTAGTACAGGCCTCACAAACAGAACCAGGACAATGCAAGGAGAGAGAGGAGAACTGAAAGAGAGAAGGGGGCTGTAGGGGGCACAGCAGGTCCCTCAGCCCATGGCATCAGCAAGTCCATGTGTGGGAGGGGTTGGAGTCACTCCCCGGGGTGCCCCACTCTCTCTCCCCTCCTTTCTCCTCCTTCTCCTCACAGCTGTTCAGTTGTTGTCTGATTCGTCCTCTGCCTCACGGAGCCAGGTGAAAAAGGCTGTCACCGATTTGAGAGCCACCCCTTTGCCCTGCTGCTCAGCTGGGTCTTTGCTGGACTCCCATTTGTAGAAAGCCTCCTCCTTGATGACATCCTCATCGTAGAGGGCATCAAAGAACATCCGCAGCAGGTCTAGGGATGACAAAGAGGGATCTCTGCTATTCTCCAGCCACCAGCCAGTCTGTTGGGGCTGGTGCCTTCCACCCCCCTCCCCAACCCATCCTCATCCCCACTCACTGGGAGGCTGGTCCAACTTCACCACCAATGCTTGCAGGGCATAGAGTGCCTGGAGCTCCTTCTGTTCATCCCGCAGGTACTTTTGCAGCAGCTTGGCTTGGTTGCGGATGACCATGGCGTCCACACGGTATGGGTTCTCAACTGCAGGAGACAGGGCATGAGCGGGGACAGCACGAGCAGGGGAACCCCCACCACCTCTGCCTCACCCTGGTACTCACAGACAATGGCTGAGTGGCACACAGACGTCATCAGGGCCCTGATAAACGTGTTGGACGAGACCTGCTGCTCACTCAGATTGGCCTGGAAGGAGAAAGGTGGAGGACTGAGGTGGAAAGGGAGCCAGGAAGGATCCCCTAGACACAGAGGCACTGCATCCAGACCCGCACCTCAATCCAGTCGTGTATTCTTTGGTTGTTTGGGTTCTCCTTCAGCAGCTTGTCAATTTGCTTGCACAGCTCCTCTGAGGTCAGCTCCTTGCGGCTTGGTGTTTCTGAGCTGTCCCCCATTGTGTACTCCAATTTCTGGGGAAGCAGGCAAAGAGGGCTGTTAAAGGCAGCACAGGGGAGCATCATACTCCCAGCAGGGTCCCTCAGGGTCCCCTGACAGCCCACCTCTGCCCCTCACAACCACCAAGCCCCGACCTGCTCTGTGACAAATTTGTTGACATCCTGGTCCTCAGGCAGGAATTCCTTCCAGCTGAGGCCCCCGTCACGCCACAGCTTGCCTGCAGTCTTCTGGCTCTGTGGGACAGACAGTCAGCATCAGTACACCATGCCCTCCATCTCCAGGGAGGAGGATACTGTGGCTTGCCCATACCACCCCCATGACCCAGATACTGCAAGGGATGCCCCCCATCATACTCTCTGACAGCAAGGGGGGTGCAATCTCGATATTGTCACCTGGGCCCCAGGCAGGCTGCCAGTCCCCACAGGAGCTCCATGCACTTACCATGCCCTTGCACAACAAGCCCAGCACCTCAACTAGCAGCGTGGTGGCCTTCCCAATGGGCACCAGAGGCTTTGTGATCTCCCTGTGGGGCACAAGATCCGTCTGAGTCACCTGTACCCAGGGTCATGGGGGTCCCCATGAGTCCACCCATGCGAGCCTGGCTGAGGAACACAGCCCTCACCTGAACAACTCCTCCATAGGAATGCCTTCCTCTTGCAGAATAGGGGTGATGAGCTCAGCCAGGTACACCCAGATGTGTGGGATGTCAATCTCCATGTCCTCTGCGATCTCCAAGATTTCCCGCAGCCTGCAGGGCAGAGGGAGCTGTTGGGCTCCAGCAGGCCCCATGCCGTTGGCTAGGAGGGACCTCGGAGCTCTCAGTAGGGAGCCCTGCTCAAGGCAAGGCCAAATTCAAAGCCAGAATAAATACCGGCCCCCTCACCCTTTGTAGTACTGCTCCTTGGAGAGCGTGCCTGCTTTCACCAGCTGGCAGAGCAGGGCCCCCATGTGCTCACGAGAGATAGTGCTCCTCTCCAATGTTGACTCGATGCCATTCTGGACGAAGATGTAGAGCAAGGAGGGGCTGCCCAGTTCCTGCACACACTGCAGGGCCTCCTGTGGGGAAAAAGGGCATCAGTACTGCCCCACAGCCAGTTCTGGCTCCCCCTTTCCACATCCAGGCACCATCAGCGTGCCGCGCGACCGTGCTACCGCACAGGGAAGCATATGGCGTGTTAGGAAAGCCAGATGGTTAGGGAAGCTGTGCTCGGCCACCCCTTCCTCTTACCTTCATGTCATTAATGTGCAGGTATTCCTCTATGATTGCCTTGGATTTCTTCCCGAGCTCCTCCTCTGACAGTGCAGGTTTGGTGGATGTTGCAGGAGGTACTGGCTCTTGCTTAACTGTGAGGAAAGAGCAAGGATCAGGCACCACTTCGGACAGGCAGAGCCACAGGCCACAGCCAGACCCTGGGATTCTGCTCCCCAACTTACTGGTCTCACGGCTCCGGTCCCGTTCCTCCGTCATACTGGCAGCCTTGCGCACGGCCTCGGGGCCGCCCTGTTTCTCCCGTTCTCTGCTCCTGTCCTCTGTCTCTTTGCTGAAGCTCCTCTTGGTGTGGGCAGACCTGTTCCTTTCTGCCCGCTCCGCTCGGTCAGGACGCTCCAAACGGTCGCTGCCCTTCTCTGAACGTGACTCCCGGTCCCCTCTGTCCCCAGCCTTCTCTGACCTGTCACGGCTGGAGCTGCTCCTGGATGAGAAAGATGCACACAGCATGAAGACCCCATCACTACCCTCTGTGACCCAATACTACAGCGCTCTGCGAGTAAGGTTGTCCCACTCCAGTGCTCATCTCTTTTAGCACTTCATTATGTCTTGGGAGAAAACACTTTTCCCTATTTCTCCCCTGTTCCAACTCCTGTCCTTTGCCTTTTACTCTGCCTCTTGGCATGGCTGAGTATTGCCTGGCCTCATCCTGTCCACATCTTCCTCCTGCTGCAAACTGTAGTGAAATCCCCATTTTTTTCTTCTCCTGAACAAACTCAAACTCCAGCTCTCCTTGGGGACCTCACACACCAGCCTCCACAGGATTCCCTCCAGTCCATAAATGTTCACCTGGTACCAGCACTCCTAGGCCAGATCCAGCACCCAGATGTGGTCTCCCAAGTGCTGAACAGTAGGGAGTGGAGTCAATCTTCCTTGCCACAGGGACTCACCACTGACTCCAAATCTCCTGAAGGCCCCATCATGCCACAGGGGATTATTCCAGTCAAGACACCACAACTTGCCTGCACACCAACCAACCACAGCTCCATTCAGGGGTTCCCACACATCCTCCCACCAAGGCAGAGCTGGCCCCTCACCTCTGCACCACACGGCGGGACTCTGGGCTCTCGGCAGGTGTCGACTGCTGGAGCGCTGAGAAGCGGTTCAAGGTGCTCGTGGCTGGTCGCCCTGAATCAGATGCTGGGCGTGAAAAGAGGGAAGTCTCAGAGTTCAGCACCTCCCCAGTACAGGAACTGCCAAGGAAACGATCCTTCCAGCCCATCCCACAGCACCCAGCCAGTCCCATGCTGCCTACCTGAATCTGCGGGCTTTGCGCCAGACCCTCCGCTGCTGCCTTTGCCCCAGCTCAGCCGCCCACCCGGCGCAAAGAGCTGATTGTTGGAGTCAATGGATCCGGGCTGCAGGAGGAGAAAGACAGTCAGCTCTGAACTCCACACCGAGGCAGGATCCAGGCCAGGCAGCTGCCTTGGCTGCCACACCACACCTCCAGGCTCACCTTGGTGATCTTCGTCAGCCGGCTGGTGTCAATGGGCCTATTGCCCTTGCTGATGGGCACCGTGTTCCAGCCATCGTCTGCGACCAGGCTACTGCGCCCTGGGCACAAGAGGGACAGTTGTAAGGTGCCATCCAGCCTCCAGAGGTGCCCAGTGGGAGCAATCCACCTCTGGCAGCCTCAGGTGACCCTGAGACCAGGCACTCACCACTAGAGGATGGTCCAGGGGGTCCTCTCCTCTTGTCCTTCGACATGAGCTGCTGCACTTTGATATGTTCCCGATGCTCCTCCATCTCTGCTTCTTTGTGGATCTGATCGATGGTTTTGGGGCCCTGGTCTCCTCGCCGCGGCACCCAGCTATTCTGCAGAGAGCAGGGAAGAAGGGAAGGGGGCACTGAGCTGGCTGGAGAATGGAGGCAGAGACATTGCCCCTTCCTAGCCACCCCACCCTCAAAGCCTCAGGCTGGTCTCCTGCCTCAGCAATCACCGCTCTCCATGTGCTGTGACAGCTTTTGGCACAAAAAGGCTCAGTTTCTGGAGCCCCCCTGCATTAAACAGCTGCCAATTACTGTGTGCCCACTACCACTACCACGATAACCAAGGGCTGTGGCTATCATGGTGTCTCTGGGGCTGGCTACAGCTTACATACCCACCTCTTCCCTCCCAGGGACACAAAGATTGCTGGCACTCAAGAGGACACAGGCAGGCAGTTCCATAGGAGCAAGTAGAGGACAGAGAACAGTCCCCAGGCAATAGCATGCCATGCACCTTACCCGTCTGAGGTCAATCACATCCTGTAGCATGAAACGGATCCGGGATGATGTCTTCTTCTCTTTGATGATCTTCTCCATCTGATTGAAGTACTGGTCCATCCTGGGCTATAGAGGGACAGAGCCACGGTCACATATCTCCCAAAGGTAAGGTAAGGCAAGGTAAGGCAGGGCAGGGCAAGGAGTACCTTGGCTTTCTCAAAGTCCAAGTCCTTGCCAATAGTTGTAAGTAGGCGGCAAAGGCACTCAAGAGACTCCTCATCGTGGTTTTTGAGCAGCTTCACCACACAGTCATGCATGATGGCCTCTGTTAACATCTTCAGTTTGAAGAGCTCTCCAATGAACTTGATGTTGCCCAGAGATCGTCGTCGGGCCTTGTCCCGCGCCTCCTCCAGCTCATCCTTCATACGTGCCTTCTCCTCGGGCTGCAGGAAAAGCATCAGCAGGACAGGTCAGGAGACAGAGCTACCCCAAGGATACCTATGTCAGTTCTCAGCTGCAGCCTCCCACCCCAACTCACAGCACTGGCATCATCCATCTCCTTCTGCCGTTTCTCAAAGATCTCGTCGTCATCCTTGTCCTTCTCAAATTCCTTCTGGCAGCGGTTGAGTAGCAGCTTGCGAAAGTTCACAGTCACTGTGGGTTTGTCTGTTGTGGGCACTTTAAGCTGCAGGGAGAGGTATGACCCAAACAAGGAGCATGAGTTGTGCCTCCCACAAAAGCTGGCTAGCTAAGTTGACAGGGCTCAAAGCAGTGGAAAGCCACCCTACAACTTTGTGATGACCTGCTAAGACTCTGAACTTGGTCCTCCATCCACACAGCTGCTTCCCCACCCCACACAGGACCTGCACACTGCTGAGCTCAACTGAGGCACATGAACAAACCTCTGCCTGCTCAGCAGGAGACCCCCCCAGCTTCTGCTCACCCCCATAAGGCAACGGCACATATTAGCATAGGCAACAGAGAAGTTTGGCTCCGAGATGGCCTTCTCGAAGACGAGGTCGATGACACCCTTGAGCCGCTCCTCCGTGTCGATGGACAACTCCATCACCTGCTTCATCAGCTGCTGGAACATCTGGGGCGTCAGCTTGTTGAGGATACTGCGGACACGGCGGAGCAGCTCCTGCAAAGACATCAGGGTCAGCAAGAGCTGAGCACATTTCTTCCCTGCCCATTCACCATCCGCCCGCCCGTACCATCTCCCACCTGCGTCTTGATGTTCTCAGGATCCTCCTCCTCGGAAGCACGTTTGCTGCTGGGTTTCCAGGCCTTCTCAGCTTTGTTCAGCTTGACATCCTCATTGAGGGACACAGTAGCAATGATTTTCCGGGGTTCCTTCCTCTGGCTCTGCTGGGAGCGACGAGGACCCAACCCTGAGGGCTGACATGGGGAGAAGAAACTCAGCTCCTTCTCTGACCACCTGGGCCGGCTCCTAGAGTCCCCAGTCTGCCTGCTCAGATCCTCAACTCCATCACGGACATCAGTGGCCCAGACACAGTGGCTCGAAAGCTTGATCATCATGGAGAGGCAGAGTGGGACAGCATGAGTGAAGTGAGGAGATACTCACCAGGCCTCGGTTGCCCATGACGGGCCGGCCAAGGTTGGCGAAGGAGGGGGTGAAGTCAGGGCTGCAGTTCATGCCACTGAGGCGAATGGGATCGAGTGCCCGTAGTGGGGTCTTGTTGGCCTGCGAAGGTACACACGGCTGAGGATGCCCGGGGGCAGAGGAGCGGGACGGATCCATCCCCCAGCCTCAGTGCCGGGACAAGGAACTGGAAAGAAGGCCCCAGAGGTGCCTCCCCACCAACAGAACACAAGCTCAAGGGTCGTTGCAGATGCTGCAACAAGACCCTGAGGATAGCAGGGTTGTTGCAGTTGTTGCAGCAACTGTCCTCCACCCACACTTCCCCAATTTCCAGGGCCGCACCGACCTTGTCCAGCACCACATCTGTGATCTGGGGCAGGCCCTCAGGTTTCTGCATACTGGCAAAGATGAACTGGAAGCCCAGCAGGAACTCTCGGTCATATCGCTTCTTTTCCTCAGGGTTCAGAGGCTTCCATTGCTCTGCAGTGGAGGGTAAGAGGGAGACTCTGACATGACCTGTCCCATATCCTCCACTCTGAGCTCTAGCAGGTCTGGGCCCAAACAGGGACTAGCTAGGTGGGATGTAGACTACCACAAAGCTGCCCTGCCTTAGTACACCACAAGCACGGCACTTCTTACTTAGAAAGCCTGGTATCAATCACCAGCTACCCGCCTCCTGACAGGACTATCACACTGGGGTCTCTGTCCCCCACCCCACACTAAGCTTGAGGATAAGATGGGAAAGAAAAATGTGAGGTTTAGGACATGCTACTCGCACCCTCCCCACCACTGCATCCAGAGGTGGTGGCTGCCAGCAGAGACCTGTGCCAGGGCACAGCTCACCTTCCTTGTAGCCATACTTCTGGCCGGCAGCCTTGCCCTTCTCTGGGGCCAGCTTGTCCTCCTTCTCCTCCCATGTCTCTTCCGACTCTTCCTGTGGACGGGCAGGAGCCACGTCCTCTGCTTCACTGGCAGGGACAGACATGGGGGGCTTGTTTTCCGCCTCCGAGGCACTGTCACCGGTCTGAGACTGCAACAGGAAGAACACCAGTCACTCCAGCAGCCTGGTCCTGCCCCCTTCACCCCATTCCTCGGTGTCCACCCCATCTCAGATCCTCATTACCATCACAGAGCATCAGTGGCCCAGACACGATGGCACAAAGTAGAATTCATCACAGGAGGAGACTGGACATAAGGTGATCTCTGGACACCCATGGGACACTCACCTCTTTAAAGGCATCCAGCAAATCACCTACTGCCTCCTTCTTGTTCAGCTCCTTCATCCTTCGCTTCTTCTTTGGCACCGACACGGCGACTAGAAGAGGCAAGGAGGTGAAAGATAGAAACCCTCCTTGGTACCCTGAAACCAGCTACTAGGTCACCACCAAGGCCCCAGTAACACTGAGCGAGCTTCACAATGGGGTCACGGAGATGTGGTCCTGTCACCTCAGCAGAGTCCCCATCCTCAAAGCATTGTGTATCCACCTGGGTATCTGCAGCCCTGCAATTCTTACACATCGCCCAACAAGGCAGCCTGCTCCCTATGCATGCACCCCAGAATATACCTGTACATACATCTCACACCTTTCCCCATCCAGCTGCTGCATCTCAATTTACCCTGTCTTTCTTCAAAGCCTCCTATCCACACCACTTCTCTAGTGCAATGCTACCCCACCTCTTCAGAGGATCCTTGCAGACACCCATAGCCCTCTGCAGAACAGCCCTTATGTACACACTCCCATAACACCTGTCTCCATATACACTCCCCTCCCTAGCACCCCAATACACCAGCCCATAGAAGGTTTTCCCCAGAAGCACACCTGCTCTCAACCTGTGCTCCTATAGCCCCCGCTCTATCTCGGCACAGGCCACTCCATAAGAAACGTCTCTACCCCAGCACATTCATCTTCCCCAGGCACTCCTGTGTACTTGCATACTGCTACACAGGGTGTCCCACATCTTTCCTGCCAATCACCTACCTCCCAGTGTCCTCAAATGGCTGGAGACAGTCCTCAAATACAACCCTGATACACCCACCCTACGCCCCTGTGTAAGGCATCACATAAAATGCATTTCCATTCCCCATGACACCCCACACAACCCCGCCTCTACACGCACCCCATACTTCTCCACATGGAGGCACTCATCTCACCATCCACAGGCACTCTGCCCCTCTCAGTATCCCACACCCACGTGTCCTGTGTACCTAAACTCATCCCCCTCTCCAACACCCTCCTGGTACCATATGTCTGGAACCATATCCATGTGATGCCTCCAATCACCCAAAGCCCACACTGGGACACCCTGCAGCCCCACACACCCCAGCCCAGCATTCCCAACCTTGAGTGGTCGCCTCAGAGGTCTGCGAAGGGGCAGGGACCGGACTGAAGCTTCGCTCCTGGGCCTCGCCAGGGCCTTCACTCTCTTCCTCCTCCTCCTCTGCCGGGGGGGAGGCAGGGGTGCTGGGCTGGGCCGGCTCCTCAGGTTCTGAGATGGGGCTGACATCTAACTCAGGCTGCTCCTCGCTTGGCTCCACTTTGCTGGTGCCCTCCACCCCATTGGGCAGGGGCAGCTCTTCGGGCTGGGCAATGGGGGAGTCCAGGGAAGGCGCGGGCACCGGCTCGGGGACTGGCACCAGCTGGCACACGGGTGCCTCAGGGACCGGCTCGGGCACCTCCTCCAAGACCCCATTGGCCTCAGCAGTGGGCTCAGGGCAGGGCTCTTCCCGGGGTGGTGGGGGGCTGGGGGAGGCAGGTTTGGCGGGTACTTCAGAGGCCTGTGGTACAACAGGCGGTGGCGACGGCGCAGCCAGCACCAGGGGCACGGCTGGCACAGGGGCAACAACGGGCACCGACGGCACCTCAGCGGGCACAGGCTCCTGTGGGGTGGGCTCTGGAAGAGTAACAGCAACCTCCTCCTCCTCCTCCACAACCACCGTGTCCATGTTGGGTGCGGGCACGAGGGGCAGCTCTGCAGCCCCTGGCACTGTAGTGATGGCGCTAAACGTCTTTGGCGGGTCAGGCGGCGCCTCGACCTGCTCCGCTTTTGTGTCTGTGTCCACGGGAGGCTCCATTGGCACCAGCGTCACAGCCGAGAGCACCACAGGCTCCACCTCGGGAATGAGGGGAGGGGGAGGCGACGGGGAGGCCGACTTGCTGGGCTCCAGGGAGACGGGCTTGCTCACCACCAGCGCAGGCTTCGGGCGGTCATCTGCAAGGTGAGGGCACTCACAGGGGGCTCTCTGATCCCCTGCTCACCCCACACTCCTCCCCAAATCCCTCTATGTACAAGAAGGGTAGGGAGAGATGTGCCAAGCCACAGCACAGATAGGTGATGGGAGACAACAGGGTTCCTGCAGTACCCAGAGGACAGATGAGATGAACACACATCCCCCATAAACTTTCCTGGACGCAATATAGGGACACAGGTCCCCAGGTATGTAGGGAAAGGGTCTGATCCCACAAGCCCCAGGAGAAGCAAGGAACAGCAAGGTTGGCATGTCACACCCTGTAGTGCCAACTCCAGGAAGCTTGGCAGCAGCCATGCCAGCTGGCACACCCAGCCCTGGCACGGGCACTTACCAGGTCGGACAATAACTGCTACATGGGGGGTCTCTCCATTGGCCTGGGGCTCTAAACCACTTCCAGCCTGGAGGGGAGGTAAAGACAGAGTTGAATAGGCTGCATGCACTTCCCACTGTTCTAGCTGGGGAGTCAGAAGGTCCCTTTACCTGTGGAGGGGTGGGGGTGGATGAGGTCCTTGCTCCAGACATAATTTCTTCAGTAATGTCCTTGCCACCTTGGTTGGGGTCTCGTATCCGGATCTGTCCAAGGGTCAGGGTAGAGAGGGGAAGCTGTTGGCAGGGTGGGGACACAGCACGCAAGCCACCCCCCCTCCCTGAGCCCAACATCCCTGTCTCCAAAGGGAGAGGAGAGATTCATTCAGTCCAAGCTACGCACAGCTTGGGGGCTGGTGGGTATCGCATCCCCTCACAACAGGGCCCAGTGTCCCACAGACACTGGCCTGTCCCAATGCCTTGCAAGTCATCCCACCAAGCAGCTGGATCCAGCACCAAGTCCCCAAGCCAGTGTTCACCTCCAGATGCCAGGGGATCCCAAGGCATCATTATGCTGGCACAGGGACTGCAGGGACCCTCTTTCACTTCAGGGACAAGACAAGAGACCTCTCTCAGCACACAGAAATCATAGTGTCACCCCAGGCACAGCACATAAGCCCACAGCCTCACTGGCCCTATGCCTGCTGTGGGTCCATCACAAGCTACAGGGCAACTTATTGCAGTGTGAGTGGGGGGGACACATGGGTCTGGCCAGGACTACAGTGGGCAGCATAGTGCAGCCAAGCATTTTGTTCTCCCCATTGTCCAAACAGGACCTACTCCCAGTATACCACGTGCAGAGTTTGACCCCTTTCTGATAAGGAAAAGCCAGCATCCCCCTTCCCGGCAGCACCCCTTGCCCCCCAGCAAGGGGCTGTGTCAGCAGCCACCCGGCTTCCTGCTATAAATAGGCCCCGTGTGAGGCCTCTGAGAGCCGGCATCTCCGGGAGCAGACAGCAGTTGGCAGCCACGGCACCCCCGCCCTCCCAGGAGCTGTGACTCAGCACAACACTGCCCGTCGGGACAGCCAAGGTCGCCGGCACCCACCGTGTACCCCCAGCTCCCTTGCTAAGCCCCCCAGCCTGTGGGGGCACAGCCCTGTGCCACCCCGCTTCCCTGGCACGCTGCACCCCATGCCATCCTGCACACCACCAGCACCTGGGGCTGTCACCATCCCCCTCCTGCACATGACCCCCCATGCCTGGAGGCAGATGGCTCCTTACCGTCTTGCGCTCTCGTTTTGGGGGGATCGGTGGCTGCTGGCTCACAATGACTTGGGCAGTGGGGACCCCCGCTGAGAACTGCTGCACCCCCTGCGCCGGGTAATACGCACCCGCTGGAGGAGAGGAGAGAGTGTCAGACCAGCCAACCCAGATCCTCCAAGCTCGTCCTGCGGACTCCCTGATCTCCCAAACACAAGGGCCTGTCAGGAGCCCGGGGAGCTCTCGCCGCTCTGCAGCGAAGCCCCATCGCATCCGGCCTGGATCATCCCAACCCGCCTGACAGGCCTGACCAAATTCCTTCCCTGTGAAACAGAGAGCGTCCCTGCGCCACCCCCACGCCTAGCCAGGCCCCACAGGCACCTGCCGTGCCCACCGGCTCCACACCACCAATAGCCCTGCCTGGACTCTGTCATGCCGGGTACGGGTGTCATGGCTACCCGGGTGGCCGCCTTGCTGCCGGCACCCTTATCTCCCCAGGGCCGGCACCAGCCCGAGGGCGGCACCACGCAGCCTCATCCACACCCTCCATTCACACCCAGGCCGAGGGGCTTGGGTTCCCCGTGCAGCCTAAGCCCCTGGCAAGCCCAGCCCAGACAAGGGAGCTATGTTGAGGGCCAGAAGCAGACCTGGATCCCATCCAGGGCTAGCACAGCCTTCAAGAAGCACTCTGCTCCTCCCAGCGCATCCCTGAGCATCACCCCAGAGCAGAACCACAGGGATATGGGTGTGGGAGGAACAACACAGCTGGGTCCTGGTCCCCTCCAGCTGCAGCGCTTTCCTGGCTGCACCAACCCTGAAGTCACACAGGGTGCTCTGGTGACTGCCCCATCCCTATGTCAGGGACCCTCTCTGTGCTCAGGGGGGACACAGAGACACTGAATGGCCCTTATACACTTGGACAGATCAGGCATTGGGGGAAGGAGGGAGACCTTGAGTGGCCCAGCCCTGGGGAACAGACAGGAGGGATGATCTGACTCATTTACTGAGGAGCACACCATGGCAGGTCACCCATCCAGTCCTGGGGGCAAGTGGAAAGCTGCTGCCAGGTCCCCTGGGAAGAGCCACAGCAGCCCGAAAACAGAGGCAGGGAGGCAACCCCATCCTGGAACCTTGCAGAGATATCCAGCGCTGTGCACAATGGCACAGGCATGCTCTGGCCCAAGTTGGGGAGCCAACCACTGCCAGGGGCCACCTCCCTCCTCTGAGGGGCTGGCTGGGCCCCGGAACAGGAGGGAGGGAGGCTGGGCACGTACCTGGCTCAGGAGAAGCCCATTTCTGCCTTGATTATGCTTTGCTGTCATGTCGGAGCCAGGCCGGAGGCCTCGGCTCACATTTCTGTGTCTGCCAGGCCTCCCAGGACCAACCAAGCCTAAATATAGTCACAGCTCGGGTGGCCACATGTGAGCGGGGGGAAGAAGGAGGGGCTGCTCACACCGCACTCCCCCAGCACCGGGAGAGGGCAGGCATGGAGCAGTCCAACTCAGATCCTGGGGAGCATGAGCTGAGGGGGGTCAGCAAGCACTGAACTGCTCACCACTTTGACAGTGAGCAAGGGGGAACAGAGGATAAAGTCTGCCCCAAACCTCTGCCAGGCAAGTTAAATGTTAAACCGCCCAGATTTGGAAAAGGGTAGGGGTGAATAGACCAGTGGGACATGATGCCTACAATGCAGTCACAACATCTGCTACAGCGAGCTGGTTAAGGGGTCTGTGTTTAGCTCCCAAGTGCAGCGGGATGCATACAGGGGAGCAAGAAAAGGTGGAAGTGCTCAGACTGGAAAAGCACTGGGAAGCAGAGCAACCCCTCTGTCTGTACCGTAAGTCCCGAACTCTGTGGGGCTGGCTCCAGGGTAAAAACTAGGGGCGCCAGGTTGGACCGGGTACTGCTGGGTCGGGACAACATACGTGGAGCGACCCTGAAAGGGGAAAAAAGAAGGTCAGTTACATCCCCTGCAGGGCACAGACATACCCTCAAACCACTGATATAACCCCAAATCTGCCTGCCAATTAGTTGGGTGCCACGGCAGGGAACAGGACACAGAAAAAGCACACACCAGGTGCCTCGAGGGAGCTGCTGGGGAGGGTACCAGTGCTGCCTGCTGCCTCTCCACAGACCTGGCAACACCCTGCTCAAATCAATGGGTGCTCAGAGAACCTAGGGCATCACTCGCACCCTCCCAAAACCCCATGCAACACCTCCCACCAGTGCCCGTCCCAGCCCCCTCCCACAGAGCTCAGAGCACGGCCCTCACCTGTCCGGGAATGTAATAGGCTCCTTGGGAAGGTGTGTAGGATATCTGGGAGGGTATCATCATCACCTGGGAAGCAGCCGGATACACATGGGCAGGAGGGCCGGGCCGAGCCGTCGTGTTACTCTGCACGCGGGACGCACTGGCAGGAGGCTGTGCCCTGTTCTGGTAGAAATGCTTGGGGAGAGATGGGGCACAGCGTCAGCAAGAGCACCAGCATCTTCATCCGCCACCGCCACACACAGGAGGGAGACACCACCCCTCCGCCCCATCAGGATGCAGCCCCACCTCTGCACCTTCCAAAGCCACCTCCTCCCCCCCAGCACCGCCCTGTCCCCCCACCCCTGTGGGGCTGCCTGGGNGCCGCACGCAGCTCGGCGGCGGCAGCTCCCGGCGTGCTCCGCACCGGTTCCCGGAGCTCGCAGTGGATGCTGGGACCTGTAGTCCCGCCGTGTCACAGCCAGACAGTGTGTGGAGCTGGCTATTCGCGCCCCGGCCAATGGCGTTCATCCCGACCCAGCTTGTTTGCCGGGTAGGCGCATCCCCAGGAGCAGGAGCTCCAGCCCAGAGACCAGTGGGCAAGGAAGAGTCCATGCACGCACCTCTGGGGCAAGGAAAAACCGTTACCTGAAGAGACCTGAATCCTCCCTGTTAGCAAGTGCACGCATACAGAGGGAAAAGGGGAAAGAGAGAGAGAGGAGTTACTGGTAACGGGACAGGCCTAACGGAGGAGAGGACAGGAGATCAGGGAGCCCTCTGCCCTGTGCCCACATCCCAAATCCACTGAGGTCCCCTGTAGGGACCTCCCAAGGGGCAGGGAAGGGTCTGAGGGGCTCCGAGATAGCATAGCCAAGGATGTCACCAGATTTGTCACCAGCAGCTCCTCCAACACAAGAGGGCTGACGAAGGTCCAGAGCCTTGCACGGCACTGCAGGACCTTGGGAGACCAAGCAAAGTAGGGAGGAAGAGGAGGATGAGGAAGGGCACAGGCAGAAGCAATAGCCTGGGCTGAAGTTAGCACAGGCACAGCCACATGCTGCAGACTGCATGCAAGGAGGGAACTGGGGAGACACTGCAGAGAAACCTATCCAAAACTGAGCAACCAACTCCCACTTTCCCCAGACCATCCTGTCCCTCAGCTCTGGAGCCCCTCATGGGCTCCCCAGCCCCTTCACACCTAGGGTGGGTGTTTCTGTGCAGTGTCGGGGCAGGGTGTTCAGCATGCGGGGCAAGGGAAGCGGGTTAGTACCTGCTGGTGAATAGCCCGAGGCCCTGCTGGAAACTGAGAGAGGAGGAGAGGGAGGTTTGGGGCAAGGGAGGAAGGAGAGAAGAGCAGTCACTCGGTGGGCATCCTTGTTGGAGGCGACTGCCCACCCACCCCAGGGCCTGGAGGTCCTCAGGTAGCGGTTGTGATCCAGATCATGGGCGCACTCTCCCTCTGCGGGCGCGTGCCAGTCCCGAGGGGCACCACAGAGCTCCTGACACCCCTGGGCTCTGTGGTGGTGGTGGCTACTCAGCCAGGAGGCAGAAAGCTGCTGGATACCCCTTATCACCCTCTCCATCTAGGGGCAAACCCCTTACCTGGCGCGGCTGAGAAGGCGTATTCATTTGTGAGGTCGGTGCCGGGTTAAAAACCACAGGTGCTGTCTGACCAGGTGGGAACGTCGGCTGGAAGGAGGCAGGGAGGGAGGGAGATGGCACTGCTGCCCCCAGCACCAACTGGGGAGGCCAAGCTGCGTCCCCCAAACACAAAGGGGCCAGTTACCTGCGGCAGTCCAGGAGAAGGGGCAGGGTGTGGGGTTGTTGGGGCTCCTCCTGTGGGCTGTGGAGCTTTGTTCATTTCATGGGGTTGTGCATAAGGATCCCCTCGCTATCTGCAGGGACAGTGACAGTGGGCATAAGCCTGTGGTGGCAGCACCCCTGGTATCTGCCCCCTGTTTACATCAGCCCTGAAAACTACACATCTCCAGCCCCCTAGACCTACCAGTGTAAATCCAGACACTGGCCATACCCCACAGACAGCACCCCACCAAGCCACAGACCCTCCTGCTCCACTGGGCCATGGGGAGAAGCAGGTGGGCATTTCCAAGTCGCCCAGCCAGGACAGGTGGTAACACCCTATAAAGCAGAGCCCCTCATACCCCAAAACCACCCATGCCCACCAGCTGGACTGACCCGCCCAACATGACCCCAAAAAACCCAGTTGAGCTCCCCACAACTAGGCAGCAGTGCTTGTGATCTGCCACCAGCACCCTGGCCACCACCAATTCTGGGGGGCTGGGTGGGCCGGCGGCATCCCGGCGTCAGCCGTGCCCAGCTCCACCCGGCTGACCTACTAAACGCTTCCCCTGGCCGGCCAAACCTGTTCCTGCTGGTGGCGCCGGGTCCCCAGCACACACCACAAACGCCTACCAGGGAGGGCAGGGAGCAGCTCCCGCGTCCCCCCGCTCCACAAACGCTCCTGCCCACTGCCCTGCCCAGGGGAGTCTACAGCCCCCCACCGCTCCCGGCACCCAGGTAGCGTGGACACCCTCCTGGCTGTCCCAGGAAGGACTTGGCAGCCAGGGCCGCTCTCCCCGCCCCAGTGCAAAGGCCATCGGCGCAGGAAGGAGAGGCGGTACCCCTCATCCCACACCCTGCCGGGGGTCCCCGGCACCCCCACGGCACCCAGCGATCGCAGCCGTGGTGCCTCCTGTAACCTGACGCCTGGACGCGTCAGCACTGCCGGCCCCCAGCCCCGCTGCGGGCACTGCCAGACATGTCCCACCAACACGGGGACATGAGGCACCCCGACTGCCCAGGCCTGTTCTTATGGGGGTGCTACCTCGTCATAGGAGTCCCCTGAGCCACAACCCCAGTGGAGATGGGCCTGCCAGGGTTTCAGGACGTGGCAGGGACTGGGTTTCACCCCTCAGTGTTCCCCCCCTGCCCCCTTCTCACCAGAGACCCAAGTGCCTGGCACGGGCAACACCTCCCTGAGCCAGCTTAGCTCGGCCTTGAACCACTCACCCCAAAAGAGGGGAGGGGAATGCACCAGGGAGGGCAGGGACACCCAGACCTCATCTCCCCAGGCCCACACAACCAGGATACTCACCCCCCAGCGGGAAAAACCTGGGCCGGCTGAGCGGGCCTGCAGAGACCGTTCATCCGACTGACTGGGAGAGAGGAGGGAGGGGGGGGAGAGAGAGAGATCAGCCAAGGCCCCGTGGGGGGAGCACGGCCCGGCCCCGGACTGCCCCGACCAGCCCGGCGGTGCCGGAGAAGGCAGATTCCGTCCCGGGGGGACAACAGGGAACCGCCGCGGGGGGTTTGTAACAGGAGGAGCCGCCGCCGCCTCCCCCGCGCCAGGAGCGGCCGGGCCGCGGCCTGCACCGGGCC
>WEKX01012351.1:56555-66733 GCA_013390025.1 Pitta sordida | reverse complement strand
AGCGGTGGGGCAGAGCGGGGGCAACGGGTGCGGTAGAGGGGCATGAGGAGGGGGAAACGGGAGGAAACAGCGAGGGGCGCGGTGAGGGGGACAGGAGGGGACTGGGGCACAGGAGAGCCCGGAGGCTGGAGGGCNGACACTGGCACCACACTGACACTGGCACTGGCAATGGCACCGGCACCAGCACTAATACTTGACACCAGCACTGACACCGACACTGTCACCAACACCAGTACCAACACTGGCATCAGCACAAACACAGCCACCAGCACTTGCACTTACACCACTAGCACTTGCTGGCACTGCTGAAGAGTGCTATAGCAGCTGAGGACCTGGGGCTCTGCCACCCTGGCACGGGTGCTGCCACCCAAGATGGTCAAGTGAAGGGGCATGACCCTGGCCTGGCACACTTGGTGGGGCATCCGCATGCCACAGACACTCGTGGACATCTCTGTGCCCAGCCACTTGTGTGCACACACACACCTCCTGCTCACATGCCAGGCTGCGTCCCTAGCTCCACAGCTGGGGCAGGTGGCACTGCCTCACCCAGCACCTCCAGGCACTCTGGGGGGCATCTTCACTCGCCATGCATTACTCTGTGCTCCCTAAGAAAGGGAGGCTGTGCTCCCTAAGAAACTGCCTGGCAGCACCCCAGGAGCCGAGCAGTGACCTGCAGTGATGCCCTGTCCCGGGCATGTGGTCACGCAAGGCTGGGAGGTGTCGACACAGGGTGTGAGGTTGTGCACAGCCACGGCCTTCCCCTTGCTCACCACCACAGCTGTGCACCCCGAGTGTGTGTGCTGTGGCACTGGCCTGAGAGTGACATCAGGGTGCCATCTTCTAGGATGGTATGTGAGTGTGCATGTGTGCATCCACCTCTGTTGGTGCCGGTGCACTGCGGGGCGTGCGCGGGTACCGGAGCAGGGGATGCTGCTGCGGCTGTGCGCCGTTACCATTCGCTGCCGCTGCCGGAGCCAGCGGCCAGTGCCGTGAGGCGCTGGTGTGCCTCTCCTGGTGCTGAAGCCTAGTGCCGGTCCGTGTGTCCGTGTGCCGGCGCCCGTTGCGGGCAGCCAGTTGTGAGACCGGATCCTGCTGCCTGTGCCGGTGGGGGTGCCGGTCCGAGTGCCGGGGTCGGTGAGGGACGCTGCAGGTGCCGGTGCAGCTCTCTAGGTTGCAGGTGGCAGTGCCGGTGCAGATATCGGCGCGGGTGCTGGTGGGGAGCTCCTCCCGTGAGCACGGTGGTCACCTTGGCAGCGGGGCCGGACCGGGTGGAGCGGAGCGGTGATACCGGGCTGGACACCGGTGCCCCAGTTCCAGCCCCTCCCGGGCTGCCGGCGCCGGTGGCCTCCGTCCAGTGCCTGCCGTCCGCGCGCCACCGGTCCCAGTCCACGCGGCTCCATCCCTCCGGTGCGACCCCATCCCTGGCCGGCCCCGGGTCCCGTCCGTGTGCCGGTCCTNTCGGGAACTGGAGCAGGGAAGGGGGGGGGGATTACGGGGCAGTGAGAGCTTGGGGGAATGCAGGGGCTGCGTGGGGACGGGGCTAAGGGAACTGAGTGGTTAGAGTGTCCCTGTTCTCCATCGTGGGGGGAAGAAGGCCCCCCCAAACCCCTGTCTGGCGTTGAACAGAGGGAGCTTGGCTGGTTCAGACACGGCCCCACAGACCCTGCTCCAACAAGGCAGGAAGGCCACCTGGGATACAGTGATGCTGCTCATAGGATGACCCCCAAGTGAGAACCCCTGGAGGAGGCAGGGGGCCCTGTCTCTGAGGGTCTCAGCCCTACAGAGGGGGTAAGAGGAGCCCCAGGACTAGGTCCAGGTCCTGCCTTCAAGATGCCACAGGAGTTGCTGGAAAGGGGGTTCCAGCTGTTGTCCAGGATGAGGACCACCAAGGAGAAGAGAGGAGCATGTTGGGGAGAGCTGGTGCAGGGGCGGGGAGGGGCCTGGCTGGCCAAGCTTCTATAGGGTAGTGAACAACCCCTCTTAATGCCAGCATTTCCCAGGAACCCACCCCAGTGGGGGGCTTCCACCAACTACTGTATCAATCCCACCCTCCCACCGCAGGGGCTCTTGGTGATGCCCCCTCCCCATCCCAGCAGTGTGGCAGTGGGCAGAGCTGGGCACGAGGCACTCGCTCTGCTTCACCCCTCTGCCCATAATCACCATAATTGCACCCTGGCTCCTTCCTGGCCCCTGACTCCAGCTTTGCAGGCAGCCCCAGGCGTTTACTTCATTCTGCAGCACAGAACGGAGGGTGAGCCACAAGCCACCCAGGCATTAACTCTGAAGCCTAAGGATAGCTCATAACCAGCAGCATTGCTGTGTCTATTCCACCAAACCCCCCAGCATTTTCTTCTAGCTCATCAACCCCTCCAATGCTGCTGGCTCAGCTCCACCACCTCCCTCTCGGCTGAGTTCTCAGCAGCCCTCACAGTTGTGACTGTGCAAGCTGCCCTGCAAAGCCAGGAGTAAGGGGGACCCTGCCCTACTGACTGGTACCCTTGTAGTGCCCCTTCTCCCCGCATACACTCTGTCCTGCACCCTGGTCACCACCCGAGCCAAGATGGGGTAGGAGTCACTTCCAGATGTTTCAGATCAGTACACATCTGCATGGAAAGTTCCAGGCAAGGGAGGAGGGGTGAGGCAGCAGCACTAGGCAACAGTTGCCTGGTGACAGGGACCACATCTCAGTGGTGATGTGGCACCTGTCGGCAGGGCTGATGCCACAGCTGTCATGGCTACACGGAGGGATGCTCCAGTGGCAGTCCCCAAGTGCCCCACCAGCAGCTCTCCCTGTGCTCTCCAGGGCCAACTGAGGATGGGGACGACCTCCAGGAGAGGCCCAGGCACACTGAGGGGGGTCAGGGACTGCCTCAGCCCAACTTTGTACCCACTGAGCAGGCACCAGCCCCCACCATAAGAGTCAGAGCGTGTGACAGGGTGGGGGACAGTCACCCCCATGCCCCTGTCCCAGCCTGCTCCCTCCCTCAGCAGATGCCCAACTACAAGCGTGCCACACTTCAAGACGAGGAGGGGCCAGAGCCAGCAGGGGATGGCAACGCCTCTCCTGACAGTGTGGAGGTGAGGTCTGCCCCAGGTCCTCCATCCTTCCCCTCTCCATCCTCACTGGCCCTCACCCCACCCTCAGCAGGAGCCTGCCTGCAGCCAGGTGGGCTGTGGGAGCAGGCCTGGGAGCTAAGCCAGACCTGGCTGTCCCCAGGGATGCGCTGGGAGGCAGCCAGAATGCGGCACAGAGTGTGCCTGGACAATTGTCCTTCCTTGTGGCTTGGGGGGGGCTGCCAGTACCCACCGACAGCTTGCCAGGGCTGGTGGGGAGGGATCCGACCTTCTCACACAGCTGTGCCAGGCACCTGAGAATGGCAGGGGAAGGAAGGGGAAGCAGTGATGTTTGATCCCTCCGTGGTGCGATGGCAGGCCCTGCTCCTACCCAGGTGGGGTTTCGGAAGGGACCAGGGACGCTGCTGAGCCACCTGGCATCACGCAGCCAGCTGGAGCTGGTGCTCTGTGCCATCACCGTCTCTCTGGCCCTGCTGCTCAGTGTCGCTGTCATCACCCTGGCCATTCAATACCAGAGAGGTAGGGAGTGTTGGCAGTGGTGTCCCCACATATGGGTGGACATGGGAGGATGAGGAGTGATGGGTCAGCCTGAAGCGCCTGCCCATCCCAGGCCAGGGGCAGGGCTTGGCCTTGCTCTGTGCCTCGGTTCCCACAGTACACTTGCCTAGCCCCAGGCATTCCTTCCCTGCCAGATCCCTCTCACAGCACATGCCTGACAGCTGCCTGCATCCAGGTGGCCAGCAAGATTCTGGAGGCCCTGGATACAGAGATGGACCCATGCCAGGACTTCTACCAGTATTCATGCGGGGGCTGGATAAAGAGGAACCCACTGCCCAATGGACGCTCCAAGTGGAGCACCTTCAACAGCATCTGGGACCAGAACCAGGCCATCATGAAGCATCTATTAGGTGGGCACCAAGGGGTCATGGACACTGAGGGAGTGATCCCTGTGTCCCTGGGGGTGACCCACAGCTTCCCACAGAGAATGCCACCTTCAACTCCAGCAGCGAGGCGGAGCGGAAGACACAGCGGTACTACCTGTCCTGCCTCAAGGAACAGAGGATAGAGGAGCTGGGCTCCCAGCCCCTCATGGAGCTCATTGACAAGGTGGGCAGCCATCCACACATGAGCTGAGCTGTTGGGGCTCAGCCCAGCACATCTCCCACTCTGCTCTTCATGTACATGGGGAAGGAGCAGCCCTCGGGGATGGACCACATCCCTCCTTGAGGTGCCAGGTCTGTCTGCCGGCAGATTGGGGGCTGGAATATCACCGGCTCCTGGAACCAAACCAGCTTCATGGAGGTACTCAAGAGCGTGTCAGGCACATACCGTGCGACCCCCTTCTTCACAGTGTACGTGGGTGCAGACTCCAAGAGCTCCAACAGTAACGTCATTCAGGTTGGCACCTTGGCACTGAGGGGTGGCAGGCACCAGGTGGCACTGGGCTGTCTATACTGCTCCTCTCTCCTCCCAGGTGGACCAGTCAGGCCTTTTCCTTCCATCTCGGGATTACTATCTGAACAAGACTGCCAACGAGAGGGTGAGGCTGAGTGTTGGGCATGGTGCTGGCAGTAATCACGGGAAAGCCATACCAATGGGGTGTGAGCAGCTCTGGGACACACCTGGCACCTGCATCTTGCCCACTAGGTGCCCATTCCAGGGTGGTGGGATGACCTGTGGTCAGCACTGAGACAGGGCTTGGGCTCCCGCAGGTTCTGGCAGCATATCTGGACTACATGGTGGAGCTGGGCACACTGCTGGGGGGCACCCCAGAGCCCACGCGCCTCCAGATGCAGCAGGTGCTGGACTTTGAAACCCAGCTGGCCAATATCACCGTGCCCCAGGCTGAGCGGCGGGACGATGAGAAGATCTACCACAAGATGAGCATCGCTGAGCTGCAGGTGGGCACGGCTCAGTGCAGTCTGGGGAAACCCTCCAGGGAGACATGGGGAGTTGTCCACTGGGACACCAAGGGGTCCATGCTGACTGCTGTCCCCTCTTCAGGACACCCAGGGCCACCCGGTCCATTCTGGGACATGCACTGTGTGCTGGAGTGAGGTGTTCATCCCTCCAGTTGTTAGGATTTGGGAGGAGCTGCTACCTCACACAGTGGGGCCCAGGGTCCCCCTCCTTGTCTTGCAGCATTAAGACCATCAGGAAGGAAGGGTTCTTGGGGGCAGAGGGGGATCTGTAGTGGTGAGGAACCTTGGGACCTTCCCAGAGGACACATCCCCTTCCCTAGGGGATCCCCTCCATGCTGAGCAGAATGCAGTAGAGCTACACCAAGCACTTGATGCCATATCCTAATGTCCCCTCCAGGTGCTGGCCCCTGCCATTGACTGGCTGGATTACCTGTCCTACTCCCTGGCCCCACTGGAGCTGGCAGACACGGAGCCTGTGGTAGTGTACGGGGACACCTATCTCCAGCAGGTCTCTGACCTCATCAATGACACTGACAGGAGGTGAGCCTCCTGTGTGTCCTCAGGTGTGCCCTCCCATGGCACGGGCACATTTTGAGCTGACCGCTGGCTAAGAGTCTGCCACATTCCCATGGATTATGGTGAGGTGTGGCATCTCTGTCCCCACAGCATCCTGAACAACTACCTGATCTGGAACCTGGTGCAGAAAACGGCCTCCAGCCTGGACCAGCGCTTTGAGACAGCCCAGGAGAGGCTGCTGGAGACGCTCTATGGTACCAGGAAGGTAACAGTGGGCCCTGGGACCAGTCTGCTCTGTCCCCAGTCTGGGAGTAGCCAGGACCTCTCCTGCCCTTGGGACGCCCTCAGGATGATAAGCACTGGATGCTGCAGAGGGAACCCAGGGATCATTTTTCAGGATGGGTGTTTAGCAACTAAGCATCTTCCCTCTGGTGAGGAAGCAGAGCCAGTCTGGGTGAAGGGTAGGGGATCAGGGGAGTGGGCTGGGAGTCTCACAGACCCTCATCTTGTTCCCACAGTCCTGCACACCTCGCTGGCAAACCTGCATCTCCAACACAGATGACACACTGGGCTTTGCCCTGGGCTCCCTCTTCGTCAAAGCCACCTTTGACCGTGACAGCAAGGCCATCGTGAGGACAATTCTGCCCCCATTCCCCCCCTATCACCATCCGTGGGAATTCCATTTCCCCCCAAGCCCCAGGGCTGGAAGGTGGGGATCCAGGAAATGCGAATCCCAGCCCCAGGGAAATTACATCCTGTCTACCCTATCCCCATCCAGGTGCTATGCTGGGTAGTGGGTCTTCATTCCTTCTCCTCCCCAGGCTGAGGAGATGATTAGCGAGATCCGGGCAGCCTTTGAGGTGTCTCTGGAGCAGCTGGACTGGATGGATGACAAGACCAGGCAGGCTGCAAAGGAGAAGGTGACCCCCCGGAGGGAAGTGGGTGTGAGACCTCAGCCCCTGCCAATAAGCCCTGCCATGTCACTCTTGGGGCCTCTCCCCACGCAGGCAGATGCCATCTATGACATGATTGGTTTCCCTGACTTTATCCTGGACAACAAGGAGCTGGATGATGTCTATGATGGGGTAGGGGGTACTTGGCTTGTGGGGAAGGAAGCTGGTCCCTGCTTACACCAAACCCTGGGGAGCCCCATGGTGGGGCCATGTCTCTGGTTGAGGGACAAATCTGGGATGTTGTGCAGAGCCACACTGGTACTGAGTGCATCCTGGCCAGGGTGTGGGGAACCACTCCCCTGGACTGCTCCTCATCCCTCCTCTTCCTCACCAGTACGAGGTCTCTGAAGATTCCTTCTTCCAGAACATGCTCAACTTCTACAACTTCTCTGCCAAAGTGATGGCTGACCAGCTCCGGAAACCCCCCAACCGTGACCAGTAAGGGGGAGGACCCAGGGTGGGCAGAGGATGTGACATCTGGGTGCCTGGGTGTCACTGGTTCAGTGGTGAGGAGGTCCCATCATGGGGTAGCACAGCACTGTAGGTCACCACTGTAGGTGGTGGCTTTAGCTTGTCCCCGGAACACGGTCCCTTGGTCACAGGATGGGAGCAAAAGTGCCAGCAGAGCAGTAGAGGGAACCCATGGTGGGTGATGGCACAGGAGGGTGCTGGGGCAAGAAGTGACACATGCCTGACACTGTCTCCTGTGCCACTTCCCTGCCCCAGGTGGAGCATGACCCCGCAGACTGTTAATGCCTACTACCTGCCCACCAAGAATGGGATCGTCTTTCCTGCCGGCATCCTGCAGGCTCCCTTCTATGCCCGCAACCATCCCAAGTGAGCTTGGCATGGGGGACACCTCCTGGGCATGGGGGGGCCAGCATGCCATGGAGTCCCCCACAGACACAAAGCAAAGCCCTAGGAGGCTTGAGCATCCTGCTAGGCCTTACATCCTGCAGCCAAGATAGCTAAATCCCCTTAGGACCACCAGTGTCCCCAACAGGACTCATTCCCATCTGGGTCCCAGCTGGAGTTGAATCTCATCGGGTGCCCAGGCTGCAGAGGAGGTGCCCGGGCAGAGGCAGACTACAACACCATCACCCCCATATCCCATACTTACCTGTCTCTTTCCCATGGCCCCACAGAGCCCTTAATTTCGGTGGCATTGGTGTGGTGATGGGGCATGAACTGACCCACGCATTCGACGATCAAGGTGAGAGCCTACGGGCAGCACTAGCCCTGACCCCTGTCACCTTCCTGCCCTCCCCAGCCTCCCACTCATCCCTGCCCTTGGCTTGGGCAAGGGGTGCCCTGGATGCACAGGGGTCCTGCTTTGCCATCCATTGCATCATGCGTGCTTGTCCCCTCCCAGCCACCCCCCCCTTCTATCGTCCTGTCTCCCCAGGTGGCACCCGCCGATACCTCCCCCCGGCTTCTCTGTGCAGCTTTCGCTCCATCCGCTTGGTGAGGACACGGTGTCTGCAGCCCCGGCCCCATCCTCATCCTCCTCCCTGTGGGGCATGGGACGGGTTCCTCTCACATCTGCTCTGCTTTGCACCTTCACCACAGCCCAGGAGCAGACAGGGGGTCCATGGGGGAATTTGGGGGTCACAGATCTAGGTTGGGACATTGGGGATGCACCAGGAGATGGCTGGGGACCCAAGTGCATGGCTGAGCCCCAGCCAGAGCCTCCCCAGGGAAGCTGCAGGGGGACAGAGTCCCCTGGTCCCACCCCACCGCACGGCTCGGTTCTGCAGGACGAGAGTACGACAAGGAGGGAAACCTGCGGCCATGGTGGCAGAACTCCTCCCTGGAGGCCTTCAAGAACCGGACGGCGTGCATGACAGAGCAGTACAGCCACTACACCGTCCACAGCGAGAAGGTCAATGGCCGGCAGACGCTGGGCGAGAACATTGCCGACAATGGGGGGCTCAAGGCAGCCTACAACGTGAGTGCTGCCTTCTAGAGGGGACAGGGACCCCTGCGCCTGTCTGTCCCTCCCTGGGGCTTCAGGCTAGCTCTCCCACAGGCATACAAGTCCTGGCTGCAGAAGAATGGGGAGGAGAAGCGCCTTCCAGCCCTGGGGCTCACCAACCACCAGCTTTTTTTCGTGGGCTTTGCACAGGTAGGGCTAAACGGGATAATGGGTTTCCTGTCCCCAGCTGCTCGGAGGCACCTCACAGCCCCCCATCTTGCCCTGAGGTGTCTGTCCCCATCCCTGAGGCTGCTCCCACTCCATCAGGTGTGGTGCTCCGTCCGGACGCCTGAGAGCTCCCATGAAGGGCTGGTGACCGACCCCCACAGCCCCGACAAGTATCGTGTCATCGGCACCCTCAGCAACTCCCGGGACTTTGTCGAACATTTCGGCTGTCCCCTGGGCTCCCCAATGAACCCCGGCAAGCACTGTGAGGTGTGGTAGGGACGGGGAGGGTGCTGCGGACAGAGGGAACAATGCCCTGCTGTGCCCCCGGTCCCAGCCCCTGCTGGCTGCCGGAGCTGGCCACGGGTGGAGAGCAGAGGTCACGCTCTGTCGCGGTGCCCTTCCTGTGCACACACCACACACCCCAACTCTGCCCCCCTCCCCGGCACACACAGCCCCACACCAGGCACCCACTGCTGCCCCATCCATGGCCTGGGGCTGGACACAGCCGGCAGAGGGACTGTAGCAACCCCAAAATGCAGCTCTGCCCCGCAACCCTGATGTGCTTGAGTCGAGCACAGCTCAGCGTCCCCTTGCACCGTGTTTCCCTCCCTCAGGTGGGCAGGTCAGAGGGGTCCCAGGGAAAGCACTAGAGCCAAGATATCCCCGCTCCAGCCCCCCAGCCTGCCAGAGACGGAGGCTGGGGGCCACCCGGCTCCACACTTCCCTTGTCCCCTCCTGATCCAGCTTGGCTTCCCCATCCACCTCTGCTGGGACCGGCGGGCGGCAGCGGGGACTCTGGTGCCTTCAGCTGTGGGTGGCAGTCGCCAAGTTTATTTAACAAATAAAAGCAGTTTCCACTTACTCCAGCAGCTGGACGTCCTTCGCGGTGTCGGAGCTGGGAGAGAGGTGGGATCTGGAGCTGGGAGGGGGATGTGTGTGTGACTCAAAGGCTGGGGACACGTGAGAGCTGAGACATCCCAAGTGACCGAGGTAGGGGAGCGGGTGATGAGATGTGCGGATGGATGGAGGTAGGGACAGACGGCAGGGTGGGGCGACGGGAAATTGGCCAATGTGACACCCATCCACAAGAAGGGCAGGAAAGATGATCCGAGCAATTACAGACCAGTCAGCCTGACCTCAGTCCCAGGCAAAGTCATGGAACGGATGGTCTTGTGTGCTATTATGCAGCAACTACAAAACGACCATGACATTAGATCTAGTCAGCATGGATTTCGGAAAGGCAGGTCCTGCCTGACCAACCTGATCTCCTTTTACGATCCAGTGACTCGACTAGTTGACGACAAAAAGGCTGTGGATGTTGTGTACTTGGACCTTAGCAAAGCCTTTGACACGGTTTCCCACAATAAGCTTCAGGAGAAACTCCTAGATCATGGACTGGATGGAAACATTTTATGCTGAGTTAGGAATTGGTTGGATGGATGAGCTCAGAGACTGTTGGTGAATGGTGCCACATCCAGCTGGTGGCCAGTCACCAGTGGAGTCGCACAGGGGTCAGCGTTAGGCCCGGCCCTGTTTAACATCTTTATTGACGATATGGACGAGGGAATC
>WEKX01012351.1:45235-56447 GCA_013390025.1 Pitta sordida | reverse complement strand
CTGGGGGGTGTTGGGCTGGATGGTCCTGTGGGTCTCTCCTGGCTCGGAGTGGCCTGTGTGCCTGTGAGGGATCTGGGTTTATGTTCACCACTCTGGGGTGTGCGTTCGGTCTCTGTACGGGTGTTAGATGGCGAGTTGGACTAGATGATCCTTGTGGGTCCCTTCCAACTCACAGTATTCTGTGATTCTGTGTGACTCAGAGGCACGGGGGTCCTCGCTAAAGCCCAGCTGCCCCCACCACGAGTGACCCCAACCTGCCTCGGGACCGAGCCGGGGCCGAGGCCCCTCCCCGAGCCCCTGGGGCCCGTCCCGGCGGGTCTCTCCCCGCACAATGAGAACACAGCCCCGCATCGGCTTCTCCAAACCCGCCGATACCGGGACCCTGAGGGAGCGCTCGCAAGGTCTGCCGGGATTTGTGGTCCGGCTCTCGGGCGGCGCAGGGCACTTCGGGAGCTGTAGTTCGGCACGAGGGATGTTGGGAGCGATACTACGTAGTTCAGGAACGGCCCGGAACCGCACGCCAGGGTCTGGACTACACTTCCCAGCAGGAAGCGCGGCGAGGCCAGGATCCGGGCCTGGGAGCCTCGGGGGTACGGGGGCAGCGGGGCCGGGGCGGCGGCGGGGCCGGGGCGGGATAGACGGGGGGAAGCTGGGCCCGGACGGGCTTGGGTGGTACCCTGGGTCAGACCCCTGCCTGTGTCACAGGTGCTGCGCCTCAGCCTGATCCCGTGTGCAGTACACGGTGGGCACCGGGCCCTGGCTGGGCCGGGGGTGCAGGGCCGGGCCAGATACCGGGCACCTTTGGGTGTTGGAGCTGAACTGTCCCCTCCGGGGCTGCGGGCGGCCTTGGCCCTGCGGCGGCAGCCTCAGGACAGGGGCAGTGGGCTTTCCCTGGCCTGGGAAAAGAGGCATTGGCGTGTCCCTGCTCCTGGGCGACACGGCCCCCTCACTCAGCCAACATGCTCACCTTGCAGGTGTTGCTGCCCAAGCCATGGACATTCCCATCACGCCAGGGGAGCTGCTGTGTCTGGGCTCCAGCCTCGCCTTCTCTGGCCTCTTCTACTACATGTACAGGAAGAAAGCCAGAGTTGTGGCACGCATACAGGTAGCCATGTCTCTCGGATGTTCTCTCCTGTCCAGTGTCCCTTCCCCACTGCCCTACACCCTTTGATTTGGGTGCACACACTGATGCCTGCTGCGTTCTGTGCTGACATCACAACACAGGACCGAGCAGGTCACATCCTGCCAGAGGTCTCCACAGAGCCATACTTGGCCCACTCTCTGCCTCTGCCTCTGCTCTTCCAGGAGGCCCCAAAGCTCCAGGTTGATGATGATTTGCCAGCCCTGGTGTCTGCAGCTGATGGGAGGTGCCTGCCTTATGTTGCCCTGGAAGGTAAGGACACCCTGTGGCCCTGCAACAGGGGCAAGGGCGTGGCTCTCCTTCAGCTGTGACACATCCCTTGTCCTTAGGCGTAGTGCTGCCAGCCCGGGCTGCACTGCACAGCCGCTACCATGAGGGGCTGCAGGGTGTGATCCAGAAATTGCTGGTGAAGGAGCATCGGCTGATCTGGAACAGCTTGGCCCGGAGCTGGTGAGCAACGGGAAGGGACCTCAGGGGTGGGCTTGCACCAGAGGGTCCAGACCCTTGCCCTCTGGGGCAACTTGAGAGGCAGAAGGTAACTTCGGTTAAGGATTTTAGTCCCTATGCCTGGCTCAGCCCCAGGACGTCAGAGCTCCTCTGCATTGTGGCCAGCAGAACCAGGGCAATGATAATCGATCTACACTCAGCACTGGTGAGGCCACGCTTCGAGTCTTGTGTCCAGTTGGGCCCTTCAATTCAGGAAGGACATTGTGGTGCTGGAGCGAGTCCAGAGAAGGGCAGTGTAGCTGGTGAAGAGTCTGGAGTGCAGCTCTGATGAGGAGCAGCTGAGGGAGCTCAGGATTGGGGTAACCTTATCGCTCTCTACAGTTACCTGAAAGGAGATTGTAGCCAGGTAGGAGTCAGCCTCTTCTCCCAGGCAACTACAGTAACAGGACAAGAGAAAATGGCCACAAGGTATTCTAGGGAAAGTTTAGGTTAGACTTAGGAAGAATTTCTTCACAGAAAGGGTGATTACACATTGAAATGTGCTGCCCAGAAAGCAGGAACAGGGGGCTGCAGCACCAGGGAGGTGGTGGAGTCACCATCCCTGAAGGGGTTTAAGGAAAAACTGGATGCGGCGTTTAGTGCCATGGTCTAGTTGACAAGGTGGTGTTCAGTCATAGATTGAACTCGGTGATCTCAGGGCTCTCTTCCAACCTAATGGATTCTGTTGTCTGCATTCCAACCCTCTGTGCTTGCAGGAGCGAGAGTGAGCGGGTGCTCTCAGAGCAGATCTACACCGTCCCCTTCCTGCTGGCCTCGCCAGGCACCGAGGCAGTGACACAGGTGAGCGTGGACAGCCCGCTCCAAGCCGTCTGCCTGCCAATGGAGATAGTGTACGAGCGGTTCCATCAGCCAACTCACGGCTTCCGCGACCTGCTGGGCCAGTACCTGATTGGGGAGAAACCCAAGGGCGTCCTGGAGACGGAGGAGATGCTGCGGGTGGGGGCCGGGCTGACAGGCATCGGGGAGCTGTCCCTGCACCCGGACGGCTCCCTGCACCTGCAGCCGCCAGCCCGAGGGGGCGAGTTTTTCCTGTGCCTGGGGGATTGGCAGACGGTTTTGTCGGAGCTGGAGTCAGTCAGCGGGCTCTGGAAGGGGGCGGCGGTGCTGTGTGCGGCCGCGGGGCTGGCCGTGCTCCTGCACGCCCTGTGCCGTGCCTACCGCCGGACCCGCCCCAAGCAGCAGCAGGAGGACAAGGAGCTGGATGGGGAGGAGGCTGGGGATGGAGCACCCGAGGACTCCTGCGTGATCTGCCTGGCACGGCCCCGCGAGTGTGTCCTCCTGGGCTGTGGCCACATCTGCTGCTGCTTCCGCTGCTTCCAGGCCTTGCCCGCCCGCCTCTGCCCCATCTGCCGGGGGCCCATTGACCGTGTGGTGCCTCTCTATCAGGCCTGAGAGCACTTGATGGTGCCCAGGGAGGGGCAGTGTGAACCAAGCCAAGCCTGGATCCTGCAGAAATCTGGGCTGTCCTCTCGTGTGCAGCTGTGCAATTCCTGTTGGGAGGGAGGGGTCCTGGTGTGCCCCCCAGTCTGTTTTAGGGAGGGCAGGGAGGGGAAGTTACAGCTGCCTCATCTTCCCTTTGCCTGACAGAGGGATCCCCATAAATATGAAAGCTTGGGAAAACCTACGCAATGCTTGAGCTGAGAAGCTGAGATCCCAGCCCCACACTGAGGCATTCTTTTGGCTCACAGCTGTTTGACCTGTGACTTTTTCCCAGCTCTGACTCCCCCAGAGCCATGCAGGACTTCTTTGTGGGATTTTTTCAAGTATGTGGTTTTATGGGGAGGATGATGAGGGCAAGACCAGGCTTAGTAGGACACAGTAGGCACAGTGGGGTGGTAGAGATCCAAACCCCCCTGAGGCACTGCAATGGTACACCTTGGTGCCACCATTGTCCTGCTAGCCCAATCTATGTGCCAACATCCACTGCCCAGACCACTCCAAGGGCACCCAGGGGCTGACCGTGATGAGCCTGTTTGCCAGCTGCTCTAGCACCCAGAGGGAGGGGCTGTGTCCCTCTGTCACTCTCCACAGGATCTCCACTCTCTCCTTGTGGAGCAGGAGAACAGCACCGAGGTGCCCCAGAGCCTGCCTTCACATCCAGCCCCACTGCCTCCAGCTTTCCTGCCCATCTCCCACACAGAACAGGGTGCAGGAATGGCTTGCACTGGTATGTGGAGTGATAAAGCCAAGGAGCCAAGAGCAGACTCGTCTCTTCCTTCACACCGTTAAGTCAGAGCGCTGTGTGGGTGCTGGGAGGATATCCCGGGAGCCAAAGCTCTCCCCTTGGGTGGGTGAACACTACTGCCTCCCTCCTCACCCGGAGAGCTGGCCCAGGTGCACAGTGAAGCCCAGGTGTGCCTACTTAGGATGCAGCCCTGAATGGGAGGTAGCGGGACACACAGGACTGTTGCCAAGGTGATTGTGCTCCTCGGGTCTCCATGGCAACTGATCCCCTGGACCGCTCCCCATCACTGCCTGGCTGCAGTTGCCCAGGCNCAGGCCGCTGTCAGCCACACAGCAGTGTTGGGATTGTACGGTAGTGATGTTCTCTCTCCCCAGGGTCGTGGCCCCCATTGCTGCTGAGCTGGGCTTGCCTGGGGCAGAGGTCTCCTTGTGGGTTTGCCCCCAGGGCTCACAGGCAAACGTGAAGCCCCAGAATACCCAGGAGTTGAGGGTAGGGGGCATTCCCCTCCTCCACCTCCCACATCCCATTTTTTCAGCCCGGGGCGGCAGAGTGAGCAGTGGGGCCCAGATCCACCCCCCCCCCCACCACTCAGCACCGGGCATCCCCCCCGCAGCAGGAGGGATTTCGGGAAGGAGATAAATACCAGATGGGAGAGGGCCGGGCTGCCAGGAACACACTCCCCGCGTGCCAAGAGCTGCTGGCGCGAGTGGGCGCGGGGACTGCGGAGGGCGGGGGTTGCCCCTGCTCTCAGAGACTGCTCGCCTCGTTCCCCAGGGCTCAACAGCCAGATGGGGATGGGACAGGTAGAGAGGGGCCTGCGTCCCCCTGCTTCTGTCTGCCCCCAAAGCTGCCAGGGGTAAGAGGACAAATACCCTGTGCTGGCAGCACACAGGGAGGCTGCCAGCTCCAGTGCTGGGGCATAGCCCTACACTTTTACCCCGGGTTCTCTGCCATACCCGGGAGCCCACCAGCGCGGCAGTAGCCCAGCTGTAGACGCGGCTTCAGCCCCGCCTGGCACGGCTCTGAACGGCAGCATGACTCACCCGCTCAGCTCACCGCCAGCCAGAGCCTCACCGTGCCAAACCCCCAGCACAGGGGCTGCTGCCCAGCCGCGCTGCATTGCCCACACCTCCAGACGAACCCGCTGTGTGCTCCGCCCCCCCAGTGGCATTTGGCTGGGAGTAGAAGAGCGGAGAGCTCACAGTGCCTGGGGCAAGCACTGCCCAGCCTCCCTCTACACCACACAGGCCACTTGAGGGACCCTGCCATCCCGGCAGCTGCCCACCCCCAGGGTCCCCTGGGTGTCAGCCCATGCCCATGGCCTCCACCCGCTGCCCCACCCCGAGGACTGCCAACCCGCTCTGCCTGCCTCCTTGTCTGTTGTCATGGTGACCAGAGATGTGGTGACAGGCGAGGATGAAGCCTCACACCCCAGCTGGGCTGTTTGCCCAGCAGGGTCCACCACTCCCACCCTCCTGCTCTCCCCATCACCTCCAGGTCTGGCCAGGAGACCCCCCCCGTGAAGCCCCTGCCCCAGGCAGCATGCTGAGGGTACTCCATCTGCTCAGATGCTGGGATCACAGATGTGCTGCAGGCAGCTAATGTGAGGGACGGGGGCAGTGCCATCCTCCTTCTACATGCCCTGACACTATCAGAGCCCACTCAGGGCACCCTCTTCCCAATGCCAGGCTGTGCACCAAAACGGACAAACTCATCTCAATTGGGACCACCTCTCCTTCCTCCATGGGAAGCCACTGTCCCTCCAGGAAGGATTTTTTAACCTTGTCTTCCCACAGCAGCAGGTGCTGAGACAGCAGAAGATGAGAAATATGCCATCCTTGCACACTTGCCCCAGACTCACCCACAGGTCACCTGCCAAGCAAGATGCCTGTCCCCCAACATCTCCTCACTATAGTGACAAGGGTCACCACAACCACCATCCCACATGACCGTCCATCCCCACTGCCTGCATCCAGCCCTGGCGCATGTCTCTGCTTCCCCAAAATACCTAGACCATGGCAAAGGCAGCATCTCCACCTGGATCTTTGCTACTGAGAGCCAGTGTCAACAGAGGAATGTGCACCTTACCAGTGACCTAGTCCTTTGTACCAGAGTGGGGGCTTGGGCAGAGCAGCAGTGCCAGCAGCAGGCACTTGGATAGGACCTCCGGGCTGCAGCTGCCACTGCTGTGGAACAGAAGTGCCATTTCACGTTACTTGGCAGGGTTGGAAGCAGCACAGATGGAGGCACCCGCGCCAGCCTCCTGGCATGGCTTGGCAGCCCCCAGTCCTGTGGCACCAGCCCTGGGTGACAGGTTGGCTCCCAGACTTGCAGCTTAGGAGCCCCTGTATCCTGTGGCTGATGCTTCCCACCTCCTCCAAGCTCCCTGATATCCAGTCACTGCCTGCCAGGCCATTGACTCCATCCCTGCCAGGCCTTGGGGACCACCAGGTGCTCCCATCCAGTCCAACTCCAGCTGCCTGGGGGTCCCTGCAGAGCCTGGGCACAACATGCACCACTACAAGCCAGTTGTGTACATACAGGTCGATTTCCCTCTGTAAAACCATTTGAAGCACCAGTGACGGGAGGAGAACCACTCACCCCTATCACAGCACCTAGAGTAGGCACCCCAATTCCCACCAAGGGTGCAGGGCTCAGGGGCAGCATCCAGGTGTGAGGCTGGGGCACAACAAGTACTGGTGAGCTCTCAGAGCATCGCCAGGGTGTGGGCAATGCAGCACAACCTCCACTGTCAGACTTACTACCAGCAGGAGTCCAGTCAATGCCCTCTGCCCAGCCCCATATCTACTCTCGGGCTGGCCTCCCAGCCCTTGCATCACCCCCAAGGCATCCCAGCTCTGGGGGTACTGCCCAGGTTTAAGGAGCCAGGGCAGGAAGAACCGCCTGCTTCCCTCTCCCACAGCCCCTTCTTCCCACTGGAGTTGTCTTTGTGTCGGACAAAAGGCTGCAAAGGAAGCGAGAAAGGAGATTATGTGGCTGCTAAAAGGCGGATAACGAAGGTGGGATGAGAGCCAGGGAAAGGAGGACTCCGTCTGGTTCACTAGGGGGAATGCTACCTGCAATGGCACGGGATGAGGAGGATCCCTTATGAGTCCCCCTGCCCACCAACCCCCACCAAAGCACCCCAACCAACCCCTGGCACCTTCCCCCCACTCCACCAGGGATGCATAACAAGCAGAACCCTTGGGGAGCCAGAGCCTAGAGCTGTCCCAAGGAGATGCAGTGCCCAAAGCCACAGCACTGCCCTGTCCCACCCACAGCCCACCTGTGCTGGCACAATCCCCTCCTCCTTCTGCCAGAGAAAGGCGTTGTCCTTTCCACACCCCACATCCTGAGCAGCCCCACAGAGCTCCCTCCACCCCACAGCCAACCCAAGCAGCTCCCCTGGGTGCAAGGTGGATACACAGATAGAGGGGTGGGATAAGTGGGATCATTCCCAGGGTGACCCCTTTCCAGCCTCTCCCCAGCAGCCTGCTGGGTTGGAAAGCCTCCTGGAGTGCTGCACTGCAACAATCACATTCCACACAGCCCATCTGCTCCTCTTCTTGCTCACCCCCAGCCCCGCATGTGCCATGGCCTGCCTGTCCCTGCCCACAGGCAGTGGCACGTGGGCTTGGTGATGGGAAAAGCAGGCCACATCTCAGCGTGGGCCTCCTGCCTATTTTCCCAGGCGTTTTTCACAGGAGCAGAAGCCTTCACATGAAAAAGTTCAAGCTGGTTCCCCAGCAAAGGCAGGAATAAAGGCATTGCCTTGCCAGGATAGCAGGAACCACTGCCCCGACCTGGCTCTTTTAGGGGACAGCAGGGACCAATGCTCTGCAGAGCCAGACACAAAGGTAAAAGCATGGCTGAATCTTCCCGAAATAGAAGTACTTGCCTGCTTTCATGGGCCATTTCAGCTGGTGGTCTTCTGCAGTACCTTTCAACAGGATCTTAGGCCATGGGGTTGTGGCCATAGATGAACCACAGGGCTGTCTGTAAAACCCCCCTCAGCCCTCATGGTATTCTCATGAGGTTGATCTGGGGCTAGTGCCATTTCTATGCAGGGCTCTGAATTAGCTGTAACCCAGGACCCATACACAAGCAGTGGGGCCTGGATGTGAGGGAGCATCAGGAACAGGATTGCTCCAAGACAGGGTGGTCCTTTCTGACCAGTCATAGCCAATGCTGTTGTCATCATTATTCCCACATCCAGAGGTCAGGACCGTACCCACAACTCAGGCAAAGTGCAGCAGCCTCATTCTGAGCTTAAATAGCCCCTAGTCTCAGGTGACCTGAATGGGGAGGTTCCAGGTGAGGCTGTCCAGGATCATTGAGGTCAATTAGTGCACTCACTGCCTTCATAGTGGAAGATGCAGGAGGACAGAGCCAGGGTGGGTTTGGAGCAGAGGTATGTAGAAGAGACATGAAGAGGGTTCTGGAAGAATACTGGAATCACTTCTTGCTGACTTGTGGCAGGTCTCCACAGGGCTGGCCCTTCTGCTTGTCCACAGAGAACCTCCAGGGGAGAGCCAAACCACAGAACAAGAGGCATCCCAAGGCACAGTCCCCGTGTGGCCACATTCACAGACACCTGCAGAATCACACCTGTGTGCCCCTGCACTCCTGCAAAGATATGCAATGGGAAGATGTACACAAACTCATATGCAGAGAACCACACGTGGTGGGTTAAGGGGACCAGTAGGAGTTGGGGTGGGACCAATGTGGCTCCAAAGGGGGACCCCAACACGGGAGGCGATGCAGGAAAGGGTGTCTGGATGGATGTTGGGCAAGAGACACAAGTGGGGGCTGGCTGTGGTGACCCGGGGTGGGAGCTGGCCTGGGATTCTGAGAGGTTGAACCTTCTGGGCTGCAGGGAGCTGCTGGACTGGAGCGGGGTATTGGAGGTTCTGTTTGGCATAACCTCTATGTGCAGGGGGGGGAGGGTGTGCCAGCTGTGTCTGGTGGTCCTCAGCTGTATGACCCAGGGGTACCTGGCTGTGCCAATGGCTCCCGTATCCATAGGAGCACCCCGTGGATGGGGGCACCCCTGCGGGCACCCCTGGGTCGACCGCCTCAGTCAGGCTGTGCTGGGGGGTCCCTCCTGCGCTGGGGCCGACACAGGGGCTGGGACGCCAGGGTGGGAGGGTCCCCATCCCAGCNGCTGCCCTACGGCGAGGACAAGGTGGGCCGCTACGGCGCCGAGCCCGAGGCAGGGGAGCTGCCCTTCAGCTGCCGCCTGCAGGACACCAACGCCTTCTTCGGGGGCAACCAGGGCAAGCGGCCCCCCAAGCTGGGACAGATCGGCCGCGCCAAGAGAGGTACTGCCCGACCCCCGCCTCTGCCCCACCGACCCCCGTTTCAGCCCCACGGCATCCCCTGGAGCGCCGGATCTGCCCTGCAGCATCCCTCGCTTTGTCCCGGGTTCTCCCGATGTGCCCGTAGCATCCCTGGCATCCCCGGCATTGCATCGTACCTCCCCGGCGCTGCCCCACGGCGTCCCCGAGACCCCTGGATCTGTCCTTTCATCCCTGGTGCTGACTCCTGCATCTCTGGCGCTGCCCCATGGCATCCCCGGCATCCCCGGCACTGCCTCCTGCATCCCCAACGCTGCCCCACGGCATCCCCGGGAGCCCTGGATCTGCCCTTACATCCCCCACTCTGCCCTGGAATCCCCTGCAGCATCCCCGGCTTTGCCCAGCTGCCCCCTGGCATCCCCGGCACTGGCCCTTGCATCCCCAGTGCTGCCCCACAGCATCCCCAGGGTCTGCGATTCTGCCCTTTCATCCCCAGCATTCCTGGCACTGGGCATTGCATTCCTGGTACCCCGACATCGCCCCACAACATCCCTGGGACCCCTAATTCTGCCTTTGTATTCCCAGTTCTGCCCCACAGCGTCCTCAGTCTCTGCCCCACAGCACCCCCTGTATCCCTGGCACTGGCTCTTAGATCCTCAGCACTGCCCCACAGCATCGCTGCGGCTCCCAGCTCTGCCTTGCATCCCCAGCACTGTCCCCTGCCACCACTGCACAGCATCCCCACCACTGCCCCAGCATCCCCAGAATCTCCATCTCTGCCCTACATCAACTCCAGCACTGCCCCACGGCAACCCTGAGACTCCTCAGCTCGGCAACTGACACCCAGCTCTGCCCCAAAACCACAGCCCCCCCCATCCCCTGCTCCAGACATCCACGCTGCCCCCCCAGTGCTGCCCCACAAAAACCCCTTCTCGGGACTCCCCCTGGGATTACCCTGCAGCATCCCTGGGGCTGCCCCTGGGGCTATCCCCAGGCATCCCTGGGGCTGCCCCTCAGTGCCCCTGGGACCCTCCAGAACTGCTCCTCAGCACCTCTGGGACTGCCTCCCTCTCATTCCCTATAAACAAGCTCCTGCCCCACTCCGGCATCACCCCTGGCCCCCTAAACCTCTCTCCCTCCACATTTTTGCCTGCTGCAGAGACCCTCATCAACAGCCTCTGGCAGCGATGATCAACAAACACCCAGCCCCACACCCCCTTCTTTACTGATCCCCCCAGGACTCCATGAACCTGTGTCCTGCCCTCCCCACTTTGCTGTCTGCCGCAATGACCCCCATTAGCATCTTCCTTGCTTCCATCAGGACCCAAATAAATGCCCCCCATCCCTGTACGCCCTGATCTGTCACCACTGATCCTCCCTGATGCCTTGAGGACCCTCAAAAATGCTCTCACTCTTCCTGCAGCCCCCATCCCACCTGCCTGGGAGACCTCCACAGGCAAATACCCCTCCTTGAGCAGCAGGAGCAAGGGGGGTGGGGAGAAGAGCCCCCCCCCATCCCAGCACAAATACACCCCAACCCTGCAGAGGGGTGAGCTGCTGCCTGCTCCACTGCCCCCATTTGCAGTGGTGGGGGCTGAGTTTAGCAGCCCCTTCCATTGGGGGAGCTGGTTGTCCCTCCATGGTGTTTGGGGGGTTTTGCTGCTCTCCCAGAGATGCTGGTGATGAGTAGAGTGTGTGTGTAGAGGGTGGTGATTGGGGCAGTTACTGACCCCCCCTTGTAGTGATGTCGGGGTAGAGGGTCTGTCCTCCTGATGGGGGGACGAGGGGGCTGCCTAATGGTGATGCTGAGTCGGGGGGTTCTCTGGAAGGCGGCAGCGACAGGGAGCTGTTCAGCGTCTCACGGTGATGCTGATGGTGGGGGGCTGTCCGGCTTCCCCAGCCGCGATACCGATGGTGGGGGCGGGTGTCCTGCGCAGCGGGTGATGCTGACAGGGGTCTGGCTGCCACCCCCGCCGAGCAGGCAGTCCCCCCCCGCTGGGTCATTACCCATTCCAGTCCTGTTGCTCTCATCAGCGCCTGCCGCAGAGAGGAGGGGGGGGGGCCTTCCTGGGCTATTCCTGC
>WEKX01012351.1:13240-42833 GCA_013390025.1 Pitta sordida | reverse complement strand
CGGGCCCGGGGGGGACCCTGCAGCCACCACCACCCCCCCCCCGAGCCATGCACTTTACCCCTCCGCCTCCCCCCGGGGCTGGGACAACCCGCCGAGCTCCCCACCCTGGGAGAAGACCCCCCTCCCCGGGGAAGGGGTCCAGCTCCCTGCTCCGCGGCGCGTCCCCCCCCATCCTCCTTGGCGGAGGGTCCCCGAATCCCGGGGCCACCCGGCCCCACGAGCACGGGGGGGAGCGCTGCTGTCCAGAGACATTTTTTGCTCCATCGTTTTTTGCATGAGCTTGGTGGCCCGGGCGGCCGGCCCGGGGGCCGAGGGTCAACCCCACCACTCCGGCACGCTTCTTTTTAAACAGAAACTCCTCATATTTGTATTTTTATATCCGAATCTTTGTTAAAAACGATCTGCTGACGTTGAGATGTCGAAGTAACCGCATCAGGAAAACAAACGAAAACAAACAAAAACAAACAACGAAAAAGGTTCATATTTTTTTCCATAAGAAAAAAAAAGATAAAAAAAGAAGAAAAACCGAGGGGAAGAAATAAAGGGAGGGGGGGAGAGAGTGATGGAGGGAGCACGAGGAAAGCCAAAGGAACAGGGAAAGGAGCAGGGACCCCCAGCCCAAGCCCTGCCGGCAGCAGGAGCACCAGAGGGTTTGGCAGCACCACCGGCCTCTGCAGTCCCCTCCCGGCAGCACCGGGGCAGAGCCCACTGGGGCAGGCTGCAGGTGCCAGGGGTCCCAGCACTGCCCCTCGCTTGAGGGTGGTGGGGCTGGGGGGAGAGTGGGGAGGGCAGGGACTGTCCTGAGTCGTTGTTTTTAATTTTGTACTTTAATTTAATTTTATTTTTTAAGAAGCTTCTCGGGGGGTTCTGATGTGCATGAGAAACTCATCATCTTTTTCAATAACCTACGAGTGGCATTTATGGAGACAACGACGCAAAAAAAAAAAAAAAAAAAAAAAAAAAAAAAAAAAAAAAAAAAAAAAAGGAAAAAACACAACAAAAATAGCAAACAAAAAACTGAGGAAAAAATATTTAAAAAAAAAGAAAAAAAATAGTTGTGTCATGATGTTCTACAAATGATCCATTGTAAATTTAAATGCCATTTTTCACTGTACTGGTGAACAAAATGCGATGAATAAAATACATTCATGTACTGAGGTGAGGCCGGCAGCTGCCTGTTCCTTTCTGTCCCTCCCTGGCGCCAGCTGGTTTTTGGGGTGCCTGTGGGATAGGGTGGCATGGCAGGGTCGGGGGGGCTGACTTGGGAGCCCTTTGCTGGCTGCTGGTGTTGGGGGAGCCATGGCTGACCCACTTATGCCTTTTGCCAGAAACAGCAGCCCAGCAGCTCACACCTCTGTGGTGTGTCCCCACTGTCCCACTGAGGAGGAGTCCCCTCCATGTCCCCAGCAGTGCTCACGCCGGGAGTGCTGGTGCCTAGAGATGCCTTGGGGATACCCCTGGTGGCAACCATACACCTGCCACACTGGTACCCACGTGCAGCCAGTCCTACCAGCATGCAGTGGCGTGCCTGTCACCAGCCCTGGCACACTCCTGTCACCACAGGCAGGGGCAGATATGGGTCAGGCTTGTGTGGCACACTAGGGTTGTCACCACAGCCAAGAGTGAGGATGGAGGGATACAGGGGCAGATGTGCCACCTTGCCTGCCCCATGGTGTCCCCTGTTCCATGCTGACACATCCCAGCCTGGACCTCTCACCACCTGGCTGAGGGTGACAAGGATGTGGTGCCGTTGCACACCCCCACAGCCAAGAAGGCTGGAGCAGAGGTCCTGGTGCAGGATGAGGTGAGAGGGTGGAGCAGTGGGCACCCACCATCCTCTCCCTCTACCCAGAGTCAGAACCTCTATTCTGCTCTTAGCCCAGCTGCCTGTACCAAGGGGAAGCGATGTGGGGGCACGAAGCCACTCCCCACAAAATGGATGGGTGGAATTAAACCCGATTTGTTTTCATTACTGGCTGCAAAGCTTGGAGTCCTGGCTGCTCTTCAGCTGGGCGAGGGAAAGCAAGGGAGGGAGGCACAGCATCACCGGTGCATCCTGCTGCCCCCCAGGAGTCCAATTGTCCCTCACCTTTACTCACATCACTGGGCAGCATGGGGGGGAGTGGGATGCAAGGATTCCCCATACCCCACCCGTGAAGATGGAGCAGCTTAAGGCTTTGTCTGGTGGGGGGAGGTCGGGGGAGCCCCCCTGGGTCACAGCTGGATGGCAAGGAGGTAGTCCTCATCGTCGTCGTACGGGGTGGGAGGTGGCGGCAGGGCACGGGGTGGGGGGGGCTGGTGCAGCCGGCGCCCCAAGGCCACGTCACGGGGGTCCAGGGGCTCCCCCTTGCGCATGACGTAGAGGAAGTAGTGGAAGGCACCGGCGTCCCCGTCCCCACAGGCGGCGTGGCGCAGGGACCAGCCAAAGGCCTCCTGGGCATAGTGGGGCTTGCGGAAGTGGGGCTGGGCGAAGGTGATGGAGATGAAGCAGCCCCGTGGGTGCAGCACCCGGCTCACCTGCAGTGGGAGAACCCCCAGGATGGGGTGCAGGGACACAGTGAGGTTCACCACTTGGGCTCCATTCCAAGGGAGCCCCATCACCGTCTGAAAAGACCCCCTCCCTCAACCTCTCCTATCGCACCCCAAAATCTCCTAACCTTGATCCCCAAAGAGAAACACACACCCAGGTTCTGACCTGTCCCCAGACCCCCCCAAAGCCTTCTTGTAATAAGAAATGGGTCCTCATGCCCCACCTCTCTGTGCACCCCAAAACTCTCACCCCAACCCACAACAGACAGCATGGAAACTCAGCCCTGGCATGGGGAACAGGGGCACCTCAGCACAGCATGGGATGCCCATCCCACCCATCCCTCTCTGAGGCACACAGGGCACCCCGTACCACCCGCTGCTGACGCCTAAAATCTGGGATGGGGGGTGGGGGAGTGTGTTTAATGGGAAAGGATTCAACCCTTTTAATCACCATTTTCTCCCTGTTGGAATTAAGCCCCGCTAACAGGATGGAAAAGAACATCAATTTTCTTGCTTGGCTTTATCCAATGTCAAAAGGCTTTTATGGCCAGGGCCCCGCGTGCTCAGCATGCAAATACGCTGCCCGAGGCGGGCAGGTGGCCAGGTCCCCCACAACCCCCCCCTCAGCACCCTGCCCCAGGCGGGGACACCCCCAAATCCCCCCTCGGCAAGGGCAGAGAGTCACTGCTGCAGGGGAGAGGGCTGGGGGCCAAGTAGGGGGTTTCCCAAGCTCTGGTTTAATCCTTCTGGGAAGCTCCACAGCTCAGTGCTGGCTGGGGCCAAGGATAAAGGGGACAGGCAGCCTGTGTGTCCTCCCCTGCTGCGGTGGTGGCTTTTGAACTATACCTTAGTGGTTTTGGCCAGGAAAAGGGGAAGGCAGGTCTCTGTATCCCTCTCCAGGCACCCAGCTCAGCACCCCTCCTGTGAAGAGCCTGAAAATCTGCCCTGGGAAGACCACACAGTTTCCCAACGGATGAGTGGGGAGGGGGGTTCCCGAGGCTGGGGGTAGGCAGGGATCTCCGGCTGGAGCCGAGCAAGGCTTCCCGCATGTCCGCATCCCATCCCTCATTAATAGAGCAATAACGGCCGTTGCTTAGAGACGGGCACAGGAAACCTTCCCATCCGCCAGCCGGAGCGGCTGCTTCCCACTCCAGCGCCCGCCACACCCGCTACCCCCGGATTGCTGGGACAGGGTGTCCCTGGGGAGTCCCCACAGGCAGTGGGGATTTTTCAGGTCCTTACATATTCATCCCCTCCACAGGGACAGCAAGACAGAGGCTGTGAAGACCCCACAAAAACTGGGATGGGGGCAGGAAGGGAGATGCCACAGCCAGACCCCTCTGAAAGGATCCCCAAAGCAGCAACTTAGAACACCCAGTGAATCCCCCTGGGGATGAGGACAGCAGGGACCAGCCACGGGTAGAGGCTGGTACCCAGTGATGCTGGGGGAGGGCAGGGATTGAGCAGGGGATTAAAAAGGGAAAAAAAAGGGAAAATTAAATCCTCGCCGTTTGGCAAAATGACAAGGACAGGCAGTAGCACTGGCAGGGAGTGCAGGGCACGGATGGTGAGCACAGCCCTGCTGTCCTGCTGGGCGTCCTGCTCTCCCCCAGGCTCAGCGGCACAAAAGAGGATGGGGCGGTGTCAACAGCCACCATCACCATCCCAGCACCCCGTGTCTGCATCTGCGAGTGCCAGGCAGACACAGCAATTAATTATCCTGGCAGTTATTCCTGCAGGGTGGGGGAGGTTGCACCCCCACGTCGGGGCAGGTTCAATCTAGTCCCTGCCTCTACCACCACCAATTAACAGGGCCCCGAGGCATCACCCGTCCCCGTGGCAACGCCATGGCCCCGTCGATGCTGATGGAGTTGCCACGGCAACCCCGGACCAGATGATGGGGACTCCAGCTAAGGAGATCGAAGCCGGGGCGGGGTGAGAGCTCGTCACAGCTCTGCAGTCACCACCTTGCCCTGGGCGGGTAAGGCCACCTCAGCATGTTGCCCCAGGTGCACTACTGTCACAGGATGGGGCTCATTTTTCCTGCCAACTTTTCGTATTTGGAATGCAAATAAAGAGTGGAGTTATCCAGTCTACCACCAGGACCCAGGGACACATCCTGCTCCATCCACCTCCCTGCAGAGGAGGTGCTGGGGTATGAGAGAGGGGGTCTTCCACCCCCAGAGGTACTGGGAGTCCCCGAGGTCTCCCCCTGCAGCATAGCCGAGGGGGTAGCACTGGCTGGAAGAACAGAAGCACTGGCTGGAGCACCCACAGGGAAGCAGGGCTGCAAGGAGACACTCTGCACCTTCCCCCACCCCAAAAGGGAATGGGGTCCACCCTCTGCCCCCCTGCTCAGCTCCTCCCACCCCATACCTCCGCCAGCACTCGGTGCATTGAGGCCACTGCCTGGGGTGAGACATCCCAAGGGTCGGTTTCCTCCACCATGAGCACGTCGAGAGTGCCCTTCTCCAGCACCACGTCGAAGGAGGCATCCGGGAAGGCAAGGGCACGGATGTCCATGACGGCCCAGCGCAGGCTGGGGCAGTGGGCGTAGCGGGCGCGCATGGCCGTGATGCAGGCGGGGGAGAAGTCGATGCTCGTGACGTCGGTGTAGCCCAGCTCGTGCAGGTCATGGCTCAGGGCGCTGTTGCCACAGCCTGTGTGGGGCACAGCTCACAAGGGGCCCGGGGTGCCTGTGGTGGTGACTGGCACCCCATCCCTACTCCTCAGGACCCAGGAAAGTGTGGGTGGGATGGGGCAGGGCATCGCTTTGGTGGCAGTGAATGAGTGCTGGGCTAGTTATTAATTGCCCTTATCCTGCAAAGTGGGGGCCTTGGGGTCCCATCCCAGGGCAGCCCTGCACAGTGGATACCACCCACCTCGGGGTGGGACGCATGGGGAGGCTGGAGACAGGGAGGGGGCATTGGGCGTCCCCAATCCTCCCCTTAGCAGTGCTGTGGGGCAGGAGTCGGCCGTGCCCCACAAGAGCCTGCTAGGAAACTCCAGAAGGAAATTGGGGAAGCACGCAGCTTCGAGGGGGTTAACTGGGATGGACACACGAACGATGGAGGAACCGCTGTCCCAGGGAACAGCCCTGCCCAGCACCACACGGGGAGAGGCTCCCTCCCACACGCTCCTCTCGGAGCCGCTCAGCTGCTCCCCGGAGGGGACGGGGGCGGACGGGAGCGCGGATTTGGGGGCTATTAAGCGCAGCTGGCAGAGGATGATCCGCTAACAGGATCGGTGATTACACCCGCCTAATCCCGCCAGCGGATCAACCCGCAGGTGGCATTACGGGGCGGCTGTACCCGCACCCCGGCAGCGCTACAGCGGGAACGGCGGGCACGGCGCAGCTCCCGGTACCGGCCCCGTACTGCACCGCCCCCTGGCGGCCACCGCACCCACAGACGGGACCCCAAGCCCCGCCCGCCCTCCGCCGGGCACAGGGCACGTACCGAGGACGAGGATACGGTCGCTGCGGCGCAGCTCGGGCTCCAGCTGCGGGAGGAACCGGGAGNCTGAGTGGGACCAGGGGGACACAGGGGCGGAGTAGGGGCCCTGAAGGGGATAAGGGTTGGGGGGGGGGTGCGGGGGGTGTCCTGGATGGCAGCAGGGACACACACAGGAGTGGGCTGGAAGTCCTGGATAGAGACAGGGGAATGCAGGGGTAGGGTTGGAGTCCTGGAGGACACAGGAGTGGGCTGGGAGCTCTGGATGGGGTCGGAGGGGCTGGAAGCATGGCCTGGGGGCACAGGGTCAGGCTGGAGGGTCTGGAGATGGATAAACCCCAGCGTCTTTTGCCCTCCCTGACCCCCGGCATCCCCGCAGACACTGAGATCGACTGGAAGGCCTACATGCAGGAGGTGGAGGGTTTCGCCAACGGGACGCTGGACTACACTCAACTCAAGGGTGACACCGGGCCACTGGTGTGAGTGGCAGGGACACCCATATCCCCGTGACCAGCGGCTCCCCGAGGGGCTGCAGGGCCCAGCCCCTCACTCTCATCTCCCCACAGCTATCCCGCCGGCTTTGTTTACATCTTCCTGGGGCTCTACTATGCCACGGGCCATGGCTCCAACATCCGCCTGGCACAGTACCTCTTCGCTGGCCTCTACCTCCTCAACCTGCTCCTCGTCTTCCGCATCTACTGCCGAACCAACAAGGTACCCTGGGGCCTGTCCTGCTCTGCTGAGTCCTCACCCCAGCAAAATGGGCAGAGGCTCAGGGCTGGGAGCTGAGACTGGGAGAGGCTCAGTGGCAGTCAAGGGTCCAGGGCAGGCTGCTGCTGACCCTCATGTGTCTCTGTTCCCTGCAAGGTCCCCCCATACGTTTTCTTCTTCATGTGCTGTGCCTCATACCGCATCCACTCAATCTTTGTCCTGCGGCTCTTTAACGACCCCGTGGCCATGGCTATCCTCTTCCTCGCCATCAACCTCTTCCTGGAAGAGCGCTGGTCCTGGGGCTGCCTCGTCTTCAGGTGAGGGGCTGGGGGCTGCTCTCCATGGCGTGCTGGGTGCCTGAGCCAGCTCAGCCCCGGGGAAGAGGCTGTGCTCAGCTCGGAGGCTGCCTGTGCTCCCATGTGGGGGTCTGCAGTGGTAATGCAGCTTCCCACTCAGCCTGGCTGTGTCCGTGAAGATGAACATCCTGCTCTTTGCACCTGGACTGCTCTTCCTCCTCCTCCAGCGGTTTGGTCTCCTGGGCTGTATCCCCAAGCTCTGCATCTGTGCCCTACTCCAGGTGGGTCCCTGCTTGCAGTGGCTGCAGGAGCAAGGAGTAGTGGGCAGCCCTGCCTGCATAGTGCTGGGCTGGAGAGCCATAGGTGGATACAGTGGCACCAGCATCTGTGTTGGCTCCACGTAGGGGGTTGACAAATAATCTAATTTGCAGGGCTTTCGTCTTTATCTGACTCTCCCTGTCACCCCGTGCGGCACTGAGGTTCTCAGGAGGTGACAGTGTGGCAGAGATCTGGTGTACGGCTGCTGCAATGGTGCTGGTGTGTCCCTGGCAGGTGGTTCTGGGGCTGCCCTTCCTGTTGGTGAACCCCTTGGGGTACCTGACCCGCTCCTTCGACCTGGGCCGCCAGTTCCTGTTCAAATGGACAGTAAACTGGCGCTTCCTCCCAGAAGAGGTTTTCCAGAATCGGGCTTTCCATGCTGCACTGCTCCTGGCTCACCTGGCTGGCCTGGGGCTCTTTGCACTGCACCGCTGGCACAGGTGAGACCTGGAGCTCCCTTTGGGTGCTGGTCCCTGCCAGCCCCCATAGTGCAGAGTACAAATACGTGACTCCTCTGCCCCCACAGTGCTCCAGTCCCGAGGTTGCAGGTGGGAGTGGGGGGCATTACTGTTCTGTTTTGAGGAGTGCGCTGCCCAGGCATGGTATCTCACGGGAAGGTTGGGGTAGAACAGACTTCAGCAGCTGAGATTGATGTTTGTGCTTCCCCCTCAGTTCCAAAGAGAACATCCTGACTCTGCTGAAGGATCCTGCTGAAAGGAAACCCTCATCCCCGCCCTTGACTGTCAACAATATCCTTTGACAGGGTGGGCAGCAAGGGTGGGGAGAAGACAGGAAAGACCTTGGTCAGGCTACAGGCCCTGCAGTGCTGTCAGGACCAGCCTGTTCTGAGGGAAGGAGCTGTTCTGGATGGCTGGGAAGGTGGTGTGAGATCACATTTCCAGTCCTCCATGTTTGCCCCCTTAACGGCAGACCACAGATCGTTTTCACCCTCTTCTCCTCCAACTTCCTGGGTGTCTGCTGCAGCCGCTCCCTGCACTACCAGTTTTACGTCTGGTATTTCCACACACTGCCCTACTTACTCTGGTGCACCCCAACCACCAAGCTCGCCCACATGCCCAAGTATGTGCTGCCAGGAAGGGGGGGCACCCATATGGTGGGGGTCTGGTGTGTGTCCCACATACAGACCACTAGCTTTCCCCCCTGCAGGGTGCTGCTCCTGGGCGTGATCGAGCTCTGCTGGAACACCTATCCCTCCACAGTCTGCAGCTCCCTCTCCCTCCACATCTGCCATGGACTTATCCTGCTCCAGCTCTGGTATGGCACGGCCTCCATGCTGGTGTCAGACACCACCCCACCAAGCAGGAAACCCACAGCCATGTTCAAGAAAACCCAGTGAGAATGTGGAAGGCCAGACAGTGGGAACTGGCCTCTGGGACTGCCCTTTCTGCCTGCTCTTTCCTCACCCAGCTCCCAGCCTGTCCACAGCCACCCCAGGAAAGCCACGAGCCCTGGAACTGTGGAAAGGAGGCTGGCATGGTTACCCCCAAAAGGCAGGACTTCCACAATAAAGGGGGCTTTGTGTGACCCTCCCCAGCATCCTTGTGCTGTGATGGTGTCAGAACAGTTGTCCCTGGATCCGGCCCACCTCAGGGAAGGCAGAACAGCTGCTGAGACCACAGGCACTCTCTTCCCAACCCAGGGAGAGGGATGCCCAGGGCAGAGAAGCAGCCTCTGGGATGAAGTTAAAACAAGAGGATCTGCAAAACTGCTTTACTTCAAGGTTAGAGTTACCTTGATGGAGCGCAGGGAACAGCTTTTCCTGTTCCCCTTTCTGCTCCCTACCATGGAAGATGGCTGGGAAAGTGGTGACCCCCTCCCAGGGTTCTAGTGATCCCTTGGGTGGCCTGAATGGAGCCAAGGACTCGCTGCTCATAACAGAGACAACCAGTGCAGGTGGCTTGGAGCCAGGTGTCTTTATTGGCCCCTCGTGCGGCTGTCAGACGTTGTTGGGGTTGTAGCACAGCATGTTCAGCTTGATGTTCTCGTCCCAGTGTCGCAGCAGCAGGAACAAGTGCCTGGCTGCCCCTTTGAGGCAGCCCACGTCCACCCCCTCGGGCAGCTGCTGTGCCTGCAGCCACGCATCTGCCTTGGCTGCCACCAGCTCCCACTCCTCAAAGAACCCAGCGCAGCGATGCTCCAGCCACGCCAAGGCCACCGCTGTGGCCCAGCTGGCACTTTCCAGGTCCTCTGGCCCCACGTCCTGACAGCTCACACCAGCCTCAGAGGGGGCAGCTGAGTGGGGGCAGGTGTCAGACTCGGAGCCATGCCCACTGTCCACCTGTGGCCACACGGCTGCACTGGGCACCTCGGAGCAAGTGCTCCGGGATGGGGGTGAGCTGGGCTGTGGGTCTGTGATAGACTCCTCACCCTCCTCACCACCAGGCCCTGCCTCAGGGCAGCTCTTGGCCCCTGGCGACACAGGACTGAGGCTGGCACGGTGGGAGGCATAGGGGGAGGCCCGACGCAGGCGATCCAGAGGGATCTGCACCACTTCGGAGAAGCTCTCGGTGAGCTGGAATGGCCCCCGGGCTTGCTGCAGCTGCACCTGCAAGGGTGAGGCAGGTGACTGGGGCAGGGGCAGACAGGGCTGCAGCTTTACTGTGGCCCCAAGCACTCAGTGACAGGACTGCACAAGTGTCGCTGGAGCACAGGGACAATCCAATGCCCCCTAAAAAGCCAGTTGAGACCCTCAGAGACATGCTAGTATGCAGCAGGGCTAAGTAGGCACATACCAGGAGTGAATCTTCTGCTGCTGGGCATGACCTGCTTGGCATGGCTGGCACCCAGCAGGGAAGGTTCCTGCTGTGGGATGGGGTTGGAAATGAGAACAAGAATGGAGTACTTACCAGTGGGAGGTAGTCATGGCTTGCATGGCTGCTGGAATGTTCACTTTCTGGGCTGAGGCACTGAGGGCGCAGCACCAGGCTGGGACCTCTGCGTCTGCTCAGGCTAAATCTGTGGGGGCAACAAGCAAGGTAACAGGATGGGGGTAATTCCCAAAGGGAAGCTGGGCCCCAGTGTGCTGCAGGGAAAGGGGTTGGGACATCAAACCCCCACTTATGCTGCAGGAGCTGGTAGGGGCCATTGGACCAGCAGCACCCAAAAAGTGGTATTATCACCCTCTCCCCACAACATTTTTGATCCCTTGCATCCCTCCATCCCACAGTGTCACCTGGAGCCAGCGATGCTCTCTATGGATTTCTGGGAGCCCATGGAGGTTGTGGAGGGGCTGGATGGAGGCCCTGCAAGGGGGAAGAGCTGAGCCCAGAGGGAACACGATGCACCCAGAGGTGCGTCCTGCTCCCTAGCACCTGGGAGGGCAGCTCAGCCCATGTGCCCAGGGCAGTGAGGGCACAGCGGATGCCCCGGGTCTCAGCTGCCAGCCGCAGGGTGTCAGAGTACCCCCTTTTTCCCCTCTCTCATCCAGCCCTTGGTCCCCTTCAGGCTGGACATACCATTTGAGCAGTTGGGCTTTTCCCAGCCATAGGTGGGGGAGGAGGTGCTGGCTGGAGTCCTGGGTGTCTCATCTCGCTCTGCAAAAGAGCAAAGTCCTGAGGGGGCCCTGGGCTCCAGGGACTCTCCTGGCTTGCAGCTGCTGCCTGGGGCTGCTATGCTGTCCCCCCAAGCTTCCCTCCCCAGTGTGAGGCAGATGCCTCTTTCCAGGTGTCCACAGCACTCCAGGCAGGACCAGGACCCATGCAACCACCAGCTGAGGGTCCTTCCAGGTCCCTGAGAAGCATAAGCTGACATAAAGGCCTGAGTTGGTACCTGCAGTCCCAGGGGCCTCATCCTGCTCCTCTGCATCCTGCTGCTGGCCCTGACCTGCGGAGGAGCTCCGGTGGTGCCAGCTCCCTGCTGCAGCAGCTCGTGTCCGCCTGGCTGAGCCAGCTGCAAGGGGTGATGACACTTCAACTCTCTGCCCCCTCACTGCCCCCTCCCCACCTCCTTCCCATCCCCTCAGATTCCTGTCTGTACCTGTGCCCCACACCTCGGGGGCTGCGGGCAGGGCTGCCTGTGTGGCACCATCCACAGGCACCAGGCGGGTGTAGAGGGAAGGCACGTTGCAGGCTCTGCTGGTTTGCACGGCCTTCAGGCGAAACCGGCGGGCAAAACCTGCCCAGCGCAAGGTGGTTAGGCAGGGAGGAATGCCGGGGCTGCACCGAGAGGGACACGCGTCGGCACCCACCCTGCTCCAGCTCGGCTTCGCGCTGCGCCGCGTTCTCATTGTCCCGGATGACGGAGTGTGCTGCCAAGTGGTGCAGCGGCTTGTCCCCGGCCTTGGCCCCCCGTCGCGGCAGGTCCTCCCTGCCGGGCCCCTCCCGAGGCTGTAGCAGCGACTCCAGCGAGGCCGTCACTTCCCAGGACACCGGCTTGCCGGCTCGCAGAGCGTGGATCACCACCTGGCACCGCAGGGGCAGGCTGGCATCACCCAGGCTGGGCTGCCTCGGCTCAGGCGCTGGTGAGGTGCTGAAGAGGTAGGAGGGCTCCACCAGCATATCCCAGTCCAGGGGAGTGGGCGAGAGGAGGTTATCTGGGCAATGGCAAGGTGTGGGCTCAGCAAGACGGGCACCCGGCTCCCTCCCCCACTGCCTTTGCCCCCAGAGTCAGCACACACTTGATTCCACTGCACTGGGCTGCATTTGCTGTGTCTGGGGTCCTAGTTCATCCAGCCGCCCTTCCAGGGACTGGTTCCTCTTCTGTGACACCTTCTCCAGGGCTCGGCGCAGTCGATGGGCATCCAGCTCTCCATGTGGAGTGGAAAAGCTGCGTGCAGCCAGGGCAGCACGTGCCAGCGTCTTCTTCTGTTGTGCCAGCTCCTCCGTGCTCAGAGCCACTGTCACCTGTGGTGGGGACAAAGCTGTTGGCAAGCCTGACAGAGGCGCCGGCACAGAGCCCAGTTTGCACCAAGCCGTGACGGGGCATTTGCACCCCTCCAGCTGCTGGCTGGAGCCACTGGCTCTCACCAGCCCCACCACTCTGCAGGCTGGCACCAGCAGCCTCCCAGGGATGCTTGCCTGGTTCCATACATGTGGGAAAAACCAAGAGCACCCCAACAGGAGTTTGCAAACATCCCTGGGGACTGACTCAGGCTGGTGCTGGAGTTGCCAGGGATTTGTGCGTGTGCAGGAAGTGAGGTTAGCTAGGGTGATCAGGCTTGATGATGCTACAGTGATATGCAGTCCCCCGTGCAGAGTGATGACCCTGCACTGAGAGGCTTCCCCTAAAAGGCACATCAGGGCAGAAGCACCCATGCCACCTCTCACCCCTGCAGCAGGGAGCTGTGGAGGATCGTTTACACTGCAGGGAAATCACTTACGCTTGACATTTCGCAGCAAAGGTCACCAGCTGTGCTGCTGTGCAACGGGAGCAGGTTACCTAACCCATACCACAGGAAGGAGCATGTCCTGGAGCTGGGTGACAGCTGGCCTCATCCGGCCTCAGGGCCATTGTCACTGAGGCAGCTGCTTCTCCCCATCCCAGCGACCTGGCTGGGTTTTAAGCCCAGGTATGAAGCAGCAAGGATGTGGCCCATCACTAATGAAGCATCTGGCAGCATTAGCTGAGAGCTGAAGGAACCAGGCAGCAGCTCAGCCAGCCAACTCCTCCTCCAGCTCAGCAGATCTGTGACCTGATGCCAGCCCAGCTATTTTCACTTGGTTTCTGCAGCATCAAGGAGGCACTGAGCTGGCTTGGGGGTCTGTTAGAAACCCAGATGACTGCTGGTAAGGGATGCTGGGGGGACCAGCTGCTTGATCCCCAGCTGTCCCATTCCAGTAGGGCAAAACCACCCAAAGAACCTCCTCATGACATCTATGGCTGATCCTTGCTTAAAACCCATGCTACAGCACTCTGGTTCCCAGCCTGATGGGCATGTGCCTGGGCACAGAAGGGTAGCAAGACCCCAGCGAAGTCAGAAACAACTGCCACACAACTGCCCCTGCACCCCACTGCCATCCTTACCTTGGTGCCAGCTGGGGCAGAGGGCAGTGGGGCAGATTTGGTGGAGGACTCACAGAGGGACAGGCTCTTCTGGCCCTGCTGGGAGGTGACATCAGCACCAGGGGCCAAGGAGCCTCTCTCGGGGGCCATATCCCGGGAGCCAGTGGACTCACTGCTGGTGGAGCTGTGGGAGAGCAGCCCCCGGCTGCGGTCAGTGCTGACAGAGCAGTGCGTCAGGACATACTGCTCCTGGATGTAGGAGGGTTGGTAAATCCGCTTCCAGATGTCTCCTGCTGAAACAGGATCCATACCTGCCCAACGAGCACACACCCTGTCAGCCCATAGATACCATGCCTGCCACCTGCCCTAGCCCCAGACCCCACTCACTTCGTTCTGACACCTCTGTACTCCCAGCAAAAAGATCCAGGGAGGCATCCCCAGATCCTGGGTTGCTCCGAGGGGGCTGGCGGCTCTCCCCTGGACTGGGTACCTCCTCCTGGGAGGGAAAGGCTGAGCCCTGGGAGCCCCGGCGAGCCCCTTCCTGACCCTTAGGGAAAAAGGGCACCACCATCAGCCCCCGGGCCTATGGTAGCACCAGGACCCTGCCATCTTCCCCATGCCAGGGCAATGTCAGTCATACCAGTGCGCGCCTGTCACCAAAGCAGGAAATGCTGTAGAGGACACAGTAGCTGATGAGGCGGTCGCCAGGGTAGAGGGCCGGGAGTTCTGTGGGTGAGAGCAGAGCCTCCATGCTGTCGGGGACGTACCAGTCGATGGTGATGTCGCTGATGGCCGGTTCGATTGCCTTCTTCAGAGACTTGATCAGCTGAGGCAGGGGGGAGGAGACAGTGTCAGACAGGGCAGTCCCCTCAGTGCCCCCCACTGCCCCTGGATGGGCTTTACCTTGGGCTGGAGCCTCTCTGATGGGCTCAGGAATTCAGTATGGCCCCGGCTCACCTTGGCCATGCCCTTCAGCAGCCGCCGGCACACCCGCGGGCCCAGGCCAAAGCTGAAGCACCTGCAGGAGAGACGGGTAATGGAAAACCATGGGCAGGCTGGTGCCAGAGACTGGCAAGTCCAGTGGTGAAATCCGCAGCAGGGTGGAGGGCAATGTCTGATAGCCAGAGTCCCACTCTAGCTGTATGCTGGACTCGTACTTTGAGGAGAGCCAAGCCAATGGTTTGAGGAACGTGATGGGTGAAGGACACTCTCAGGGCTGGTGGAGGTGAGATTTTGGGCTGCATAAGGAAATCAATGGGAACAGCACAGGGCAATGGGGAACACAGTGACCTGTCATGGTGCTGGTGCCATACCTGACAGTGCTGGCCAGCCTACGCACCAGCCGGAGGATCCTGCCTGCATTGCCCACCGCTGTGCCAGTGAAGAGGAAGAGCTGGCGTGGGTAGCCGTGGTGGAGGGGCTGTGCCAGTGCCCAGCCTAGGGCCGCCAGCAGGTTGGTGTTGCCGGGATCCACCCGCAACCTGTCAAGGTTCTCATAGGCACGCCGCACTGTCTCCTGTCCACACAGAGAGCTGGCCTTGCAATAGTCTCTCAGCTTTCCAGCCCCCACTCCAGGGAGCTGGGGGAGGAACAGAGAAGGGCTAGTGGGGGGCTTTGCCTGTGGCACTCACGTTGCTGCAGAGGCGACTGGATGGGAAGAGCGGCTTGACGTCAGTGCCAAAGCTGGCAATGTTGAGCAGCGTCCCTGATGGGAGGCTCTTCAGGGCCACCAGCAAAGCCTCCTGGGGTGACAGTGGGGACAAGGCTGAGCTTCTAAGGACTGGCCACCCAGGGAGCATACCTGCACCCATGACCATGCCTCACCTTGACCTTGTCAAGGTCAGGGCCGCTTGTGGTGCCACTTCGGTCGATGATGAAGAGGATCTCACGGGTGACACTCTGCAGGTTCACGGGGACGCCCTCCGCCACCGGGCAGAAATTCAGCATCAGCACCGGGTTGGGGAAGATGTCTTTGTGGAAACGCTTCTGCACAAAAGCCACCTGCAAGCCAGGCAGGCCAGGAGCTTTCTCACACCACCTGGACCATGCCAAGGTCTTCTTTACCCACATTCCACCACCTCCCCCATTTTCTTCTCCTCCTCCTCCTCCTCCTCCTGCTCCCTGCTGCACCAGCAGTGGCTGTGCCCTGTCACCTGTCTCTCGCCACTGCTGTCCTTCCTGGCAATCCTCATGTAATCCCGGCGGCTCCGAATGTGTGCCTCATATTCAGCATATGTCATGGTGCCGTCCTCAATCACCAGGTGGGGGTGATGGGGCTCTGGGGAACACAGGAGAGTTTGAAGCCATCCTGTGCCACAAGGGGCTGGGGGATGCTCTGGGTGTTTTCTGGGTGATGCCCCAAACCTGCCAAGGGCACTGTCCCCTCTCACCACAAGGGTAGAGGATGATCTCCAGGTCCCTGTCGTAGTGGTGGGGCTCAGCCAGGGTGACACAGGTGGTGGTGGCAGAACTGGCCCAGGGGTCCGCATCAGCTCTCAGGGCATGGGATGGGCTCTCTAGCCCTACGGAGAGAGGAAGGCAGCAGGGCAGCCCCTCACATTGGCCTCATTGGCCCCCCACTCACTGGGTTCCACGGCAGTGGCTGCTCCAGATCTAATGGGATTAACTGGGCCAACAGCCAAGAACATGTTCCCCCCAACCATCATCCCTTCCTCACCCATCCTCTTCCCTGACCATCACATTTCCCTCTGCTAACCTAGAGCTGCTCAAAGGCACAGTCAAAGAGACTTTGAGAGGTCCCAGCCCCAGGGGTGAGATGGGGAAAAGGCTTCTTCACATGTAGAGAGTGCAAGATGATACCCAGGGACAGTGGCTCAAATCCTCCTAATAGCATGGAGGGACCAGGGGACACCAACCACATTTTGAGGAGGTTTTACACAACCATCTGACACCACTCAACCACCCTCCCCCTACCTGCCAGCAAGCAGGGGCCCTTCACCAGCAGCTCGAAGGCAAACTCATAAGGAAACGGGTTGCAGGGCTGTCCCCAAAAGACATCCATGCTCTCCACAGGTTCCATGGTGGGTGGCTGGCTCCGGGCACCCGGCCCCCCGAAACAGCTGGTGGGGCTGCAAGGGGAGAGCGAGTGATGGCTCCTGCCCCACCCCCTGCTCACCCAGCATCTTCCCCTCCCACCCCCCAGGATGGCGGAAACTGAGGAAGCCATGAAAATCACCATAGGGCCAACCTGTCGTCACACAAGCTTGCCGGCTCGCTCTCTGGGTCAGCAGGGACGCGGGGCGTGAGGACGGGGGGCAGGAGGAGGTGCAGGGCCCCATCCGGCAGCGTGGGCAGCTCCTGCACTGTGCTCAGGGTGACAGCCAGGCTCTCTGATGGGCACAGCGTGCCAGTGACAATGATGAAGGTGGAGCGCTCTGCATCTTCGTCCAGGACAATGTGGCCTGGGCAGGGTAGGGATGGGGCGTCAGCAAGGTGTAGGGGTTCTGGAGGAGGTCATTAATGACCCTAATTGCTCTCAAAAGTGACAGCAGAGCACAGGTGTTATGAAGACCATGCAAAGGATGGGCAAAGCCCCAGGAGAGGTGGAGGGAGGGGAAAGGATATACTGACATCTCCAGCTCCAGAGAGCTCCCAGAAGGTGGTGAGGTAGCCTGGCAGGGGCTCTCAGCCCCTCGTACCCATGCTTAACCCCTGCCTGTTCTGAGCCTCCTGGCCAGGAACACCCAACAGCATCACCCACGCCACGGCACTTACCACTGGCACAGCGGCGTGGCCGGCCGGGGCTGGGGCTGCACTGGAGGCAGCAGTCCTGTGCCCGGTGCCGGTTCTGGACCTGGAATGTCACCCGCCGTCTACCCACTGCTGCTTCGAAACCAGCCACCACCTCTGACTCCTCCAGCGGGTAGATGAAGATGCCTGCAGGCAGGAGAGAGAGCCCTGAGGCAGATCCCAGCATGGCCACTGCTGTGCCACGGAATAGACCATGGCAGCTCCACTGAGAACCTCTCTGACCCACAGGGTGATTTAAGGGCATGAGAGCAAGGCACTAGGCAGGGAAGACCTAGAGTCACACTAACCCAGAGGGAGGATGACATCCCCCTCTTCCTCAGTGCTGGGAATGTTTTTGCTCAGTCTCACTGTCCTCCTGCCTGCAGTGTGTGCCAGTGCTCCCATCTCTGCTGGCATCTACCTGGGCTCCCCAAACTGAGCAATGTTTGGGGGCTGGGACACAGGTGGGTTGGAGACAGGATGCTCTTCAGCACAGGAGCTTTCAGGCCCTACCGGCCCTGATAGCCCCCCCTTACCTTCCACAGGCTCTTCATGGGGGTTGGTGTACATGAGGTGAGCAGTGATGCTCAAGGAATATCCATTGGCACAAGCCTTCACTGTGGAGCTCTTCAAGGGCAGAGCCTCCCAGGAGGAGAGGGCGTAGAGTCCTGGCATGGTCCTTCAGTGCGCAGCTGTGAGCAGAGGGGAGGCAGGGGCTGAGTGCTCAGGGACATGGTCTGCATGCAAGCCATTTCCATCTGCCCAGTCTGCAAGGGGGAGCAGGTCTCCAGCCATTCCCCATCCCAGGGATGCTGCTCTTCAGCACCCACAAAACACGTGGGCCTGAAACCAGGTCTCCACTTAGACCCCAGCCCACATGCAAACTGGGTCTTTTTGGAACACAGCAGTCCACAGAGAGGGCAACAGAACTTCTGTGAGCAGTGGTTACATGCAAGCCCCAAGCCCTGAGGGCAGACAAGCAGGGGCTCCTGGACAGAAAGAATAATGGCCAGCCATCTCAGCCACCCCAGAGCAGCTCCAGAGCCTTCCCAGGCCACCTCTTGGATTGGCTGAGAGGAACGTCTGCTGCTCCTATCTCCATTTACCCACAGAGGTTACCAGGGTAATTTAGGAAAAAAAAAAAAAAAAGGCACAAAAACCCCAACAACCAGAAGGGTGAGAAGCCCACAGTGTAACTAGGACAAAGACAGCAGCAGTGTTTGCTGGGGGTTTAATAATTAACAACAAGGTCAGTGCTGCACTGAAGAACAGCACAAAGGAGAGGGCACTGCAGGGTGGAGCCCTGCAAGTGCAGGATCCTCGCCTCTGGGCAAGTAATGCTTCCCCGAGAAATGGATGTGTCTGGTGTCCCACCCTTTGGCTTGAAGAGAGGCAGCTAGGAATGCGTTCCAGCCAAGGCACCAGCTCACTCCAAATTTCTCTTCCTCTTGGGGAAAACACCCACAAGAAACATCCCAAATAATTTTCTGGAGCCAAGGCAATTCTCAACATCAGTCCACTCTGTGCCATCAAATATTTGAATAAAATATTCATGTCAGCCTTGGCCTTGGCTGTATGGATCTGTGGGTAGTGTGGATAGTGTGGGATCTGCTCCAGAAATGGGTCTGCACCTCTGCTCTGTATCCCCTGCCTGCCCAAATCACCTGTGTCCCAACAGCAGCGAGGTCCCCACTTCACACTGGTACTGGTGCTCCAGCATGCAATGTGCCTGGGGCAAGGACAAGGCCAGGTACAAATGAGCCATCTGGTGCCCCCACTCCAGTTGCCATCATCCTGGGAATGGCTTATAAGAGCATTGGTAACAGGAGGCTCAGGATGCCCTTGGCGTGTGGTCACGGAGTGCCTCTCATAGAGCACCCCTGAAAGAACAGGGCTTGAAAGAAGAACATCCCTGGGGGCAGCTCCAGGACCAACCCCACAGTCGGCACAAGGCAGAGAGCCTCGGAGAAGTAAATGCAGAAGTGCATTAGCAACGCGGCTGCATCCCAGGAAAATTAGTCCATTTTTCCGGAGGAGAGACCTTTATGTGCTCAGTTGGCATGGCAGGGTTATGCTGGAAGATCCTCGCCACCCAATCACCCTCCAACATCACTAATCCTCCACCCTGTGTACAGGATGCTGCACACGCTGCTGAGCCCCCCCAGCTGCTCTCTCAACACACAAGGTGGCACAGGGTCCCTGCACAGCCCACTGTTCCTCCACACTGGCTATGCCACAGCTGGGAACATCATCAGCTGGTTCCTGCCCTGACCACAGCACTCAGACAGGTTCTGGAGACCAGGACTCCCCCAGCCCGGTCACAGTGAGCCATTAAAGACATATTTCATCCCAAAGCCCCTCCACTTGTTCCCAAGGAACCCAGTTTAATGCTCAGCAACCTGCCCGCTATTTGCCATGCCTCCCATTGGCCAGGTCACTGACAGCTTGTTTACCAGGGACTTACTGGAGAAGCTGTCCTGGCTGCTTTTTATCACTTCTCTTTACATTTACCCTCACAGAGTAAACAGGCCCCATCTGGCCCTGCCACGCTTCGTGCTGGATGCTCTAAGCCCCGTGGTAATGAATAAAACCAGACCCAATCTAGCTCACCCTGGTCTCTCCATCCTCTTTCCTTTGGGCAGCAAATTGTCCCCAGGTGCCAGCATGGCATCATCAACAGGTCACCAGCCCTCTCTCCACCCCCAGCATGATTTCCAGTGCCTTTACAGCTCCCTCTTCTTCCTCCCTTCCCACTTTCTGCCCACACGAGCTGGTCTAACCAGAAGCATTCCAGATACCGAGGGGCCACAGCAGGCTGGGGGCAGCTGTCTGTGCAGGCAGCTAAAGTCATATGTGAAGGCAAGGAGTTAACTCTTCTCTAGGTCAGAATAACTCAGGGTTTCTCTTCTCACCCGTGGGCACTCTGAGTTTTCCAGCGAGGGTGCTGGAGCCTGAGCCCAGCAGACCCTGAGGAGCTGTCGGTTTCACCTGCTGCAGCCACCACAGCCCGCGCCGGGGTTTGGAGTGATCCCGGAGAAGGAAGGGGCCAGCACCAGCACAGGGAAACCCAGAGGAAATTTCCACTGGTGACAGATACACGGGCAGGTACAAGAGAAAGCACGGAAGGAGTCTCCAGCCTGTGTTGCTCTCTGTTTTGTCGGCTGGGAACTGGAAACAGAGAGCAGGGTCCACTGCACACGCGCGTGCAAGCATGCACACACACCCTGGCTCTGACCAGCCAGGACCACCACCTCCAGGAGCTGTGCTGCTGTTCTTGCCTCCCCAGAACCACTAGAACTCATGGAAATCACATCCCCATCCCAGGAAACAGTAGTTATTTGCCCTCAATGCATCCCAACAGAGGCTTCCCCTCCAAAAATGGTCCCAGCCTCCCCAGACATTGGCACGTCCCAGTGGGGCAGACCCACAGAAGGGTCTTGCTGCTCCTCCACCACGAGACAGCTGTGGCATGGTCCAGGGACTGGTTGCTGATATTCTGGAGTTGTCCCCAGCAGTTACTGGAGCCAGCCCTGCCCAATCCCTGCTAGATGGTGATTTCAGCGCTTTTGTGGCCCTGCTGCCTCATCTTCCACCTCTCACCCCTCATGCAACCCGGGGCTGCCTTGGATGTGGGTGTGTGATCATGGGACACCAAGGAATTGAAGGACATCTACAGGGTCCCAGGCCACTGTGGTCCCTGCCCTGGCCCTTACCTGGAGGAGAAGGAGGAGGAAGATGAGGATGACACAGAGGCTTCAGGTTCAGCTCAGAACCCGCTGGGTCCCTGCCCTCCGAAGAGCCCTCTTCCCTGGGGATGGGTTTCCCTGCCCCTCCAGCTGGACGGCTGCGGTACCCGGGGGATGAGCAGTCCTTCCCCGCCTCTCCCTGCTGCAGGCTCCCGCTCTGGCACTGGCTCCTTCACCGCCCTCGCTCCATCCCTCACTCCCTGTGCCAGCAGCAGAGCTGCTCCAAGCCCAGCCTCATTAAAGAGACACACTCCCTGGTACCGCCGCCCCGGGGAGGGGGGGGTTGGGGGGATGCTCTCACAGGGAACATTGGGTCTCAGGAGACAGACAACACCCCTAGAGAGTGACAGGCACCAGTCAAGGGCAGAGCCCATGGTTAAGGGCTGCTCTGCATGCACAGAATAGCAATTTCCAGGCAAACTTGTGTAGTGGTGAAACCCCAGGTGATGCTGCAGCACCCAAAACCACAGGGTTTGGCTGAGTGGGTCGGGTAACCATCCCCTGTGTCACCCCTAAACAAAGCATGAGGCAGAACAGCCCCCATCAGCCAGCTGAATTCTCCAGTACAAATAACAAGGCCACAAGTGTCACAATCAGCTACACTAGGAAAGGTCTCAGCTGCCCTGAGACTGCCACAGAATAACAGGGCGCAGGCAGATGCTGAACATCCACCCTAAACCCATATGCCCTGGGGTCTCACTGGGCTGTCCTGATTAGCCTCCACATGCTGCAGAGAAACCCCCGCCCTGAGGCATGGGGAAAGAGGCGGGATTCAGGGACAGCCCAGCTTTTGGGAGACAAGTGTGACAACAAGCCCCCTGGGGAGGCTGCAGACAGTCAGGAAATCCCAGCAAAGTCAGGACAGAGTCTACTGGCAGGGAGATCTCACAGCCCAGGGTGCACTGGGAATGTCTCAGCCACCACTAACAGACCGGTGTTCCCAAGCGGGACCAGAGAAATCCACCTGATTTGGGGATAATCCCTGCCTTGCCTCTCCCAGGCAGCTCCCTGTGCTATAGATAGGACTGTGCTGCTGCAGCTCTTTTTATAGAGCACACAGAGAGGAGTTCCCCCCCCACCTCTGAGCACCGCAGAACCCACCATTGCAGCCACTCCAAACCTGGAGCCAGTCCAAGCACAAACTGGGGCAGAAAGATCCAGCAGTACCGCGAGGCGAGGAGTCCCCAGTCCTCAGCAGGTATTTTTGTATCTCACCTCTAAGCTGACCCATACGTCGCCGCGGCTTCAGCTCCTTCACATGGGTTTCACAGGTGATGGCAGCAGCAACGGAGGGAAATCTTGGTGGAAGACATCCTTTGCTGCACATGGTAGCACAAGACACACTCCCCCTTCCTGACCCCTTACCCCGAGCTTCAGTCAACAATTATCTGGCCAAGAGACACTCTGTACATCCCTAGGGTCCTTGCAAAGAGCACTCTGAGCCATTCCCTCTCCCATGTGAGATGCCCTATGGCAAGTTACTTCCTCTCCCTCTGCTTCATCGTGAGAGACGAGCTGAAGCGTGCAGCTGCTCCCCTTCCCTCTCATTTACAAGAGAAGGATGCTAACCCATGTATTATCCCCCTATGACAGCTGCCAGCTCTGGGAGCTGCTGGAGGCCCCGCACGCACCACAGCACATCCTCACAGCCTGCGGCGTGCATAGGACTCCTGCTCCCATCACCACGGCAAGCACCACAGCCACTCCAGCTCCAGAAAAAAACCTGCAAGCTTTGATTTTTCTCTGAGATATCATTTCTAGGCCAAACTGAGGAGAAGAAAAGTGTCCAAATGGGAGCGCTGGGTCAGTGCCACCAGTCAGGGTGATGTAGCTTGGCCCGCAATGGCGTCAGACGTCAGTCTCGGCGTGACAGCAGGTGAATAACGGCATACGCAGCCCTGGGGACACAGCTGAGCCTCCACAGCCCACTGGTGACCAGAGAAGCCCCAGGGAGACACAGACAGGCTCCATCCCACTCAGTACAGTGCTCTCAGCAGCATCAGGCCTCAGGCGTGTGTGTGTGTCCCTGCTCTGCACTGTCACAGCTTCCCTGCTGAAGCTCATCACAGCCACAAATAGATCTGGAGAGCTCAGTGTTGCTTTTTGGCAGAGTGCTGAGCTAAGGCGTGCATTAAACCCTGCCAACACAGGCCCAGCTCAGCCCGGTGACTCCATTCAGCAACACCACATCCCAGTGACCCCACACAGCCCTCACCAGCAGCTATGGCACAGCTCAAGGGGCCAGTCAGGATCTGGGTATTTATCCCCAAATCCCTTCTACCTTGAAATTAATTACCATGGAGAGACAGGGCTGGCTGGAGAGAGCACAGACCATGGAGCCCTAGTAGATACTCTCAGGTTCTTAGCCACTGATAGGCCCCCTGAATTTAGTGTGAGTTTAGTTTTTGGGAAATAACCCAAAGGCCAAGGAGATACCAGGCAGTATCAGGCTGGCAGTGACTGTGGTTGATGCAGCTTCAGCCCCTCAGACCCCAATGAGTGCTGCTCATGGAGATGATCTGCCTGCAGGGAGAGGGACAGGAGTATCTTGTTCGGCTGCTCCCTAATCAGCAAGAACTAAACAAGATCTTGAGGATGGGTAGCCTTGGAGGAGGAAAGGAACTCTAGTAGGGTTTCCGGTCAAAATCAGGCACACCTTTGCTTAACTTGTGTAATACGTACTATTGGTCTGTCCAGATGCTGGGAGTTAAAGAAACAACACATCAGCAGAGATAGAGATGGCTGGTGGGGACATCAGGTCTCCCTTGGGGAGAGGGTCTGGGAATGCTGCCAGCACTTCTGACTGCCCGAACCTAACTGAAGTCTTCCCAGGATGCTGGAACGGGCAGATGGGGCTGGAAGATCCTGTGGGGCCGCCTGTGACACAGATCCAGGACATGGGCTGACGGCTGCTGGGTTTCTTTTCCGCAGCCGCAAATAGCGGGGGCTCACAGCCGTGGGGCGGGCTGTGACCTGAAGGGGATCGCGCCGCACCCACCCCATCGCCAGGCTCGCTGCCGGAAACGAAACTCGCCGGATTTGAGGAAGGCGAAACTGGCCGTGCCGCTGACGCCCTGTCTCTCTGCTTCCTCCCCAGCGGCCGAGCTCCGAGCCGGGCAGCCTCGGCGGTGCCGTGTCGTCCCTGCCCGGGGACCGTCCTCAGCCGGGCAGCGGGTGCCCGACGGTGGGTATTGCTGCTCCAGCTTCTTGCTGCCGTCCTTCTCCCGGGGGTCTGCTCGCGGTGGGACGGGGCGGTTCAGATCAGCTCGGGCCACCGGGGCTCGGCGGGTTCCCTTCACGGTGGAGCCCGAGGGGCTCGAACCGCTGCCCACGGGCAGGGGTGGGGTACGCGGGGGGCAGGCTCTGACCCTTGCCCACTAGTGAGGGCAGCGGGGCTTGTCCCCGGCCCGGAGTAAAATGTTCTTTTGCGAGGGCGGGTGGAGGCAGAGGGGTGTCGTGCCCGGGCATATCCCGCGGCAGTGATGCCCGTGCGGCTGCTTCCCTCTAGCGGGGACCGGGGGCTCGGTCGGCGGCTGCGCGCAGNCCGGGACGGTGCTGAACGGGCTCCCCCTACGGGAGCCCAGCACCTCCACTGGCCGAGCCGGCTGGGCCCTTGGGGAGCCCGCACAGTCCCCGGGCAACTGCGGCGGCCCCGCGCACCGCGTGCTCCGTCCCCGCGGAGGGGCCCGCTGTCCTCCGCCCTGTCCTTGAGGCGGCCCGGGTTAGGATGCAGGGAAAGGGGGTGCGAAGAAGCACTCCAGCTAGGCCAGCTGCCATTTTACCGTGGCACTTTGCCCGAGGGAAGGCGTGGGTGCAGCAGCTCTGGCAAGGGATGCAATGCCCTGGGGCAGGCACCGGGAGCGGCAGGGAAAGGGAAATGAGTGTTTTGGGGACCTGCATTAAACTTAGTTCCATGCCTACAGTGTGAGACCTTCTGACTTGCAGCAATGGGAAGACCCAGGAAGGAGTCCGCTGGCACATCATCCCCTCGGCCAGCCACAACTGCCCCCAAAACTGCCCCTGCCGCGCCACCACCTTCCACTTCAGCCACCCGGGTCAAGGGCACGGCTGCAGGCGGCCGATCCCAAAGCTCTCCAGCTGCCAAGGCTGCCACCCCCAGTCAGGGGCGGGGGACAAAGGCAGACTCTGCTCAGCCAAGACCCACAGCATCCCGCAGAGCCCAAGGAGATGCTGGGGACCAGAGCAGAGCACCTCCCAGAAGTTCCTCTACAACCCAGAAGAAGCCGTCTGATGCCAAAGGAGCTGCTCGTCCAGCCAGATCTGACCCACATCCGCAGAAGAAGCAGCCTGAGGCTGACCCGAGCAAAGCCTGGAGCCGGTTCCTGCCCCCTGTGGAGAGTCAGGACATCCCTCAGGTGGAGAAGGAGACGAGGGGCCAGTGGAGCAACCCCAAGTGGTACGAGTGGCGGGAGAACCGCATCACAGCCTCTGTGGCTCCCAAAATCGCCAACAGCAAGTTTGCCAATGGCAAGACAACCGAGGTGCCCCAATCCTACTTGAAATCTGTGGTGAATTCTGGCCCTGGAGTGCAGACCCCAGCCATGTCCTGGGGGATCCGCAATGAGAAGGTGGCCGTGCAGGCCTATGAGAAGCTGAAGTCGAGGGCGGTGGGCAAGCCAGTGCGGGTGGAAGACTGTGGCCTCTTCATTCACCAGGAGAAGAAGTGGCTTGCTGCCAGCCCAGATGGAGTCATCAAGGAGGATGCTACGGGGAAGGACCTGGGTCTGCTGGAGGTTAAGTGTCCCTACAAGCACAGGAACAGGACGGTGCGCGAGGCCTGCAAGGACAAGGACTTCTGCCTGGAGGTGGATGGAGACTCCTATGCCCTGAAGAAGAATCATCCCTACTTCACCCAGGTTCAATGCCAGCTGGCTACTACCGGCTTCCAGCAGGCTGACTTCGTGGTGCACACCAACAAGGAGACGGCCGTGGTCCCTGTGGAGTTTGATGCTGAGTTCTGGGGGCAGACAGTGCCCAAGCTGGAGAAGTTTTACACGGAGGCAGTGATTCCCCACCTGGAGCAGAAGGCAGGCAACTCTGCCTGGGCCAAGGAGGAGTAGACCCCCACTGCCTACCTCACCTACATGTTTGCTTGTCTCCATAAACCCAGCTTTGTCCCCTAGCGTAGAAGTTACACCTAGGTTGGCTGCTATTCCTAGACCATTGACAACCTCAGAATTGAAACATACCAGCAGGACCCTGCTTGGCAAGGGTCCCTACAAATAGTGCCTTCTGCCTGCTCGAGCCAGGTCAGTGCTCAGCCCCCAGAGCCTTTTTGTCCTGTCTCCCTCACTGCATCCCCCACATCACCTAACAGCAAGCCTGATGGAAGCTGCCACACATCTGAATCTGCAGGAAAAGCCAGTGATACATACCTCTATGTTGGAATAACAAGTTTATTTCGTGGAGAAAACTGGAACTTTCGGCTCCTCAGTTGCTGTTAGGACCAAATTGTAACCACACTCCAAAATGGAGACACAGACAGGCAAGGTTTGTCAGCGTCCAAGAGCAAAACTCATTTTTTTGAGCTAAACAGTGATGTGCCTTAAGCATCAGAGCAACAGTGTGTGGACACCCTTCCTTCCTGAGCCACTGGACCTGCTGCTTCCATGGAGTTACTCATGACATTCCCTGAGATGGCTGCAGTCTCTGGAACATGGTTCCCACTGAAGAGGTAGTCCCCCAGGCCATGCCCTTCCCGAGGACTTTCCTGTGCAGCCATCCCTGTGCACCACAGCAGTGTGGGGAGGGGTGGTTGTCACTCTGTTAAATACAACGTGCACTGTCCAGGTTGTTCTGTGTGATTCCTGCAGTTTGGGATTTACACCTGGGAAGGTAGGGGGGTTGAGTGGGCCTCCAAACCAGACCCACCCCAGCCACAGCAGAAGGGAAGCAGGAGAGCACTCGGGTCCTCAGGGCACGCGAGACCCAAGGTCACCGAGCAAAGCCAAGCCCACCACTGTTATGGCAAAAGTATTTATTATGTACATAAGACTCCAGTCACACTCCACATGGCAAGGACCAGAATTTGCTATAATACAAAGTACCTATAATACAAAGTAACTATAATACAAATTAACTATAGTACAAAGTAACTATAAAAACATAAAGCACTTTTGGGGCCCAGGCTTTCCACAGGAGGAGAGAGGCACAGGGACAAGCCTGGGGGCTGCTGTGTGACAGGGGACTGTCCCACACCCTCCCCCCAGCTGTGGTCCCACAGTAACCAGATGTGCAAGTAGGAAAGAACCCAGTTAAGAATTATAGTCATGGGGACTGGCAGGTGGGGTCTGAGCTGAGTGTCACCAGGACAAGAGTGGGGTCTGCATCCCCCAGGGAAAGTGCAGAAGGCACATGGGCAGGGCTCTTTGGAGGGGCTGTGAAGAGGAGGTGGGATCCAACAGTTAGTGCATGTGGGGCCCCAGAACATCACAAACACTAACACACCACCCACAGGGATATATGGCTGGACCATCTTCCTCTCCCCCACACATCTCTGGGATAACTTAGCTCCGTGGCCAATGTGATCCTCAGGGAGGACACATGTGGCAGCTTTGAGCAGTCAGAAGTGTGAGGGGGATAATCTGGTCCTGTGTCCCAGTCCCTCCCCTGCCAGTGCATTGATTGTCTTAAGTCTTCAGGTTAAAAAGGGACCCCAAGTCTTCCTGCTCTGCAGGAGCTTCAGTCAACGAGGCGCTTGCGGGGCACTGTCCGAGCTCGGTTCGAGCGGCGAATCTCCTGCTTGGCATCCCGGCATCGCTGGCAGATGAAAATGTCAGGCACGTTAGACTTGCGGATCTTGGCACAAGAGAGGTGGATCCAGGTAGCGCATTCATTACATTCGATCATGGGCCTCCCAGCAAAGGGCTTCATGCAGAAGCAGGTGATCAGATCCCAGGCATCGTCATCTGGTGAGGGAGAGGGAGAGAGACTGGTCAGAAACCACATTACCAGCTGCAGGTCTGACTGTGACCAGACTAGCCAGTCCTACTGGTGTTAAATGGGACAGCCCCTCACTCACCTTCTGCTTTGGTGTTGGGAACTTCTGCAAATTCGACTGCTAAGGTTCCAAAAGGAGGGAAAAAGAGGGAAAAAAAGAAATTAAGACCACATAAGCAAGGCAGCCCTGGACTACACAGACCCATTTCAGGCCTGTACCACTTGCTCTGCAGAACATAGCTGCCCAGGGGCAGGCCAGCTCCCTGCCCTCTGCTCTTCAGTCCCCCCAGGTCCCAAAGGTACTCCCCTTGCTGGGAGAGGCTTAGGCCATCAACAAGCCCGCCCTGTGGCTAGCACAAGTGACTCCAGCTGAGGGAAGGACAATGCTTGGCACTGGCTGCAGCACAACAGGGCCCTCTGCACTCCCTCCAACACTTACCACTGAGCTGGGAGGTCCCTCTGCTTGTGTCTTCCCCTTTGCTTTGGTCCAAGGTATTACAGGAACTGGGGCTTTTCCTCCCTTCAGAGAAGGGGTCATGCTCCTTTAGCTGAGGATCATCTCCTGCTGGCTTCTCAGTCTCTTGCACTCCATACGTCCAGTCCTTCTCCTCCTTTATTGGTTCCTCCAGGACGGAGTTGGGCTGGGGGTCCCCAGACAGGTTAAGGGAAGGCTCCAGTAGCTCCTCTTTCACAGGAGACAGCTGTCCTGCCAGTGCAGCCAGCTGCTTCACCCCATCCTGCTCTGCCCCAAAGTCCTTCCAAGCACTCAGCGGCACCCTCTTCTTCACCTCCTGCTCCAGAATGCGTTTCTTTGCTGGTGGTTTCTTCCGTTTGATTTGCTGAGGCCGGACATTGAAGAAGCCAGTAGAAAAGGCCGAGCTGCTCATGAGCAAGCCATTGTCCACAGCACCCCTGGCCACAGCATTCCTGCTCTTCCTATTGTCCATTGGGATGTGGCAGTCAGAAGAGTGAGATGAGGTTGAGCTGTCACTGTCCTGAGTGCTCCCTGTGCTGTTCTGGGGACTCATGCTGCCTCCGTGGGTCCAGGGCACATACTGCAAGAGGAGATGTAGGATTAGCTTGGGACACTGCAGTGCAGACATTCAGGGTAAGGAGAGGAGAGCTAGGGCTGGAGAATGACTCTCCAGAAGTGTCTATCCAATCTTCAAGGTCAGGCTGGAAGGCACTGAGCAACATGATCTAGTGGGTGGGACTCCTGCCCACGATATGGGGTTAGAACTAGGTGGTCTCTAAGGCCTCTTGTGACCCCATCCAATCTATGATTATTGGGAACTGGGTCTGTACATGGCAGGGAGCCAAGGGGAACCCTGTAAGTCCACTTACCTCTTCGGGGTAGGGGATGTAGCCTGCGTAAGCCAGAACAAAGGTGCAGAACTGGTTGAAATCCTCCACAGTTCGCCGTCGTTTCTGAAGTGGCTGCAACAAACACCACGAGTGGATTAAACTCCTGGGATATCCCAAGCTGAGCCGATGCCACAGCCAGCTCTGCCAGAAGCTGGGAACCACCCGACAGTTTTACAAGCACAGAACATCGAGATTTCCCAAACATCCATCCTTCTCTAACCCATCCTCATCATCTGCCGAGGCAGATGCAGCCCTTCCCTTTAAACTCAGACCACGGCGTGGGGGGGGAGCCGGGGGGACGGACACACACGACGACACCGTGACGACATGCCGGGACACCCAGAGCCCGGCAGCCGCCGGCGGAGCCTGAGTCAGAGGCTCGGGGCCCCGTGTCGGGATATCCACCCATGGGCGGTGACTCCAGGCCGGGGGACGCTCCCGGTGCTCTCCGAGCTCAGTCCCGCGGTGGGGGGAACGGCGGGAGGGCAGCCGGGGCCGGGCCGCA
>WEKX01012351.1:306-12351 GCA_013390025.1 Pitta sordida | reverse complement strand
CGCGGCGCTCGAACGGTCCCTGCGCGCCGGGGGCGGGGCGGCACCCACCCATCGCACCGGGCTGCTCCGTCCGACCCGGCCGGGAGCAGCTCCAGGGATGGGGCATCCACGGCTGCTCCGGGAAACCTGCGCCAGCGCCTCACCACGCTCCCAGGGAAGAATTTCTTCCTAATATCTGTGTCCAATCTAAATGTCCTCTCTTGCAGTTTAAAGCCATTCCGCCTTGTCTTGTCACCATACGCCTGTGTAAAAAGTCTCTCTCCGTTTTAAAATATGTCAGCGGCAAAAGACAGTGCAGAAATCACGTTTTCCTGTTACTGGGTGAGGACGGGCACCCCGCCAGCAGCGCTATAGATAAGGCAGAGATGTTTAACACTTTTTTCAGTTCAATCTTCAACACCAGTGGTGGACTCTGGCGTCCTTGAGCTGGAGGACAGACTGTGAGAATGATAAACTTGCAGTCAACCCCGAACTCCTGCATGATCTGCTGCTTCAGCTGGATCCCTTTATCGAGATGGCCTATGGGGCCTGATGGGATTCATGCAAGAGTACTCAAAGAGCTGGTGGATGTCATCATGAGACCTCTCAATGATTTTTGAACCACTATGGGAAGCTGGAGAGGTACTGGAAACTGGCAAATGCTGTACCAGTCTTCAAGAAAGGCAACAGAGATGATCCTGGTCACTACAGGCCTGTCAGTCACATTTCGGTGCCTGATAAAATTACGGAGATTATTCTGAGAATTATTGAAACACACCTGAAGGACAATGCAGGCATGGGTCACAGCCAGCACAAGTTCATGAGGGGAAGTCACACTTGAGAAACTTTATTTCCTTTTAGGACAAGGTGACCTATGTCGTTGATCAAAGGAACTCTTGATACAAAAAGATGTAACTTATTTGGATTTCACAAAAGTTTTAGATAACATCTCTCCAAGGATTCTTCTGGAAAAAAATGTCCAACATAAAGCTGGATAAACATGTCACACAATGGGCTGGGCACAACGAGTTATAGTGAGTGGCGTGACATCAGACTGGTGACTGGTCGCTTGTGGGGTTCCCCAGGGCTTAATGCTCTTCAACATCTTCACAAACAACTTGGATGCAGAACTTGAAGGTACACCAAGTCTGCTGCTGATTCCTCCTGTACCTGAAGCAGCGCAGCCTCTCTGTGATCAAGCAGCCTGTAGTAGACCCTGACCATAGGGTGTCTCTTGCTGGTCCAGCCCTCGAGTTTTACCCACAGACTCTTGATCTGTTCATGGCTGTTACTCAGAGGCAGCTCCTCACAGTCAGTCCATTCCTTAACATACAGCCCAACACCCTTGCCCCTCCTTCCCAGCCTCCCTCCTGAAAACCTGTAGCCCTCCATTGCAGTGTTCCAGTTGTGTGATGCATCCTACCATGTTTCTGTGGTAGCAATTAGATCATAGTTTTCTAACTGCACCACCATTTCCAACTCCTCTTGCTTGCTACCCGTGCTGCGTGCATTGGTGGAGACACATCAGCTGGGCTATCAGCCTCATCACCTTTTGGGAGAAGACGCCTTCACGACAATTGACAAGGTATTACCCAGTGGCTTCCTGAAGTGTTGGTGTTTCCGGGCTCCTCTCTGACACTCAGAAGTACATCTCCTCACTCTGCTAAATCTAGTTTAAAGCTCTGTACCCTCCTCCTGCCCACCTTGAGCCTGCTTCCCATAGTCCCCAAACTAGAACTGGAGATCCTGTACCCCCAGAGATGAAACCAGAACCCAGCCTTGCCCCAGCTCTGTGCACCCCAAGGTGGCCTGTGGCACCCCAGGACCCAGCAGGACACTGGCACAACTCCACACAACCCACCCCAGGTAGCAGCCTCCTCTGCACCACACAGCTGCTATTTAATTTGGACAGAACTATGTGGAAAGCATCTCCCCTTCAAGCAACTTCTTTCCAGGAGCAGCAGCAGCAGGACAACCCCCACACTCCCTGCCAAATGAAGCCCCACGGTCGCCCAAGGAAAGGAGAGAATTGTACCCACTGCATCCTGGGTTTATTTACATCACAACCTCTGTGTGAGTGGGCAGGGAGGGATGCTGGACAGCCCACCCCCGGGCTGGTTCAAAGGCAAGGCAGGCAGCGAGGCAGTACTGGCAGCAGCACAGGGAAAGGAACAGGGAGCAGGGCCTGGCTGAACCAGGTTCCAGCTCCCTCGGCACTACAGACTCAAGCGAGCCCCAGTGTAAGGGGGCTGAGGAAGAGGCAGGGGTCACTCTTAGCAGCAAAGGCCTCATTTCCCTCCAAGGCAGCAGGGAGGACAGTGGCATGTGATGGAGCCAGACTAGTGTTCAGGCAGTTAAACAAAAAAACAAAAAAAGGCAGAGGGTGAAGCAAAGAAGGAGAACAGCTCCTCTCCTGCCCTCCAGAGCACAGAATAAAACTGAGAGGTCAGGATGCGACACCACCTTCCCTCCTCATGGCAGAGCAGCAGCTCCAGGCACAGCCTTCCCACTGTGCCCATTGGCAGGGACAGCCCTGGCCAGTGGCAGAGCCCCCAGTGTGCCCCTGGCCGTGCACAGCACTGGGCTCCTGCTCCCACACTGTCCTTCTGCCTGGCCCCGAGAGGGGAGAGCAGTTCAGGTGGCAGTTTGATGGCATGGCTGACGGTCCATGTGGGCAGCAGCGTCCTCGGCGCTCTGCCAGGCACAGTTGGGATGGATGCCGAGGTGGTCGAGCTTTGCCCTCCAGCCCCCGGCGCAGTCCAGCTCCTGCCTCCCTTATAGGAAACCCTCCTTCCGGAACTGCTCCTTCAGGATGTCTCTGTACTGGTCAAAGCCACCCTCGATGCGGGTCACAGTGGCGTTCTCACACACCCATAGCTCCTGGCACACCAGGCGGATGAAACGCTCATCGTGGGACACCAGCATTACACCACCCTGCCAACACACAAGGAGGAAAAATGGGAACTTGGTGCAGCACAACCTAGGGCTGGTGGAACAGAGATCCTGTGCCCAGCAGTTCAGGTTTCCATCTACTTCAGGGAAAACTGAAGAGTATTTCAGTGGTAGGGACAGTCCCCCTTCCTTCAGGGAAACAGACAGATCACATACAGAGGCGGCATGCATCCCATGTGTAGCAGAAACATATTTAGTTTCCATCCTCAGAAGGCAAGTGCAAGACTTATTACTCGCTCTCCAGGTCTCCAAAAGCTTCAAGGATGGAGAATCCACACAGTCAGTAACAGTGAAAAGGTGTCTGGGTAAGGACCCGAGCAACCTCAGCTAAGCTTCTTTCACAGGAAAACCATCCCAAGCTGAGCAACAATGACTGAGATCCAAGGTGACCATAGTGGTATCTGGAGGCTGTCTTTGGAGATCAGCCATAAAATGTGCCTAAGGAAGACCTGAGTGACCCTAAGGGCAAGGCTGAGAGCTGCACACAGCACGTGAGAAGTCACAGAGTGTAGATGACTGGCCATGATGGGAGACAAGGTGCTCTCTGGGCTGCTGTTGCCTCTTTCAGTTACTCCTAGCCAAAGCCAGCAAGTAAAACAAACCACCAGGAAGGACAGCTAAGGGAGAGATGTGACTGATTTCCCAAAATCTGGCCTAGACAGTCACCGCTGGTATTGACCATCATTTCTGGCTGTGATACCAAGTAACTTGAGCTGGAGGCTGCAGGAAGGGATAGAAAAATAAGAGATCTTGCTGGGGAAACCTTACCCGGAACTTATTCAGTGCCTTTGCTAGTGCCTCGATGGTCTCCATATCCAGGTGATTTGTCGGCTCATCCAGGATGTAAAAGTTTGGACTGGAAGAGAAGACACCTCTGAAGACACACTTGGCTGGGTCTGGGTCTGCACCCGAACTGCTGCTTTTTAGAGCTACTGACACTGGCATGTGCCTGGCCCCAGGATCAGTGTTGCCCAGCTCCAGAGAGGGACACTTCTTATGCCTGAGCCCAAAAAAGTGCCTCCTTCCACAGTCCCCCCGGGGTGACAATCTCCCTCCCATAAAAACCCAAGGGGAACAAGGCTTTCGTGGAGTAGCAGAAAGTCCTTGGATGCCTGTCTAGCTCCCAGTGAAGCAGGTTCCAGGGATGAAGCCATGCATAAATTAACAGCATTAGGGAGAAAATTACCAGGACATTGTCATCTGGGCAAAGGCCACGCGACTCTTCTGCCCCCCGGACAGGCTGGCCACAGGACGCACGGCCAGCTCCCCTGAGATGCCGTAGCTCCCCAGCTGATGCCGGTACTCCTCCTCCGTCTTCCCTGCCAGATCATGTCACAAATACAGTTATGGCACACCTGGCATGACACAGGGCCCTCAGCACCGTGAGCTCGGCAGGCATCGAACTGGGCAGCCTGTGCCAGACCAGCACGACAGGAGCGGAATTCAGCAGCACTTCCAGGCAATTCCCTCCAAGAAAGTGGTTTGCAGGGATCTCCAAAACTCACCTGGGAACTTTCTTGCCAGTAACTCTACAGCACTGATGTTCAAGTCCAGTTGATCTACATGGTGCTGGCTGAAATAACCGATCTTTAGGTTTCTGCAGAAGGAGAAGGATTGGGAGCTGGTGCCAGGCCCTGCAACCACAGCACTCACAGCTGCAGCTACAGAAGCGGGGGATACACCTGAGTGTGCTGGACCCACCCCCGTCACTCAGCCAGCCATCACTCCAAAGCACAGCCCAGGAGCTCTCCAGCTGCACCATTCCTCCCAGTCCCCCAGCCCTTCCTCCCAGGTACCTGTGGGCATGTCTGATCCCTCTGACTGGTGCCAGCTCCCCCATTAAGATCTTTAGCATGGTCGACTTGCCAGCTCCGTTTTCTCCAACCTAGAGAAGCATCAGCGGCATTGGAGAATAGAAAAGCCATGAAGGTACTTCAGAGAGGGGCAGGGCAGTGATCAGGGAATTTCAGATCTCACAGATGATGAGTGGGACCAGGATGGGAGCATAACCAGTGACTCCAGCTACCAGGAAGCTGCATTTCTATCACAGACAAGCAGCACAGACAGCAGTGACAGATGTTCCCTCCTCAGTCCTCCAGTCTAAGGGTTTTCTGGTCCCAGCCTCATTTGCAAGGACACAGCACTTCTACCTGTCCCACCCAATGTAGCAGGAGTCCCCACTACATGCTGCTGTTAGCTAACAGAGAATTACAGGGAAGATAGACCCAGTCTCTCCTGAGGCATCAAGTGAAACGATGAAGGAAAATGGGCACAAATCACAAATTCTAATCAGTACTAGGAAAAATATTCAAATGTTCTTCAAAATGTGGATGAAAAATACTGCGATGGGACTCAGAGGAATGGGAGAAATGATCCTCCCTGGAGACACCCAGAATTCAACTGGACAAGGACCTGAGCACACTGGCCTACAGTCAAGGGTGTTCCCGCTTTGAGAAGGGACCTTCCAAGGTGCCTCATAGCTGCTGTTATTCTGCAATCCCACTTACCACACAGATACGGGACTCCAGGTCAGCAGAGACAGACAGGGAACGGAAGATGTAGTGACCTGGCTCATAATAGAAGTCTACTTCATCCAGCTGCAGGATTGGTGGGGAGAACTTCTCAAAGCCATCAGGGAACCTGGGAAGACAGGAAGAGGTGAGAGATGGCCAGGAACCTCAAGAAACCCTGTTCCTAGCCCTCCTGGGACAACCTCTGAAACCCCCCAGGGGACAAGAAGGGCTCCCTACCATGCAGGGCCTCTGGAAAGGATCATCGCAAGAAGACAACAAAGATCTCCAGCCCTGGCCCCAGGAAGAAACCCAGGCTGAACATGGGGGCCTGTCTGAGCTCCCTGTCACAGTAAGGCTGGCCCACGTGAAGGGGTGGTTGTCCCGGCTGGGACAGGACCCAGGAGAAGCTCAAGTCAGAAACAGACCCAGCGCCCTCCAAGCAAGGGCTCAGGTGACACTTACTTCATGATCACCTCGGATTCCTTATCCACAGGTTTCAGCTCTGGCCTGCAAGAATAGGAACACATGACCAAGGTGCCTTGAATGTGGGTCTGCTCCCACACCAGAAGCCCAGGGAGGATGTTCAGCTCTGTGACAACCCATCCTAGCCAAAGCCTCTAGACCACAGACAAGTACCCAAAGCCCAAAGCTCTTCTGTATCTGCCAGGCATCCTGGGAACCTCCATTTCTTCCCCAGAGCACTGCTCCCCTCCCCACCTCCAAAGAGAAGCAGGACGGGTACTCACAGCTTCTCTAACAGCTTGAGCTTGCTCTGGACTTGGGATGCTCGGTTGGCATTGTAGCGAAAGCGGTCGATGAAAACCTGCAGGAGAGGAAAGTATCAGAGAATCCCAAGTCCTCTTCAGCACCAGCCACCCTGCTCTACTGCCAAACCTCCTGCAGCAATATCACCACGGGTCTAGAAGCAGAGTGAAAGGCATAAGGTTGGCAGAAGAACGTCCCAGCTGTACTGGCTTCTCCCAGTACCTGGATGTGCTCACGGTACTGCTGCTGAGCTTCATACTCTCGCTGCTGGTTCTTCAACCGCTCCTCCTTGATCTTCATGAAGTTCTCAAAGTCCCCACGGTACGTGTCCAGCCGCTGCGAGTGCAGGTGGATGATGTCCGTGGCCACCGCGTTTAGGAAGTTCCTGTCATGGGACACGACGAGGATGGTCGACTGCCAGGTCTGGAGGAGACAGTGAGAGGAAGCCTGAGCACCGTCAAGCCAGAGCACAGGAGCTGGTCCCACCACCCAGCAAGGTAAGACACCAGCCTGGAGGACATCTCCATTCCTCACCCTTGTTTTGTATCAGGGCCTCTGGCCACCCCATACCTGTAGGTAGGTCTCCAGCCACAAAATAGCCCTCACATCCAGCATGTTTGTTGGCTCTGAAGGAAGGCAAAGAGGCACTGAGGTCAGGAGGGATGGGGATGGCTGGATTATGCTTTTTTTCCTAGAGGAAAGGTTAATGATTGGTGCTGGGCAGAAAGAGAGCCTGAGTGGGGAACTCCCCTCTAGCTCAGGGGACTGGTGTAGGGTGTGATGGAGTGTGGGCAGGGGTGCTGAGGCTCAGGCAGAGATGCTCCCCTCACTCTGTATCGGTACCCAGACACTGGTGCCCCACAGTAGCATCTCACTCAGAACCCCAAACAAGGTGGGCACCCCCTGCAGTGAAGGGACTCCACCCAGCACGGACTGGCAGCCAGGGCACATAACAGGGACCAGCGAGGGAAAGGGAACAACACTTGGGGCAGGATGACCCACCTGGCTGAGGCACAGGGCAGGGCTCTGCTAAGCACAGTGAGGGTGGCTGCCCAAGTAGACTTCCCTGTGCCAGGGGAGCATCAACCACACTGCCAGGCCAGCCCATCACATGGGGCTATTTTGAGCAGGCAGTTAAAGGCCATGGCATGTTCCCAGCCCCAGCAAGGGCAAAGGCAGGCTCTGCAGATGCGTCAGAGGGTATCAACTTACCATCCAGCAGAAGGAGATCTGGCCTAGGGAAAACAAAACATGGGTATCAGAAACAGACAGAGCACAGGGTCAGTGCAGTGTCTCACCACACACAGAGAGCTGCAATGCCTCCAGTGCCCCCGACCCTGAGAGCCGGAGTTGAGAGGACCTCCAGGCAGCACCCCTTCCCTCACAGCACGGACAGCAAGAAAGCTTAACCACACAGCATGAAGGCCTGGACACCAACCTGGCAAACAGGGCTCTGGCTAAGGCCAATCTCATTCTCCAGCCTCCAGAAAACTCTCTGAGGAGAGAAGAGGATACAGAGAGGGGTTACTGTTCAACAAAGAACCACTCTTCATTTGCCTGCCTGCCAGGCTCCCTGCTCCCCCATGGCTCTTTTGGCTCTGCTGTCATCCAGAGCCAGCCTGTCTCAGCAGACATCTTGGGCACAGCATGAGATCAGCAATCCAGCAGGAAAACATTCTGGCATCCCCAGGGCAGGAGACCACATTGGATGGGCAGGGATAGACCCTCATTCCCCCTTAGAGCCACAGCAGTGCCTGAGCACTCCCTTGGAACATTTCCCCAGTCCCGTTTTTGCCTCAATGCCCAGAGTTTGGAAACTTACTTGGTTGTCTGTTGTTGCATCTTTGCATTAAAGCCGAGCCCAGCAAGAATGACAGACGCCCTGAAGAAAGGAGGAGAGAACTGGAATCCAGCTACAGCATCCAAGAGCAGAGCACACCCCGAGGTCTCAGACTCACAGTCACCAAGGGAACTCTGCTGCATGGCTTAAAGCTATTCTGGTGCAGGAAAACTTCCCTGCACACCCAAGAGCAGCACTTGGCTGAGAAATGCAACACAGCAGGACACAGCATCCACGTGAAGTCCCATGGGATTTGCAAGGAGTTTTCAGTTCTTTGGCAAGGAAGAGTCTCACTACCACCAACATCCCAAAAGCATTCCCCAGACACCAGGAACCTAGAAAGGTCCGAGATGAGCAGCAGCAACAATGCAAGCCATTTGGGACAAAAAAAAATCCCTCCAGCTTCAGGGGGAAGCTTGACTACCCCTAACTCAGCAGAACTATGACACACAAGAGACAAGAAGGGCGGTAGAGAGAATCCCATCCCCACACACTGGACCCCAGGGCCACAGCATCACCCTTCCATACCCAAAACCACTGTGCAGCTCTGGCCATATCAACAGACAGTGATGCCCACAGGGCTGTCTCACCTCGCTGGGGCCTTGTCTGCCTCAATCTCCTCCAGCTTCCCGTAGATCTCTGACAGTCTGGCACCTTCTGTCCCTTCTCCCCTGGGGCAGAACAAAGAGGAGTGTGTGGGACTCACCAGGTCAGGGTTTGAGTGCTGGGGGAGGTTAATCTTCCCAGGGAGGACTAAGGTGGGGAAGATGAAGCCAACCTTGTAGACCACTTCACTGGAAGGGAGAGACCTCAGAAGGGCTGGAAACCCAGCGGTAAACCTCACCTGCCAGCATTGATCTTGGCTGTCAGGTCCCTCTCCTCCCGCAGCAGGCTCTCACGAGTGGTGTCACACTCCAGCACACTCTGCAGTGCTGGCGTGTCATCCCCTGCCACCTCCTGCTCCACGTGCAGGATGCTGATGTGCGAGGGGATGCGCAGGCTCTGGCTGGCAATCATCTTCAGCAGCGTGGTCTTCCCCAGCCCGTTCCTGCCCACCAGCCCATAGCGCCGTCCAAAGGCCAGGTTCAGTTCTGCTCCTGTCAGCAGGACACTAAAGCAAGAGAACAGGCAGGTCTGGAGTCAGACTTCCCCAGAGAGAGGAGATAACCAGCAGCCACCTGCCCCTGGGATACTTCAGGCTGTGCTGGAGCCAAGCATAACAGGTTTCTCTTGCCCAAAGCCGAAAGGGTCAGTGCCCACCTTGCTTCCTGATCTTCCTTACACTCTGTAATTTCTCTACTGGCCTCCAATCCAGTCTCAATCCCTCATGGTCCAAAATCCCAGCCAGGATCTGTCCCACCTCCCCAGCTGCACTCACCGCTCACCGAAGGACACATCGAAGTTCTCGATGCGCACATCATACGACTTGTTCTTGCCTGATGACTCCATGCGAGTCTCCTTCTTGCTGGAAGCTTGGCTGGCAGACGCCTCCTCAAGGACTCTGCAGGCAGGCAGAAGACAGAGAGAAGGCTCAACAGGAAAGCTCTGGTACAGCACGATCCCAGGCATGCTCAGCAGAACAGGATGGGGATGTTTAATGTGCCCTCCACACTCACAGAGGGCCAGATGACTTCAGGGAATCCCGCTCCAGCCTCTTGTCCTGCTTGGCTTTCAGCCTGGCTTCCGCCTTCTCCAGTTTCTTGGCATTCACCATCTGGGACACAGAACAGAGAGTTTGAAGAAAAGAGAGCATCTTCAGCAAAAGCCCCAAAACACCAGCTCTGGGAGAGAAAAGAGATCAATCAATCTCTAAAGCCTGGAAGAGAAGGAGGGAGGACAGAGAAACTGGGACAGATTCAAGCGTATTTTGAGACGGCTAATCAGGCCAGGAAACAACTTCAGGAATGAAATCCTAAATCAACTGCTCATACACAAGTTCTGCCTCAGCAAGGCAGAGGGTTTGGCTGACCCTATTGTACAGGTAGTTTCTGCAGTTCCAGGGACCTGGAGCAGCCAAGTCACTTCAACAGCCGCGACTTGCTGTCCCAGTGCCTCCTCTGGTACACCATATGCTCACCCTCAAAGTGCACCATGACGTGTTTCCCTCCCAGACACATTAAACTTTAGCCAGTTTGGAACAACCTTAGCTTGTGGAGGGGATCAGAGACAAAAAGCATTTAATTAACCCTACAGGCAAGAAGGCGCCAAGTGTTTTAACCTGGCCTCTGGTCTTGGCCAGACTCTCAGCCCACTCCAGCTTATTCCTGCATAGAATCAAATATTTGTGGCTGACCAAGAACACTCCTAGATATTTCCAGGCAACTGTGCAGCCATCGGAGCACGACACAGACTTGCACGCCACACTGAAGAGCATCTGGTTACTGGAGCTGTGATCCCACATACACAGAGTCACTCTGTAAACTACACACAGTTACCTGAATCTTGCAGTAAGAAATCCTCCAAAACTTGACAGACCTCCCAAGACCTTCTCTGAATCATCTCCAATTTTTCTGAAGATTCTTTTCTGAGTTGCAGACACAAGAGCCAGAAAGCGAACCCAGCAGCAACAACTCCAGTGCCAAAACCAGCCACAGCTGCCAGCTTTTGCTTAAGACTCCCGTTCAGACATGTGGGGATCATGTTAGGTCTCAGCCTCCAAGCAAGGAATTCTCATCCTCAGCATCTTAAAGGAGAGCTCTGTGAGGGACCAGTCTGGCAGAGAGACTGCCCACCCTGTACAGCTACCACTGTCTCTGTTCTGCAAATGCACAACTGCACTTCACCCATGCTCAAACTTTGGCACACCCAAGGCAAACAGCAAGCCAGGTCGTTCCTGAGAAGCTACACATTCCATTGATAAAGATGTCCCGATTTCCTTACAGGTCATGGAGTGTAACTGCTTCCAGACCTCTCTACTCCTGATCTTATTTCTCAAACCATGACAAACTACAGCTGCTTCTAAAGCTGGGCTTACAACCTCCCTGCCAGCTCCCCACCTGTAATACCCCATGTCTTCCCATTAGCCAGGACTTTATCTGTTGTTAAATATTCAAGATGTCATCCCAGAACATGCTATTTTCTCAATCCAAGGCCTTGCTGTAAGAGCCCAAGGTCTTCGTGAAAGAGAAGCTGCACACTGAGCGCCACCACAGCATCAGCCATGCCTTGAAGCTCAGCAAATTACAGTTACAGAAATTACAGCAAATTACAGTGAGCCTGACAAGGAGGAGCAGTACCCCCTGCAGCTGTGCCCCTAACCAGGACGCCGCCTGTCCTGGCTGCTCTCCAAGGATGAGGTGGCCGGGGCAGGGCAGGGCACCTGCACCCCGACTGTCAGCTGCTCCCACGAGGGCACAGCCCCCACTTACCGAGGTCTGGCCTCTCTTCAGCACCAGTCCCGGCAGCAGGTCCGCGCTGGTGTCGCCTGCAAGGAGACGCGTGGGCTGGTGAGTGTGTGGCAGGGAGGCTCCACAAAGCGCTGCCTTAACGGCAACCCGTGCCCAGGCACGACTGATCCCTCTCCCGACAGGGCCAGGGGAGCAAAGGGCATCTCCACAGCCTCACCCCGGTCTACCCCGCAGACACTGCTGCCCACGGCTCAGCAGCAGGGTGAGATCCCACTCCTCAAGGTCAGGCGTGCACACCCGACACCCTGAACCCCTCCGAGCCCCGGGATCCTGACGGCGGGGCAGGAGCCGCTCACCGTATCCATCGGTGATCTGGGAGAGCTGGATGGGGGCGTCCAGCAGCACCTGGCTGCAGCGCTGGGCTTGGCCCTCGTCCCTGCGGGGAGCAGGAGTTAGAGTGAGGGGGTGAGTGGGATGGGGGGGCGTGAGGGGGGCCGGGGGCCCTTACAGCTGCAGGGTGTTGAAGAGGCGCTGGCAGATCTCCCGGATGGCGCCGTCGTCCTTGGTGTCCTGCGACACCTCCCGCAGCAGTTCCCCCACCGCCTCCTCCAGATCGTCCGCCGACTCGAAGTCCGCCCCGCTGCCGTGC
>WEKX01012348.1:385-42441 GCA_013390025.1 Pitta sordida | reverse complement strand
CAAATGATCTTCAGAGCAGGGAGGAAACACTGGCAGAAACACAAAACCCATGGGTACTTGGAGAAGAAGCAGAGGATACGCCAAGACAGTAACTTTTAGTTCAAGAACCCAGGTTGTTAAACCAGTTCCTTAAGTAAGTCATAATGAGAGGCAAATCCACCCTTATTCTTTAACCTAAACTGGAGACTGGGATATGAATCACCTTTTGAAAAATTGCTTTCAAAAAACCTATCTCATTCTCTGCAAGGGAATTTTCTCATTTCGTTTTTCAAAGCACAAATACAGAAATAATGAAAATAAGAAGGACACTGATGTTTTAGAAGTTATCAAGGCTCCATTCCTGACTCCATTGCTTTCATTTGGTTTGTACTAAAGACCTTTAACAAAAGTACTCAGGTGATTTCGTGTTGCCATACCATAAGCCCCTTTTCACAGAAAGACTACTCAGCAACAAGCAGCACTTTGGTTCCTGTTTTGTGACTCCCTTTCCATTCTAGTTCAATGGCTTACCTTCACTAAGAGGGATGAAGGGCTGCCACATTTTGTAATCTGGTATTAATCTTTTAGCAAAAGGATGATAGCACTTAATTGTAAGCATAATTGTTTCATTAAATTCAAGTCAACACTATAAAAATTAGGTTGTTATGTTGTCTCAGTGTTGCAGTTACATGTCCTCTGTAACTGGTCAGGGACAGGAATTAAAGGAATACTGTTTTCCTCATGAGACCAGGAATCCCTGGACCAATCTTTTTCTTCATTATAAAGCATTATAAATCTTCAATGAAATTCTGTGTTTATAATACACATTAAACAAATTTCAACCTCCAGATTTTACTTTTACACTCAGGACCATCATGTCCTTGAGTACTAACATCTGAAATGGGACAGAAAAAGTCACAGGGTTTAAAGCAGGTACTAGCTTGATAGATTTTCTTCCTTTCCTAGAAACCATTGGTTTTGGAATCTCCAAAGCTTGGAAAGGCACCAGGGATATCTATTCAGTGTACTGAACTGGTGCATGCTTAAGAGATAAGCTTAAATTTGAGGAGTCTGGGAACTGCTTATGTTATCTATCTGAAAAGACAGAGTAGTGTCAGTAAGTTTACAATGGAACAGACACATCGTAGTTGTAATATTCTCTGGAAAAGCACTTCAAAGAGCTAATTCCTGGAAGAAGAGCATGAAGTCACAGAAGATAAATCCAACTAATGTTTAAAAAATATGTAGAGTTTTGAAACTACTGAATAAAATATGCTCACAGAAAATCAAACACAAGACCTTTTGTTCTTGGCTTGAGGATTGTTTGGCAGTTCAAATTACATGTGAGGTGAGGGACACTCCCACTGTACAAAGGGCAGGAGGCAAACATGTCACTAGTGTAGGAATGTGATGTCCACAGTCATGACTAGGCTATGGAGTAAGAAGATGAAGGAGTGAATATTTGCATTCGTTTCTGAGGCCCACTGCATTTCTCACTGGTCCTGAGTAACTCATATGTATCAGATATTTCTGAAGATGTAGATATTGTATAAGGGTTTTCCATTAATCAAAGTTCCGGGCTAGAGCTGGATCTAGCTCAGGACTGAGAGATCACTATTTGTCCATATGAAATTGCAGACTGGGATATGGCTGGCCCAAAAAGAATGAGAGATCACCAAAAGTTGCTACCCAATGAACTAAGACTTTCTATAGATGACAGAAGTCGTAAAACAGGTTTTTTTCTCCATTTTATCCGAAACAGTCATAGACAGTATGTATGGGACCAAAGCACTGGGACATAACTGTGAGATACTGGCCAGGGGAATGCTTTCCATTGCAACCTCTTACAGGAATCTTCTTTCTGATGATCCTTTTATCTGTTACTGACTCTGAGGATGTTAGGAAGTGGCCAGCTTTTTAAATCACTCTTTCACAGTGTTATCTGGTTAGTTGGTGTTTAACTGTAAAAAGCTTTATGCTTCTTAAGAACCAAAAAATAAAAATTGAGTTTGGTCACTGCCAGGGAAGTCATGTCTCCTGGTGAGAAGATGTGACTTCTCAGCACCTCTGTTGATTAAGCCATTTGACAAGGAATCTGATACTGTGATCTTGGAGAAACATAGATATGTTATTGGATGCTAGTGGATGGCTGGGACACCAGAATAAAACCTCATCCTTCCAGATACACCAGTACCACTGACACCAGGAAGACACTTTGAAGAAGAAGGGAGCTATGTACTAAATTACAAAAAAAATTTCAGATGGAATGTTAAACTTCAATGACTGTGTTGCAGTGTACTCCAAAGTGCACCACTCCAGTCCCTGCCACCTCTTTTTCCTGGAACACCCAATAGCCGACTCGTGTGCCCTACCCACACTTAGCAAGGATGTTGTAGCACATACCCTGCAATGGCGGAATAAAATTTTCCATCAATTAAGGCCATGAAAATTTCTGTGTATTGAAGCAAAGTATTAATATCTCAAATATAATTTCCATAATCAGAAACATCAGGCTTTAAGCTGTTGATACAGAACGATGCTCTACTTTCATATGTCTGCTATATATTCACAATATACATATAGGCATTACCTTTAAAAATGAAAAAACCACTACCTCCATCCAACAGATGGTTTCTTAGTTCCTTTTTGTTTAGTAAAATGCTCATTTAAGTAAATAGTAAAGCCATAGTTTATCAAGATAAAAAAAAGATTACATTATAGTCTCTATAGATAAACGACAATATTAATGAAATAATGCAACCTCATTAATGACAGACAAAGAATTGAACATCATTATAATTTTTAATTAAATAAAGGGTCGCACAGGAGATTTTTGTCTTGGAAATAGTTTTTACAGGAAAAACGAAGTAAGTCAAGAAACCAAAAGAAAGAAAATCTACGAAGCTCGCAATTCAAGAATATTTTCTGCAGTAATCAGTGATAAGTGTTTCTTCAGAGGTATCTGTCTCTGCAGGAGAGGAAAACCATCTAATGGAATATATGTTGCTGTAAAGAAAATTAATGAGTGAATTCATTGAGTAGATAACATGACATATATAAAAATGAATCAGATACAGATACATCAGCACCATGATATTTGCTTTAGCACGTATATACAAGAAAAGAAAGAGAGTTTCTCAGTGATACCCACACTGAACTTAAAAAAAAAAAAAAGACATGGAAAAACTATTGGAAAATCTGTTTTAGTCCTACGAAATTCTGTTTTATCATGGTTTTATCTTAATTTGACTGGTTTTGTAAATAGATCATAGATTAAAAAAACTCCTTGAAAGGAGGTTCTCTTTTAAGACGTCTCAAGACATTAACTGACTTGCAACGTGAAGGATCAGCTTTTTTCCTAACTAAACCACGAGTCAGGCATTTTTGTGGAGTGAAGTCTGAAGGACCTCTTGTGATAAACCTTTTTAAATGATTTCTGAAATATATAGACTCGTCTGTATTAAAAATCTTCCATTAATGGAAATTCTTAGAATCTCTGGACAACATGCTTAGCAGTCCATTTCCTTTTATTTTGAAACATTCAATAACTTTCAGGAGAGTGGTTCCCTGATAAATTATTTTCTGCTCTAGTGGACACAGCAGTTTACACTCAGAAGGGAATACAGGCTATTAAATTACATTCAGGAATCCAATGTACAGTTCATTTATCCTTCATTCTGAATTTTCACAGAAATACCATGAGGTAGCTGTAATAAAGGAGATGAAAACCATTTTGGTATCCCAAAATATTTCCCAGGACATTTTAATTGTGGTCACTTTTAAAAATCTACATAAAAGAGGGGAAAAACGAAACAAATTTTACCATCTTACATTTCTCACTGCTTAATTATTTTCACTGACATTTTTGTAGCAATGCTTTTTATATACTGCACTCCAGTTTTCTCAATACTGGACTGTTCTTCGAAAATCACTTAAATAATCATTAAATCATTGCTGCCATTCAAAGAGAAAGTATTTGAAATGTCATCACCATGTGTATCCCCATAAATAAAGCACTCAAAAATGGAGTACAGTTCTACAAGGGCCAAGCAACATTTTACAGTTAGTAACTTTTCTGACAATGAAATATAAAGAGACAGCCCTGTTGCAGTCAGAGACAGGTTCATGTTTTATAGGAATATAAACCATATCACTGCTGTAGCTTGGCTATTCTCTAATTTAAACTAAACCACTCAGTGCCTTCTTAATGACTGTTCTCCATTTGTTATATTTTACAGGTTGTTCTTGGCTGTAACAAACATATTGTCTATCTCCCAACAGCACTTGAAGGAATACTGCACTTCCCGTGCAGTTTTCCAGAGCACATAGCTCTGTAGCCAGCAGCCAAGAGCACATTTTGTCTTTCTGTTCACTTCTCTTAATTTTGAGGATTTCCCTCCGTAACTGGAGCTCAGATAGCCTCTGTTACCCACTCACTGGCTTTTCTTCTGCATCAAAAACATTCCATGCATTTGCTGTCCCATGCTCATTTCAATTGCATTTCACATTGATTATCAAGTCAGCAGATTAATCTGTTAAAAATGCTCCACTGGGCATCATTTACTATCATTTCAGTAGTAAATTTACTAATTTCTATATTGTGTTACCAACATTTTTTCATGGCTGATGGTAAAAACCAAAGAATCATTTACATATGTGCACTTTGGCTACATCAAGAGCAGGAAGACGCATCTGCATTGCTGGTGAGAGCTGATTTCAGTTGGCTCTGTCACCAGTTNTTTCACAGAGAGAGTAATTGCATATTGGAATGGGCTGCCCAGGGAGGTGGTGGAGTCGCCATCCCTGGAGGTGTTTAAGAGAAGACTGGACGAGGAGCTTAGTGACATGGTCTAGCTGGGGGGTGTAGGGCTGGATGACACTGGGCCCCTTCCGGCTCGGAGTGGCCTGCTAGACTGTGAGGGATCTAGGTTGGTGTTACGCTCTGGGATGTGCTCTCGGTCTCTGTACGGGTGTTAGGTGGTGAGTTGGACTAGATGATCCTTGTGGGTCCCTTCCAACTCATAATATTCTGTGATTCTGTGATTCTGTAATGTTAAAAAGGACTGGGCTCAAGAGGAGGTCTGGACACACATTTAACCAATGATGTGTTTATGTGGAGAGGAAAAGAGGCAGAGAATCTGGTCAGAGTAAGTGCGAACTGAATGTCAACAAGATAGGCGCAGTTTTGAATGAGAAAGCACTAAATAATTATTTTTTAGAGAAAGAGTCATTCTTGTTTCCCTCAAAACTTTAAAATTTTGTTTCACTTTCGTCTACCAAGGTGATAATTACTTAGGGTGGCTATCAGAAGTGCAGCACTGGCTGTTTTTACACAGTGCTCTTTCTCAGGAAAGTAGCTGCATCCATCCCAACACCACACTCCAGTGTCATTAAGGACAAGGCTCAGCAAGAAATGACTGTTCTCTCCAGCAGCAAATCTTCCATTCCCTTTGTTATCCAGACATCTTATTTCCACTGTGGCCAAGGACTGTGTGTTCAGCCACGAACACACAGTGCAGGCCTGCAGGAAGGGGAAGATGCATAACTTATGCTGTGAGCCAGGACAGTGTCTCACACACTTTAAAACAAGCACTTCCTATTTCGTGACTATTTTAGCCAATTCCACAGCTGGAGATGGATTCTGTCCCATTGCACATAAGCCTCCTTTACATATTTCAAAGTCTTTGTCCCAGAGATGGATTTCTATACTTAAAGGGAAATAAAAATTGGTTTTGCATTATCAGCCATGCCAAGCTAAATGGTTTTGGTTTTTTTTTTTCTTTTCCGGGGAGATGCAGAGAATAAGTCCAGCATAGAAAGGGAAGGATATACCTCTTGTTCCAAGTACAAAGTCTAATAATTGGAGAAATTCTGTCCTCATCTTGTACAGCAATTAATCTTTGGGAGGACATAAGCATTTCATTTTCCCTGATTGCTCTGTTAAACCAGGTGTCCCTTCAGCCCCCAGCTGTGGTACATGTAACCCTTCCCTGTTACCCAGTGAAGCCAGCAAGGATGTGTACCTGATCACCCAGTGGAAGACATGCAGATATTAAAATGCAGACATGTTGCATTTCAATCTGTCTTTGCAAGGCCACAAAACCTTAAAGATGCTGTCAGACATGTCCTACTAATTACTCACTTTGCACATGCTGTAGAAGCCAGTTCTGACATTTAACCTCTAAATTCTCTCAGTAGTGAGTAATCCAAGTACAATCCAGCCATGATTGATGCCTGTGTCAAAGGCCGAGCCTGACAGACATGGGGTGTTCTCAGCTCTGAATTAAGAGAATTGCCTATAGAAAGTTTGTACATGAGGGAAGATTTAGATCAAAGGGTGACAGGTTATTATTTTAAGTTATCTTAAATATTTTATTTACATGAAAATGACCTTAAATTATTTCTTATATTATTTGTATGTATAATTAATTAGGGTGGGCTTTTTTTCCATTACTCTCTGGAAGGATGGCAAAGGTCCTGAGGAAAGAACAGAGCAAGAACCAAGGCTCTATTTAAGTGTGCTCTTCTGAAAAGGTCTTACTTACTAATGACATTTATATAATTATTGATACACCTATTATGGTGTTCAGCAACACTTACAAATCTTTAGTGTGATTATGCCCCAAAAGGATGTACATCCAAACTTTAAAAAAAAAAAATCAAAGTGTCTGCACAAAGGATTTATAATCCTTGGAGGGAAATTTCTTTCCAGATCACAAGAGAATCCAGTCCTTAAGTTCACCTGAGCTGGAGACCAGGTCTGTAATTTTCAAGGTTCACAGGTTACTCCAAGTTGGAAGGTACCCACAGGATCCAACTCACCACCCGCTAGGCCATGTCACTGAGCTCCTCATCAAGTCTTCTCTTAAACACCTCCAGGGATGGTGACTCCACCACCTCCCTGGGCAGACCATTCCAATGAGAGATCACTCTCTCTGTGAAAAACCTCTTCCTTACATTCAGTCTAAACCTCCCCTGGCGTTGCTTAAGGCCATGTCCTCTCGTTCTGGTGTCATGATCCAGGAAATCCTTCTGTGAGAGTTGGACAGTATTGTTTATCCTGGGAACAGTCCACACAGACTGCCACTTATCAGGAGACTTCAGCACGGGTAGAATTACATACAGTAAATTGGTCTATTCTGTCGCGACAATCAGTTTTGCTCCAAGCCTGTGGTCTCCTCACTATCCATGCAAAGTATATGTTGGCTCATGATCAGGCTCCTCTCTGACAGAAGTCAGACAGCTTGAGGTGGGAAATGTAGTTTGAACAGGAGGTTGGACCTTTCAGAGATTTCTACTCTATAGGTAGGATAAGTATGATTGGTGAACAGTGTACAAGAGCAGTTATTCTCTCTTGAGTGGAGAAAAGAACTGAAGCTACCTGGCAGAGACTCAGAGATCTGGCAAAGATTTGCTTCTTAAACAGTGGAAAGGTCACAATGATTCAGTCAGGCACTGAAGCATATACTTGCTTTCAAGTGAATGCTGATATACACTCAACAAACAAAATCTCAGTTTACCAGGGCTTTGCTGAATCTTTACCTAAATTAATGTCAAAGGGAGCCAGCTTGGCTCTGAGGTCTCAGAAGGAGCCGGAAAAAAATGTGTTCTCCCTTGCTTCTACTCAAACCAATTTTTGTGCACTCTAACGCACTGCACTTTAAAAAAGCAGTTAATTATTTCACAGAGCAATCCCAGCCAGACATTGTTTGCGAAAAGTAAACACTAATGTGCAGACATTCAGGATTTAGCTATATTTCAAATTGTAACAATGATCACCGATGTTACCAACCACAAAAAAACCTCATCTGAAGTTGTGTGTGTGCAAACTGTCCACAGAACAGCCAGCCAAACCAAACCGAGCTTAACTTCACTCCCTGACTCGGCAGTGAGCTCATCCTTAACAGCTTCTGCCGAGCTTTTCCAGTCTTTCTAGTACAGCATCACCAGCCTCCAAAGGCAGTTGATGGGATTATGAACTTTGTTTGTGTATTTGGGCAATTCTGTTGTGCCAGCTCCTCTCTCCTGGGGGTCTGCAGCCTGTAGGAAGACAAGGGGCAGTAGTTCAAGCAACAGCAAAAAGCAGGGGCACCATACTGTCTGTGCATTTAATAGCAAGTGTCAAAAGACATTTAAAAGGATACTTCAGTACAGTTTGTACTGCAGGATGGTGAAAAGTCATGAGCTGAAAATGAGTGGGCTGACCTATGTGCTATTTTTTGCAGAGGGAAGAATTTCATCACTCAACAGTGTATCATGCAGCAGCTCTGTGTGATGGGTGGGTACAGCACTCTCACAGCCAGCAGGGATGGTGATGACAGGAGCAAAAGAATTGCACTTATGACTTCACTCTGTCAGCCAATCCTGTTCCCAGAGACGAGCAAGTGGCACACTTACTGGTAGCAAATCGTGTACATGCATGCAGAGGTTACTCACTCCACTTAACCCTACTTCCCCAAAGGAAAAAAGTTTCTGAGTTTCAATGGACTTGAATTCAGAGCCACACATGATTAGCCTGGCTGACCAGGATTTGGGTGTGAGAAGTGAGATTAGCTGAGTTTAGCCACCACATTTTCAAAGTGACCTCCTTTCCTGTGCTCAGCTCCGGATTTGCTTCTTCGTGACCAGAGACCAAGTCAGGTCAAGCCTCTCACCATCCTCTGTCCCTTGGGCTAAAGTGTCAGAGAAATGAGTCAAATCACAGTCTCACTGATGGAAATCTCACATGATACTGATAGAAATCTCCAGAATTTACTTCAGGAAAACTGAAGGGAAAAAAATCCTTCCTTCTTGTCAATCTCTCAGAAAACTTGTGCCCAAACTGGAATGACTCTGGGGTGATTCGTGCTTGTTGAGAGCTTTGTGAAACAGAGTGTGTATTAACCTCAGTGAAGCAGCCATATATTTATCCTAAACTGTCCTACCCTGTAGTCTCCCTCCATGCTGATGTTCATTTGGTGAGAATATTATTTTCCAGTTTGTCTAAAGCTCTTGAGTAACATTCTGACAATTTAGGGACACGTCCTCATTCTTCTTTGTATTATCTTGGCATTTTGGTTTCCATGAAGGTATTGAAAAATTAAATAAATATAACTCATTACTAAAACATTGCCTATACCTATTAGCTTTCCACAGATGCAAGCCAGCCTCTGAGGGGAGAATCCAACTTCATTTATTTGAGACAGAAGGCAAGAGAGGTTTTGACAGCATGGGGATATGAGGGGACAGTTTGTCCTGACTTGATGATCCTTGTGGGTCCCTTCCAACTCAGAATATTCTGTGTAATTCTGTATAGACTTAAAAGAGAAGTTGAAGACACTTCCCCCCTTCCTCACTTTGCTTAATAAAATCAGTATTTGTTTCAGCTGACAGTGGAGCTGCTCCAGCATCACAGTTCCACCTAGAATCCTGTCAGACAAATCAAGGAAATTGTGTTATGCTCCCTGAAAAATGAGCCCATCACCTCCTACATCCAACAGAGACACCACATACTTTGCAAGGACCATAAGCTACAAAGTACCATTTTAGAGAATCCACATATAACTGCTGCTGCCATTACCCCTCCAGACCCATCTGGAAATCTGCAGGTAGCTGTAAATAATGCATTTTCTGTTGGAAAAAGTCAGAGCTGGAGGACCCAGCATCGTTCAGGCACAATGTACAGTAGCCTGGAAGGAGTCCAGAAACCTCATCTGGGACTCATAGGGACTGAGAACAAGGCAGACCTCCAGCTTACACCTGGTAGGGTTTGCTTGAACACATTTATTTTTAGAAACTGACATAAAGAGATATTTTATTTTTTATTAAAAATAAAATAATAAAATATAAAATAACTAGAGCACTTCAATTTTAAAAATATATGAAATAGAAATTGACAAACAGCTAAAATTCTCATCCTAAGTCCTGACTGGCCCTTTCCCCTTCTTAGGCAGAAGAAAGATGGTACTTGGTTTGTTCTATTTAGTTATTCGAAGGAGCAGTGCATTACAAAGTGTATTCACTACAAAGTGAACAGTAATTTTTAACTTATCAAAATAACAGTAACACATATTATAGAATATTAACATATAGTTTAGAATATTAGCATTTATTTAATATTATTACCACTTATGCATGGGTTTTTTTTCCCTTGTTTATAGTGCTATCTTCAGGTACAGCCCGTTTAATAGACACGAATCCCTTGGTTCACCTTGGCATACAGTCTCTCCCTGTGGTTATGATGCTTAGTGGAAAGTCCTCTACTCCCCAGTCTTTGACAAAGTACTGAAGACTGGGACAAGGGTGATACGGGTAAGGGAGAGCAAATCACAAAATTCAGCTCTTGTAAGTGAGACCATACATCAATTACTGGTTTGTTGTGGAGGGGTTTTTGAGGGTGTGGTTTGTTTTCGAGGTTTTTTGTGGAGCATTTTTTTCATTTTTGTGGGGATTTTTGGTTAAATTTTTATTTAACGGTACTTGGCTTTGCAGGAGAGCAACAGAGAAGTGATGTTCCCCCAGTAAGCTTTGAGCCAAAGCTAATGCAAGCACTAGTGTTTTGCTGATGTCAGGGGCACCACAATCTCTACAATTCCATCCCTTATGAAACCTGCAGCTATAAATTCCTTCTTTCAAATGCCAAACATATTTCATCACAAGATAGGTGCAGCCAAGACATGACAAAATAGCACCTTATGTGCAATAATTTTAAGTAAAAGCTTTGAAAGTGAAACTTGAAGAGAAACTAGAAAGTGTGAGTTGTACAGGTCCAGTAGAAAATACTGTTGGGTGACTGTTGGCAACTTGACAGGTCTGCACACTTCTTGTGATCTACTGAGCACTAGTGGCACTTTTAGAATGCACAAAATTCACTGAAATGTTTTTTAAATTCCTACCTGCTTTCATCTGCCCAGCTCTTCTTCTTACCCATACTCAAGGAAAATGCTTTTTTCTGCCTCTCTCCAATTTATTACTTTTTTTTTTTGCAGTCTCAAGGTCAATAAATGAAAGATTTGATTCTATAATTAAATAAATATTCAATTATAAACATGTTCTGATGACTTTGTTGTCAGTGGCTGCTCCAGAGTTGCACTCAGTCATCTTGCTGAAACAGCAATGGATGGCAATAATCCAAGCGAAGTCATTACAGGAGGCACCACAAGATCTGGCATCCATCCACTCCCACAGTATGGTTCCTCTGCCAGCAGGCATCACCCTGGCCCCTCCACCCCTTCGAAATACCTCCATTCTGGAGCATTTGAAAAGCACATAATAAATATTAATTTGTATTGTCAACCGGCTTCCTTGCTCCTTGAAATCAGCTTGCATAGTATTGAAAATATTTTGAGGTAATTTCATCATAACAGCTCGTTTAATTACTTCAGACATTTTGGAGTGTGAGTTTCAGAACAATTAACTGCTCTCCATTATTCCAGTTATTCATCACGGTGACACAACTTTTTGAGATAAAATGTTCTTAATCACAGTTTATTAGGTAGTCAAGTGCAAAGAAAGAGCAGCTGTCAACAGAAAAAAAGAAGCACAAAGACTGCCTGTCTGGGTTTCCAGATGAAGTAAGACACACATATGAAATCAGACTGTGGAAGAGTCCCTCTCCGTCTGCATGTGCTGCTACTCCCCTGGGCTCCACCCACTGAGGCTGGGAGGAGGAAGACACCCGTCCAAGGGGAATTCTCCAGCATGTGGCTCTTTCCTTGTGTGTTCTCTGATGGTTGAACCAATGCTGGCCCCAAGAGTTAAAGACAGGTGTGGTGTGAGAACAGATAAGAGATAAAAGCATTCTTTAGCAATCTTGGAGTTCAAAGCAGGTCATGAGTACCAGGGTAAGCCAGGCCTGGTGGACTGAATAGATGTTGTCCATTTCTCTGCCAAACTCACCCTCCTGACCCTGCCATATGTGTGCAGGGAACTACTGCTCTTCAGCTCCCCCTGAGCTGCCCCCATAGTTGCTTTTTGTCTCCTTTCCCAGCCCTCACTAGGCACAGACCATCTCTTACACAGCAAAAACTGAGCCTGAGAAGTTGCCCTCCCCACCCATGAGGATACACACACACCACAGGATGCACTTCATCTTTCCAGGAATCTCAATTGCTGGAATATGCAAGCATAAGCTATTTTAATGAATGATTGATTAGGATTTGATTAGACTTTCTTTACTCTTGATATCTTGAGAAATGAATTTGATCCAAGCACAGAGTGATGTGCCAGTTTTGCTTTGAATTTTTTTACTGACTGTCAGGACTTGTGTCTTCCTATGAAGTTTCATGTCCTCAGCAATTGAACTTATTCCTTATGCTTTTTACTGGAATACTTATCTCCATGAACACATGTCAATATTCCATGACTGCTCCTATCACTGATAAGTCTCCATATCCTGGTCAAGACTCCGAATTTAATCTTAGATTACTTTTTTCATCCTTTCTCACAGATGGAAAGCTGAGTTTGTCTTCTCTCTTTGTCCAAATATAACTGCAAGGAAAATGAAATTAGAAGCCCTGTGATTGTCTCTTGTCCCTGCAAATCCTGTGGGGGTACAGAAGAAAGGATAGTAAGGAAATTGGGGTTAATAGAAAAGGTATTTCCATCCCCTCCTCAGATTGGGCACTACCCTTCAAAGCCTCACATCTTTTCCATGGATAGACATGCTGGAATGGTTCCAAGGATGTCCGAGGTGGGTAATGTAGTAGTGGGTGCTTTTATGCAGATTAAGTGGAAAAAGGTCAGGAAGAACTGCAGTACTGACAAGCCATTGGGTTGTTGTACTTTACATGTTGCAGCTATCCCATTGCTTTTGATCTTTTATTAGCATTTCAATAAATGGAAATCATGCAGAGGCAAACTCACAGGTGCTAGGTTGGATTTTTTTCTAGAATGAGCTCTTTATCCTGATGATATCTATGTGATATCCATAATGTATGTACCTCCTGAGGCTGTAAGACTGAGCTGGCAGCAGCCAGTCTCTTGCATGAGAAACCTACTGCTTACTATTTCCATTTGAGCTGGAAGTATCCCAGGAGGAGCTTTCCTGTGGCAGTGCAGAAATCCATGCAATCCTTCACTCAATGCTGTTGAGCATTATCTAAGAGAAAATGAACAGGATATACTGTGAATTTCAATCAAAACTCATGTTCAAGCTTTGTTCATTGTCCCAGGGGCAAAAGGCTACCACCTTTGCTAGCCCAGAGCTAAAAGTTTCAGGTAGGAAACACAGTTAAACCAGCAGATCTGAGGAGGGATGTCATTCTTACTCCAGAGCCGGCAGCTTGTGAACTTACGTGGATGTCTGAAAGGTAGATATATCTGTAACCTCAGGGCAAAACCAAAAAAGTGCTTAGAGCTCTAGAAGATCAGCAGAGACTACATGATCTCGAACTCCAGGTAGGATAGAATCACAGAATATTCTGAGTTGGAAGGGACCCACAAGGATCAGAGGAAAACACTGTCTCTGCTAGATATTATTGGTGGGTTTTTAAAGGAACTGNCAACTCTTAAACAGCACCACTGCCTGACTCCTAACTCATGGCGAAGTAAATAATTGTAATAGCTGGAAATCAGAGGAATGAAACATTGTGTGTGTTTTGCATAGCAAAAAGGCTCCCAGGTTCTGCTCCAGCTTGCCTGTTCTACAAGCCAGTCCCTCACACGAGGGTTGCACCATGTCATTCATCCCTCTGTGGTCTGTCAGACAAGTGTCACTTTGGAGAACAGCTTAGTCTTTATCTTCATTATCTTCTAATCCCTGCCGACTGCCTGTATCAGACAGACTGTTACAGTGCCATTATTTTTGCTATCAGTAAACTTCTCTTAAGTTTTTCTTTAGCGCTCTTGGCATAAATTTTTATAGCCAAAGATTTTATAATAAAATGCTGGAGTCTCAAAGTTTTCCAAACACTGCCTCTGCCAGATATTATTGGTGGTTCTTTTAAGGAACTAATTCTCTTTGAGAATAAAACCATATTTGATCCCCTAATTTCAGACAGGTATGCATATCCACCACCCACTTCTTACATGAATAAAAAGTGCTGTATTTGAGTATGTCTTCTATTAATTGCTAAAGTCTCCATGTATTGTTATGTATTAGTATTATATATTGTTACTCACATTTTACAGTTGCTAAGGATATTGTGAGATAATGTGTTTAGGGATGAGAAAGTGTCAGAAACCTGAAAATTTCAGACTCGTGGGCAATCAACACTTTAATATTTACCAGCTTTTAATCAGGGTGAAAAAACCAGAAAAAAACCCAGGAATTTTCCATGTGCCAGTTGTAAATCAGAATGGCAAGTTCAAAAAGAGCTTGCCCATTTGAAGTTGTCAAAAAGTATTTACCTCACAAGTGTCGCATCATCCAAATCCTCAGCAACACTTTTCTTCTTTCTGAACAACTGAATTTATTACTCTATTTATTTTTATTGAGTTCAAAGTAATGGGAATTGAAATAACTAAGATCCAAAACAGTGAGGGGGTAGATTTATGTATGGAAAATGAGGACAGACCATATCTTAGAGGGTTGTTGGACTAATTTATGTTGTGAGGCTGGTTGGAGCGTGCTGTGGAAAGGCGACTGCCAGGTTTTGGACCAGCCTGACAGGTGGAATGAAACGTGGGACAAAGTCAAAAAAAGGAGGCAAAACTATGAGTGTGAACAAAGAAAACAGCTGCCCAGGTGAGAGAAAAAAAGATACCAACCTATAATGATATGCTGGGGAAGTAGATGAAGAGCTGAATTCTGACAAGCCCAGCACCAGCCCCTCTCAAAACCTTGTGTCTTTCGAGGACACGGACAGCCATGGGTCCTGATCTGTCCATGCTTCCCCCCTTGTCTTGTCACAGAATCACAGAATATTATGAGTTGGAAGGGACCCACAAGGATCATCTAGTCCAACTCACCACCTAACACCCGTAAAGAGACCGAGAGCACATCGCAGAGCATAACACCAACCTAGATCCCTCACAGTCTAGTCCCTTGCATTCATGCAGGACTAGAGGAAGAGAGACTGGTAGATATTTATAAATATTTTCAACTCATTTGTAGTTACTTTATACTTATTTTCCACAGGTGTACACCATTACAGTAGTGCTGTCATTTTGCTCTAACACCTGGGCTTAATTATTTTCACGGGCTCACAACTGGATGGCCATCATGGAAAAATGGATTCAATCAGCAGGCATGACTGTGCTATTCTGTACAAGTCTTTCAGGGCAGCTGTTTCCATGGTGTTTGAGCATTAAATACAGTCCGTGGGATCCTGCAGCTCCTTGCAAGGCAGTTGGGCAGTCACTGAGTGACAGGTTGAAAACATAAAGACTTTCATTCAGATGATTATCAAAAGTTTATAGGGCAAATGGAAAACAAATGTTAGCAATACCATGATGTTCTTATGCATGCCCCAACCCTACAGTGTGTTTAGTCTTTGTATATGTCAGTGCATATTTCACTGAACTCCAAAACTCTCAGTATCTGTCTATTCTTGAAGGAACCTGGATAAAATATTCCCTCTTTCTTTCCTTCCTTCTGTTGATGATTTTATTCTGTTAGGAACATTTTTTTTAAAAATGTTAAGCAATGCTATTGCTACTATTGCAAATTGATGGATGTACCATAATGCAAACAACCCATGAGACAATCCTTGTGTTTTTGACAATATTTTAAAGGCGTCACAGTGATTGTTGAGTAGGCCATTATGGGTGTTCAAGCTTTTAAAATGTATTGATTTTAAATTATGCATGTTAATGTACCTATCAACATTACAAATATAATTTGCAGCAAACTACTTATAATATGTGAATGATAAGCTATTAATAATAACTGTGGCTGTAAATTAAATTACTTGATTAAGCTGAAAAGCTGCACTCTAATTTGGAACAGAAAATTACTTTGAAGTGATTTCAGCAGCTGATAATCCTTTTAGAGTACCAGAGTTTTATGAGCCATAGTCATCCTTAAGTCAAGCATCAAATTTTCTGACGGATTTTACCCACTGGCCTGGTTGGTTTGGTACTGCAATGCCCTGAGTGCAATGGATGTGACAGACCGAGAAAATAACAAGTGAAGACATTTGTTAACCAACATATGGAAGTTTTTTAATTAATTTGTTTCTGATAGAATGTGAACAACCTTGGTTTGGGTATCAACAAGACCTAAGCTCTTAGAAGTACCTTAATTTCAAGAGACAGCAGAGACATGTTGCCTCTAAAGCATTACAAATTCTTTGGAAGTTTTGAATATGCACAGAGGAACCAAAACCCATAGCAGAATTTCATATGAGGCTCTGAAATACAAGCTGACCAGAAATGCAATGCTTAAGCTCTACTACCATCATGTCTCACATTTCTGGTATAGTAGATTAGATTCTGGACGAGTTTCAATAGATAAAATAACCCAAAATAACTTACCAAACATGGACTACTGCACCCAAAAGCTGCTTTGATAGTTTGCATGTACCTAAAAGGAAAGGGATGAAGTTGTGGGAAAGTACTGGAAAGGTTTTGCTCAAGGAGCAGTGAGCCTTTTCTGTATATCCCAAGTGAAGCACTGCAGCTGCCTTAGAATCCCAGAGTGAAACCTTGGATTGTAAAGGTGCACGTAGCTGCTCAAGGCTTACCTGGAGCTCAGGGCAGCTGTAGCATTGCTGTATACCCATAAATGGACCCTTTCTCAAACCCTCCTGGCCCTAAGGATGCCCCAGACACTCGCTGGGGAAGGAGACGCCTTGGGGATTGTTACACAGCGTAACAGAGAATTTCGTAATTTGTGAGGTTTTCCTTTAGGGTCACCATTAACACACCCCAGGCAAGGGTACACCATCAGTGATTCATCTGGGCTGAATGAGCAATCAGACAAAGAGACACTGATAAACAAAATACAAAACCAATTCCACTTTAAGACCTGTGGGTACATCTATTTTTTGGGTGCATTTATTATTTTTTTCTAATCCAGTATCTCCAAATGCCTCAGCTATTGTAACCAGGATTTGGGGTCCACCTCTTCCTTCTGAGTTCTTCCACTAGATCTCAACTTATACATTTGTTGCTCTGAGGCACTTTGGGCATGGATTGGGTTTTTCCCTCTTTACTATAATAAATGCAAATTGTGAGAGATGGTGTGGTCATACATCACGGGATGCTGAAGCATTCAAAAGTGTTTTGAGTAAAGGGAACTTGTTTGTTTGGTCTCTCACCCTGATATTACAAATCATCCAATGGCAAGATTTGTTTTTTTAATTACATTTTGATTTCTCCTCTGCAGGACCTGGTTGGGCAGCATTGGTTCTACAAAGGAAGAAACTGGAAATTTGCAAAGCTTCATCAGTTAACCATTTGTGAGTTCCACTTTGAGAAGTTAACAGAATAAGGACAATTACTGTGTGAAAGCAAGGAAAGTACAGCATGAACACATCCTCTCCATGGCACTGACTTGCCTTCCTGCTCCTTCCTCCTCACCAGCAAATGGGGAAGTCCTCAGCTTCACACATTTCCTGCTTCTGTGACAGCTCCCAAGGGAGCTACCTCATTGGGAGGGTGAGGAGGAGAAAATCCTTACAGTCCTGATCCCTTTCTGCAGCAACACAAGCACCTTTTCTCTCTCTGCCTCCTGCTATGCCATATGGGAGCTTTGGTCTTCACCTTCACTGTGAGATGAAAGGGATTTAAGAGGCAAAGAGATGCCTTATGAGGTAACCTCTGGGTGTATCCCTGTTATATCATTGAGTTCTTTGTCTGCTTTCTCAGCAGTCACCACAATTATCTCACAGACACCAGTGGTCCCAGTAATCATCCTGGTGTCCTGAGATTCCCCTCCAAAGGGTAGCAGTATTTCAGACAGTGCTTTCAGAGGAGAGCTTAGCCAGGTGCCTGAGTGGAGGTGCTCAGTCTTTGATGCAATTCTAAGGCAAACACCCCGAACCTGTGCCCATTTTTCCTTCTGCATCTGGGACAGAGTAGCACCACTTCCCTCAAAATCCATGTTTTTCAATGAAATCTGTCAGACTAGTTTTGAGGGCAAAGAAAATAAATATTTCAAATCCACATTTGCTCAAAGGAAGAAATTTATGAAATACATGTAGCTGCTAAATTTGCCTTTCTGTTTCATTTCATTGAAATCATAATCAATCAACTGATCAGGCAGTATAATTATTTATTTACACGGTGTAATTATTTGGTGGAATATACTGCCACAGAATTTTAGGGGCCTAAATAAAAATAGTTTTTAAAAGCTGTTGGATGAATTACGGGGAAAAAATTCCTCGCTGTCTCTTGAACACCATGATCTGCTACCATGTGAGTCAGAAAATTCCTATGCCACAAATTGCCAGGAGCTTGGACGATAGACCCTACTTGGAAGAAAAGTGTCGTTGCATGCTTCCTCTCTTACTCTGTATTTCTTTCTTCAGCATTTGCTCTTGGCCCATACAGGCAGGATTGTCTGAATATGGTTATTTTCATGTACAGATAGTTTTTTTTGAAAGACCTTAAACTTCAAAGATCAGTAAAGACAACTAAAGAAGTGAAGTTTTTTGGTTTTAAGGTCATGGATGCAAGGATATGAAATGCAGTATATTGTGAAATCCTTGTCTTTGTAAAATATGAAAAGAATGCAAATTGGAGGTTAGGCAAACACAAACTACATTTAATGTCTTTGAAGATTGTGGATAGGTAGTTTTCAGTTGGACCCCACACAGCTCCCACATGATCAGTAATGTATTTTCTCAATGAATTGACCCTGCTGAACTGCCAAAATGCGAAGAGCAAGTAACCTAAAAGCCTAAGGGAATTCAGAGAATCTACGGTAATGAAGTGCCTTTCTGTAACCTATGTCCTGCATTCTAATCCAACAACTCCAGTGAAGGAACTTCATTCTACTCAATGCGGATTTCATAATTTTGGATGAAATTATCTTTAAATGAGGCCCTTTGGCACGGTCTTATAATGTGAAAAATAGCTGTATATCTAGAGTAACCTAAGTAATCATTAATTTTCTAAATGGAGGTTAGAAGGGCAGTTTCAGATCCACTTTTTCCTTTATCCTACTTTTCTGGTATTAATCAGCCTGTCCTTTGGCTCAACTGCGTGGGCATTAAGAGTTTCCTATTACCATTGCAAATAAATGGAGCAATCAAAGAAAAAATCTTTTCCACCTGTATCATATAAGACCTGTGAGACAAAAATTCTTCACTTGTTTCAACAGTGCAATAGAACTTGACTCCTAAATGGTTGAAAAAAATGATGAGGAAAGTTTATTTAATTTTTCTCTTAGTGATTTAATTGGAAATCTAGAGTACTGAGTGCAGTTGTGGTAATTCACACCTTAATTGTAAGAGTTCACTATTTGACTCTGCTGTTTAAAAATTATAGCAAATATCTGATTATGGACTTATGGGTTGTTGTCTAAGCCTCTAGAAGAGTCTCTCTATGTCCCTAAATGACACTTTTTTACCCAGCTCTCTCATGTTCTCTTCCCAAGAGGTACCAAGTGGATTAAAAATGTAACATTTAAGACATGTGCCTAATGAATTGCTGTGTTATATCTCTTTTTTCCCCTGTAACAGAAAAAACCCACAAATATTGCAGCTGGAGTTAGAGGCAAGTTATGAAATCCCTGATGTGCAACAGCTGTGGTCTAGCTGAGTTGAATGGTTTTGTCTGGTCACAAGACAGACAACATAAAAGAAGAATAGCAGTGAAATTATCAGCTGGTGAAGCAAAGCCTTTGGTTAAGATAAAAGACCTCCTTGGAGAACACTGTAGCACCTCAAGGCTTGACTACAAAGACTAATATTATAGTGTACATGCTTTTTATTTATTGCATTAAACCTGTTCAGCAGCAACAGATTGTCTGCCCTGTGCATGGGATTAGTTTCCAATGGAGCTGTTATATTTCAGACTCCTAAAAGCAAAACCCACTTGACATCTGGGAGAAAAGGGCAGCAAATATATTACGAAATTTAATGAGTCCAATAGAAGTAAGAGTTCAACTAAAGGTGAAATATAATCAGGTTTTAAATGTCAATGGGTAGTATAGGCTATTACAGTATTACTTTACTCCTGCTTTTAATAGGGTATCATTGCTATTTTCAAGTGGGTTGCACCAGTGTAAGCGGGAAACAGAGCCCCTGGGCTGCTTTAACTTATAATAGGATATAAATTATTTGGAGCAGAAATTCCATCAGTTTAATGGCAGTATCAAAAAGTTTAAGCTACATCCATGAAAAATATCGATTTTTCTAACTATGTATAAATGTTAGCACTTTTATTTGAGTCTCTATTTCACATTATGTCAGCAACCAATATGAAGAAAAAAGCACAGACTTCCCTGTGCTCAAAATCAAGCCCATCAATGTTATGAAACAACTCTTTTGCGATCTTCTCAGCTCAGAAGAACTCAGAACAACTCTTTTGCCATCTTCTTCAGGGTCAGAAACACATGACAACTAGCAATTGAATGTAATAAAAGCTAATAATGAAAATAGGACTCATTAGCCATTTTCTTGCCCTGGTGCCTTCACAATTTTTCCTGGTTTGTATTTCAAAACTGATGGCCACACTCTGGTTACATCCTCAGTGAATTTTACATAGGCCTATTTCAGCAGTCTGTATAACTCAAAGACAATTTAGTATTTAAAATTAGTCCAGGCAATTTTATACCTAGAGTAGACTTCAATGGACTTTCCAACTCCTCAGGAAAAAGATTCTACTTTTATGATTTAAATGTGCTCCAGTAAAAATACTCAGCTAACAGAATAGTCCCTCATTTCTATGGAGGCCACAGTGCTCCTGTATCCTTCAACATCTCTGAACTAAATGACCGCTATGATTAATTAAGGCAAAATTGCATTGGGTAGGATGGTTACCTTCAGGACAATGAAAAAGAAATGCTCTGGTACAAGAAAGGAGTCGTGCTATTCCTTTCTTCCAAGCTCTGCTGCAAATATAGGCAGACAAGCACTTGTGAACAGTTTAAGAAATCAGTTGTAAGAAATAAGCCATCTGACTCAAGAATTCTGTGCCTCAGTTAAGTTATTATTCAGCTACTGAAAACTTCAGTTTCCCATCTGTGAGATGACAAAATGGAACAAAAACCGTATTAATATTTATGTTCCAAATAGAAAAGGCTTTCAAAGCATGTTCATAAGTGGAAAATAAAAGCAGAAGTTTATCCAAAACTTTCTGGCATTTTGCATATTTAAAAACTTTCAGCCTTGCTGCCAGGATTTTTTGGCATAAGAGCAAAAGGTTGTTTTGTGTAGCAGTTATTAATATTGGTGGATAATGACTTAACTTCTATATATGTGATTTAAATGGTCTCTGTTATGTGGGTCAGTTAATTTTAGCTACAGTTCATACTGTTAAGAGTATGTATTCCTAAAAATGCCCACAAGTGGGGAAAGATATGTTTATTCGGTTGAAATGTTTCGTGATGGTTGTGTTTATGTCCTATATAAAGATCATTCAACAGCATGTGTGTGAATATACACACGTTTCAGAGTAAATAATGGTAAAAATTATACGGATCTGAAAGTACAGTGAACTTTCTTTCCTTCATATACAGGTTCTCTTTTCTAATTAATCACATTGGTTTCTTATGCACAGAATCCAATACCTTACGTGGACGATATAAACTTGATAGTTACTAGAAGAAGCTGATGGAAAACTGAATATTTTGTTTGAATCAATTTCCTAAGTCCTTATGGACGGAATGCTTTCCTTGTATTGCTGCTCACCAACACTTCCCACTTTTTTGATACATCAATATATCCAACTGCTATGATTACATAAAGCATTATACTCTAATGACCTGCATTGACCCAGGGAGAGAAGCTGCAAAAAAGGAGCAATTTCTACACATTTATTCCCTCAAATTCTCATAATGGCACAGGATATATTTCTATTATTGCATAATTTTGCAGTTTAAGAGAGAAAATTGATAGGCATGAAGTAGAGGACCACATCACAAGGCAGAGAAAAGCCAACTGTTCGTTTAGTTCCCTTGTAGTGAAATGGGTGCAGTAGAGAAAATTTAGGATGGAAAGTCCTGATGAAAGGGATGAGGTGATAACAGATTTCTTTCAGAAGACTACTGTAATTACTGCTGTAATTCCAGAACTCAATTTTAGTCTTAAATTGAGGGGAAGGAGTGGTAGAGTGTGTATCTCATGCTTTGGGATCGAAAGAGTGAGAGATTGTTTTTTTTCTGTGGGTGTCACAGCAGTGATGCTCTGCCACCTTACTGGAAAAAGTACGTGTCCTTTCTTCTTTATCTGGATTACTAAAGCTATTCTAATTTAACCATTGCCATATTGCCAACAATGAAGGTGAGAAGGGTCACTTGTTGATGCATATTAAAAAAAAGAAACCCCATGGCTGACCAAGGAATTTGGATTGCAAAAATGGTTTCTGAAATATTCATTTCTCCAACAGTTCATCGGGCTCTCTGGATTCATGCAAGGGACAATAGACTCACTCCACAAGTGGTGGATAATGTTTTTACAAGGCACTCATTCTTTTACTGCTGTGACTTGGCACCATCCTGTGGCCACTTTGAGTTTGCTCAACTTCAGTAACAATTTACAAAGAAAAACGTTTGCAATGAATTAATTTGAATTTACAAATATTTCAGTCTATTATAGGCAGAAACAGTACATATCTCAAATACGTTAATATGTTCACTAAGTGCTGAATAATTTGTCTTCCAACTGTCATTTTTTTTTACCTAATCTGATCTTGTTTAATCAGTTTCCCTTGTGATCTTTAAGTCAGAAATTGTTAGGTTCCAAAAGTCATTTTCAGTGTCAGTCTTGGTCCAAACTTTACGAATAGTGTACAAAAATTAGTATCCTGTTAGAGACAGCTTTGGAAATGATTTGCAAGATTAAACAGGTCAGTGTTTTTTGTTTTACATCAGAAATCCCAAAGGATTTGGACTTGCAGTAAATCTCCCAAGTACATTGTTCCTGTGGCACGATCCAAAGAGGAGGTGTACAGCTCAGAACCTTAGTCAGGTATTCCTTTTACAAAGTTTCAGGGTTAAATTCAGAAGATATCTGTGATGTAAATTTGATTTCTGATACATTTGCACAAAGTCTTTAGGTACATATAAGAAAGTTTTAATGAGCATTAGTGTTTAAAAGGCCCAGAGGTGGAAATCTCCTTACGTTCAGGTTGTAAAGAGGCACAGCTTCATGTTGCCAAAGGATTGCTGCGATTTAATTCAGAGCAGAACGAGAAACAGCACTGCAATTTATAGGAATACATTTTCACTATTTATAAAAAAATATACACATCTAGAGTCCTTTCAATAATGAAATACAGTCCATCATATTTTTAGTACAATGGTAAATTTTATTCTGACATTTAATGATAAAATATATTGTTTCAATTGAAATATTGTATTGATACTCTTTTAAATAAATACAATTTCTGTACAAATACAAAATGGCCTTACAAATCTTTTCATTTCAGTCAAAAATATTCTAAACATTTTGCACTAAATTGTACAACCACGTTTCTAAAAAGACTGCAATAAAACAGAATGCAGTTTGTCAGACTCCTCAGGCCGAGGGGATGCCCACTTCTTCTTCACATACTGAATGTCCAACTGCCCAGATTCCTTGGCCAGCACAATGCCCAACAATCCGTTTGCTTTTTCCGGCTCACCCAGCAGAGCCATAGCTACAACCCTGAAATCAGAAGAACAGGAGAGTCTTTTAATTGAGGCAAAATTAATAGAAATGGGTGCTTTCAAATATGTTTATATCAGGTTATTTACAGCCAACTGAATTATTCCTTTTTTCTGCTCAAGTCCCAGCATGTTCTTTAGCTTTTAAAAAATCACAATCATTTAATGTAAATAAAACATGCAATTCTTTCCCCAGGCATTCCACCATCAATTCCTAATCATGACTGGAAAATTATTTCAAGCTTGTAAAAATGAACATTTTGGGTCATTTTCCAGAACAAGTGTAACAAGGTTAAAATTCTAATAATCTCTCTCCAGACTAGCAGCACTTTGCTGCAGTTTATAAGGATACAAGGAAAACTTAGAGGGTTATTCACCAAGTAACTGAAGCCTAAGGAAGAGACTGCCCTGATGGTCACTGTGAAGAAAACGTACCAGTCAAAACTATTCTTGTTTACCTTGTGACAATGACCACAATATACCGCTTTAGATTGGTAACCATACTATATACAGGCATTTTAAAATGTTGCCTTGTCTACTTAAGGAGATCATCTTGATCCAGCAAACATGTCTCTGAACTTAAATGGTCCAGTGATTTTACTGGGAACAAAATTTTACTCTGCATATAAGCAGCAGCTGCTCCTTGTACAGACATCTGTCCCAACTGGTACCACTATACCTGATTTTGATTTATACTATTTCTCCTTTATCAGGCTAAAGGAGATGGAAAAAACAATGAGTCAGTAATGATAAGCTAAAATTTAGCTTGCTATACAGTCAGCCCTCTCTACTTCACGGTTCCCCATTCGCAGTTCCATTTCTTCATTCTTGGGGCAATGGTGGAACTCTGTTTATCAGGCATTTGTCCATCAGGAGCACCTTGTGCTGTGCACTGAGTGGCAGTGGGTGCACACACAGCCTGCCCAGGCAGAGCTGCCCAAGAGACAGCAGAGCTGGTAGGACAGTGCCCCTCTCCCATCGTGAGGGGGTTCCACCCCACCCCAGACCCAACTGCCAGGACGGGAACTCGTCCCTGCCACCACCCCCCCCGCCCCGAGTGAATTTAAACAAAAATGTAAACAAAAATCAGTATCTGGAGAAGCACTGGGCCAGGGATGCTGCCAGAGCAGAATAATGGGTGAGTAGGACCTGCGACAGACCTTACAATCCTAGATTTGAGCCAATAGTGATAGTCTTGCACTGCTGAGAGCCAAATCAGCTACCAAAATTCCAGTGCTGCATGATCTTCCATGTGTTGTTTGTACTGGCCACTACCAGCACCACCCATCCTGGAGGCGGCGGTGGTGGGGTGAGGGATGCACAGTGCTGGCTTCATACTGGAAAGTTAGGCTTGCATTCCCTGCTGGCTGTTGAGCCGGGCATCAGGCTCATACATTTTAGGTGGGACCCTCAGAGCACCTGCTTGGCCACTAACTGTGCCAGTGCCGTTCCATGGTGATGGGCTGGCCAGGCACAGCCAGCCACTTACCCTCTTCCACCTGAGCGCCCAGCCAGCAGGGAGCCTGGGCATGGTGCAAGCTGTGTTTGAACATGTGGTTGTGGGGTTTTGGAGGTGTGCAGGTCCTCCCCTATTCCCCCTGGGGATGACCAGACACCACGTCTACCCCAAGTATGGTGAGACCAGGTCTACTCATCCAGAGAGATGCCAGGACAGCAGTGCAGGCAGCTCCCCCCGCACCATCATCCTCTGTCGAGTGGAAAAGGGGTTTTCCCGGTGTGGGCTGGTCGTGGGCGCCAGGAAGCATAGACACAAACACGGACACATAGTGGGGTGGTGCTGAAACAGCACAAGAGTGTGCCGGGGCTGAGGGGGGCGGTGCGAGGGGGTGGTGCAAATTTGCATATTAATGAGCTGTATATCACCGCAGACAGAGGTTTCACAGTGGGGGGGACAAGACCCATGGTAGTAATTTACAAAATATAGTTAGAAAAGTAAACTCCAATGAAGGTTTAAGGTCAAGCAAAAAACCCTATGCAATAAAATGCGTCCTTTATTAAAAAGAGAGCAATGCAATGCACTTACTTGTCTGATGGAATATTCTGCTTTGCCACAGGCATCAAATCATTTTCCAGAAGATCCCAAATGTAAATATTAGATGATGCATCCAGGGCAAAGAACACAGCAGGTCTTGTTAAAGCCCACTGCAGGGCAATAACTGGCTGCCCATTTGTGCTGTCATTCCACTGCAGGAGGGGATACTCTGATGTCATCTGGTGTAATCTAATACTTCCATCTGAACAGCCAACCTACGTCATAGTTAAAAAGAAAATATCCTCTGCAACAAAAGAAACTAAGCAAGATAAAAACTGCTATTCAATTCCTGAGAATACCAAACATAAATAAAATTAGTTATCTGACTCAAGTGGCACACTTCTCTCATATCTGACTATATATGGAATATTTGGATTTTAAGTTTTGTATTTATGTATCAATATGTAATTCTGTGTATCCACCAATCCTGGGTTAAAGTCCCAATTTCCTATTTTACAACAAGTTCTCAAGCTATCAGCTTCACTAACACTGTGATCCAGCACTGCTGGACGGCAAGCCTGAACTGGGGCGAGATCTGAGTGTCACATGTAGTCTGTAATACCAAGAACAGCTTTCAGTAGGACAGACTGTTTAACAGTAAAATGACATTAAACTGATTAATAATGAGCAACTACATCTAAAGACAGGTAGGTTATCTCTGATTCCAGGTATTCTCTTATAAACTTTGCGTAACATTTACAAGTTTGCTCTAATTCAGGGACAAAAGAAACTATTCTGTGAAAACAGAAACTATCTTACTACCCTGCGTCACCTCTACAGCAGGAAGACTTCCAAGAATTTTCAAGTTCAGACAAATTTTTACAGTGACTGTGCAAACAGTGTTTACATTTAAGAGGACTCCATAGATACAAACTTGAAAAAGTCAGTATCACTCTGAAAAAATGCATTTGGGAAAATGCAAGAACGTCCCCATTGGTAAAAGAAAGTCCTGACTGCACAGATGCGATACAAAATAGTAACACTGTAGCCCAGCATATTCATTTTATACCTTAGGCAATCCCAAAGCCATCACATAAATGCCCAGAGCTGCCCCCCCAGACCTTTATTCCAGAGCAATACAGGTATTTTATCTCCAAAATTGTTATGACACTAAGATGTATGCCAAGAGTGAGAAACAGCTGAGGCTTCACTAACAGCAGAAGACCTACTTGCAATTCTGNTCTCTGTACGGGTGTTAGATGGTGAGTTGGACTAGATGATCCTTGTGGGTCCCTTCCAACTCATGGTATTCTGTGATTCTGTGAAAATTGTTATGTCACTAAGACACATATGCCAAGAATGAGAAACAGCTGAGGCTTCACTAACAGCAGAAGACCTACTTGCAATTCTGAATTCCAGTAAAATCAAAGAATAAAAGTTTTAAGGCTTGAAGTGCCATTCGTTTCTGTGAACCACATGCTCCCCCTTTTACATAAGCCAGGTGAGGTAAATAAATTATCATATTTAGTTAAATGTGTCAAATTTGAAATACTCACTCAGCAAGTAATTAAAAAATGAAACTGCTATGAAACTGCTTTCATACCAAAAATAGTGGCTTTCCAAAAGGGAAGAAATCAATTGCAGTGATGCTTATTGATCTCAGTCCACTCTCCTGGGGCTTGAAGAGCTTTGGAACAACTTTTAAATCATGTCTCGTACCGTGGCCTACCAGACCCTACGAACAATATAAAGACAATTAATGAAACAAAACTTCATTATTGGTATTACAAGAATAAGTTAAATAATTCACAGAGCTGCTACCTCAAAAGATCCTTACAAATTTTAATAGTTAAACAAATTTCAATAGTAGGTGCAAATTATAAATTTGATACTCAGTCTACTGGTAAAATTCCAGCTAAATGGGACAGCTTCCAAAAAAGCCCCAAATGAGATTAACTTCAGCATGTTACTCACAATGTTTGTTCCAACAATGAAATGATTGGGATTAGAAGACAGAAATTTGATAGTCAGTGTCTGTGGCATTCTCTGGCGAATATCCTTTGGGAAAAGGCTAAAAAAAAACCATAAAGGGAACAGGTGACTAATACAGGAAGTTGGCTCCTAAAGCCAATGTCTATTAATAGTTTGAGGAAGAAATGTGCATTAAAAAAATCCCCCACAAACAACAAATGAAATTAATGTTAAGTAAATCCTTATATAACAGCAAATTAATGAAGTATAGGAAAAATCAGCTTTGTGAGATAAACACGCAAAATTGAAATGTCCCAGTTTTCTTACCTGTAATTCAATTCCATAGTAGAGCTATGTACTAACTTCACTTTCCCTCCAGGAACTAAACCTGAAATGATGGAAAATTATTATTTAAACTGATTTAAGCACTTTTGCATTAAAAAAGTGGAATCATTAAATTAAATCCTAAGGTAATAAGTAGATTTCATAATCAATTTGTTTACTGAAAATATAGCTTTAGATATATAAGAATCTTACAGCATTTAGAACCATTTACTTCAGAATCCAAATCTGAAGAGTTATAGTTTTTGATAGAAATGGAAACATGATGACATGTTTGGTTTAGTTTTTCAGCATGCATGTAACATCCTGTACCATCCCTCCATAAAACCCACTTCTAGCAATTGTTAAAAAGCACATTTGTGTCACTTGGATCTTTGATGATGAATTAATGAGACACTGTAATAATGCTTCCACACAGTTGGTCTGTGTTACCTGTTAGTAGAGCATAACATAAATAATTCAAATCCTTCAAAGACAGGAATTTATTGAAGAGGAAAGAAGATGAATGCTGGTCACAGTAAAACTGTCTGAACACATGTTTAAAATGTGCCTCTCCACAGACATAATATCCAGATTTAGCAGCTTAATATAGCCTGACATTGCACACAAGCAGGTAGAAAATTCGCAAAAAATTTTAATTTGTTGGCATTACTTCCTTGTTTAGTTAAGTATTTTCAAATGTATCAGGATTTTAATCACTCAGTTAAGTATGTATTTAATCACATCCTTTTCCAGTTAAGTATGTAAGTCTAAGTTTGGTTAAAGAACAGAGCCTGTAATTTTCTTTATTCACAGTCAAAAAAGGGTGAATGGACTCGAGTTCTTTACTTTTTTCACAGAAACTTTTTTTCTCACACTAAATTACTACCAGACCCAAAAGAGAACTTTCAGGACAATTATCAAAATGGGGATATAGGCAACAACAAAAGCATTATGCCAGGTTTGGTTAAAACTAATGAAAGAACAGGAGGAACAAAGACATAGAATCTCATACTCTCAGCCAAAAAGCTGTCAAGGATACAGAATACAGCTCTGGTATTATAAGGAATGTGATTGTGTAATGGTAGTTACCAATACACCATTAGCAGCTGACATTCAGATAGAAGTGAAATAATTCCCATTATACCTAACCAATAACCACAAACATCAGATATGCATGATTCAAAATGAGTCTTTTCTTCAGCAATTTTGCTTTCTTCTAAATCACTGCTTGGCATCATTGAAACTTTCTTCTAACTTCACAGTCTTATAACTGGAACATTTTATTCTACTTCTAATGTACAATACTCACCTAAATCAGTTTGTGAACCAGCTAAATCCACTTTTTGCAATTCGACAACTACCTGAAAAATCAATATTTAACGTGAATAAACAATCAATATTTATCAGACTTCAACATCTTTTCACTAGTGTTAATAATACATGACGTAACTCCAAAGGAGCGTTTAGAGAGGCAGCTCTAACGTTACAATGATTACAGGTAGATTCTCTACCCCCTCTCAATGGCTGCAATTCTAAAAATAGCTTCACACCCCTGCTGGATGTTCCCTGCTGGAAAGCAGAATATGGAAAGTTACATTCTACACTTGATTGCTAGTTGGCATTTTAATGGTTTGATCAGTCACAAAACCCCCACCCTAAACCCCCCAAATAAGCAACTGTAACATATTCCCTGTGCTTTTCATGATTCACAAGGTAGAAAGGAGAGATCATTTGGCCTGAATCTGTTACTACTGAAGTTACTTAGAGCTTTAAGGGACTTAACCAGTGATACAGAAGGGAAATACTTTTATCCCCCTATTATTCACTGAGCTGTTTGGTTCCTCAAGCACAACCAATTCAGATGCAAACAGGCTCAGGAGCTGGGCCAATGCTGCATCAGGAAAAAAAAGACTGAAAATACCTGCCAGAAAGAAGAGCTGTCAGGATAGTAATTAAGAGTAACAGACCTGGTGCCTTCCTGATCATCATATTTTAGGGGAGGCAATCTTATCCACTGATTTTCACTGTTTGTCTCTTGAACATTGGTTCTATATAAATTATGAATGTAATTTCTCCCCTACATTCAGCACAGTCTCTGACACCACCGTCATTCTAAAATGAAGTAGGTGGGTAAAATAGAACTGAGGCCTATTAAACAATTAACAGAACTACATGAACATATTCCTAGGAAGTAAAATTACTGATTGCCTATTTTCATGAATTCATGTACCTGTTAATAGTTTTTCCTAAGGATAACATTAGGGAGTCAGGTCAAAAATTTTAATGAGAATTCCAACAGAATGACTAGCATTGCTGTACTTTTCAGGGAGGAATTCTCATCAGAAATTCTGAATTTGTGTTGCTATAGTTGAAGTATTTTATTATTCCAACACATTCTACTCTCTCTTTTCATACATGTATTACTCACCCACATATTGAGGATTCCGTTTTCATCCATTGAAGCTATCTGGAATGGAGGGCCTGACATTTCAATGGAAGGAATGGCAACAATTTATATTCATACACTGACCTTCCTCCTGAACAATATCAAAGGATTTGAACCATTTCCTACATTAATACATTCTCTGAAACTTCTACAATCCTCTCAGCTGCCTAAAAAGGGAAAAATGCTCTAATTCTACAGAAGGAAAAAAAGGTATGAAACTTTCTTTACTGAGAAAGTGGTCAAACACTGGAACAGGCTCCCTGGAGAGGTGTTCAATGCCCCAGACCTGTCAGTGTTTAGGAGGCATTGGGACAATGCCTTATTAACATGTCTGAACTGAACTGGTCAGGCAGTTGGACTGGATGATCCCTTCCAACTCAAACAGCCACTTCTATATCTCTGTCTATTCCAGTATGTGCAGCTTGTCCTACCAGGAAGGCAGACAACCTCTGTCTGCACCTTTTAGAGAAGTCTGGATTTTGTAAGGACATAAAGTGCAACAGATGAAATGCTGTAAAACTTGCGATATGTAGCACATTTCTTTGAACTGCTATGGATTTCAAAGTACAAATCTGCAATGGAAGTAATAATGTCTCTTCCAGACCACTGTCTGAGAATTTACGGACATGAGGATTAGGGTTTCTTTGCAAAGGTTGGTCACAAGAAAAACCACCAAGTACAGTCACACATTTTAAATATTTTCAGATATAAGCAAGTTGCTCAACTGACTCAGATGGGGATTTTTTCAGACATTACAGAAGGACTAAGGCTTTTCTAAAGGCAGTTTTGGAATGAAGACTTGCTTTATCATTGCAGAACAAAATATTGTCTGGAAAACAGACATTCTAACGAGCACGCACCCACATCTGATGTGAAGCTGCACTGAATGAACACTGCATAGAAATGAGAGCAGAAAACAAACGTGAATGCTGTGTGCAACTGATCCATCAGACAATTTAAGAGGCAGAGTAGGATCATAAACTGGATTTTGGCTATGATGTATTTGCTTCACTGGCTACCTAAAGAAAGACCAGATGTGTTGACGCTTTGAAGAGCAGCTTACGTACCCTCCTGAGAGGAGAGGCTTGAGAGCACATAACTGTGATCAGAGTCAAGAGAGGTTGAGACAGGTTCCACTGCCAGCACAGGAGAGGTGTGGTTTACTGAGTTCATAATGCCATCTGTAATTGAGAGTAATGAAAGTTAAACATGATATTACTTTCAACAGAAACCAACAACAAAACCTTAATCACATTCCAGTTTGTGGAAGAATGAAGATTACAAAAGAAGAGCAGATTATGAACTTGATAAAGAAGTACTTTGCAAAAGTCTCATATACAATACTGCAACCTGCTTCCTAAATTAACAAAATTCTACTAGATGAAACAATGTTATAACAGTTCTATTTACTTCTCATTTTCCAAATGACTGGTGCATCATTTATGCCACTGCACCAGACATTTCATTAAAATCTGCCATTTCAGGGTTAGCATGGAAAGAATTATGATAATTTCAAGCTTCATAAAAAAACAGGGGTAAAAATAAATCGCTGCTTAATATAATAAGGGCAAAATTTAAGAATAATTATTCTTAATATAAAGCAACTACCCTGAAACAAAGGATTCACCAAGAGCAAATATGTATTTACCCTTTAACAACATTTTAAAATAAATGTGTATTTAGAGTAATTTCAATGTAAGTTCTCTGCCAGATTACTCAGGATTTCTGGACTTGCTCCGTGCACTGAACTTAATCTCATGTAAGACTGGAGGCACAAAACTTCCTAAGTATACAGCATTAAACCTGCTTGTTTATATAAGCACCTAATTAAACTGTACCCATACATTTGACTACCAGTGCAGTGTGCAACACAAACCCACTTTGATCTACTAAAAAAATTTAAAGTCTGTCAGCAGCCAACTACTGTTTATTTTAACATGGCTGCTGCAATTAGATACACTTGTGAAGAGAAGAGGATTTTGTGAATATGTGCAAGTCAAAGCAGAGAATCATAGAAATACCTTAATATATGTGCTTAGATGTAGATAAAAAATATATAAAATTATACTAAGGGAGACAACAGAATAAATATTGACTAAGCTGATGACTTCAGATGAGGTAGTAGTTGAGGAGACCATTTTAATATTATAATGTTCTGCAGCTAGTCCACCTCTCTATTCACACTGCTTGGTGCACATTGAGCTGGCCTACATTTCTGCACAGCTACTAATCATTGGCAAATTTTACTCGACTAAATATAACCTCTGAACTGGCTGAAGAGTTTTTTCACAGAGAGAGTGATCCCTCAGTGGAATGGTCTGCCCAGGGAGGTGGTGGAGTCGCCATCCCTGGAGATGTTTAAGAGAATCACAGAATCACAGAATATTCTGAGTTGGAAGGGACCCACAAGGATCATCGAGTCCAACTCTTAACACTGTCTCCCTGGCGGGAATTGAACCCAAGTCTCCCACACACCAGGTGGGGACACTTACCACTGTACTAAAGTGGATTTCTTACTGTACTAAAGTGGATTTCTCGATGAGGAGCTCAGTGACATGGTCTAGTCAGTGGGGAGTTGGACTGGATGACCCTAAGGGTCCCTTCCAACTCAGAATAACCTGCGAAGCTGTGAACTACTGAGAATGATTTCACTGTGCACAAAATGACTAATCAGGATACACAGACACCAACCAGTGGAAAATGTTGGAACTCTAAATGTCCACTCGGTTTCATTGATCATCATGTGAGGGTGCATTCTTGAGTCCTCTCGAAGATCCCAGACCAACAAGGAACCATCTATTGTTCCAGCAAAAACTAATGTTGTTCTACTCGGACTAAAGCAGCAACACAGCACCTGTTAAACAGTAAAAACATGCATGATTGGTATGATGATAAAGGGAGATGATTCAACAAGCCTGAAATATGTTTGTATTTCCCAGTGTAGTTCCTATACACATTACATGTGTTTGTGGTAGAAGGGAAATTTCTTTTCAAAGGAGATGTAGGATACAAGACTTTCAGTAGCTTCTCCTTTTCAAGACAATTGTTTTGCAATCTGCATCGACCTGAAATGCTGAAGGGGGTGACTCAGCTATATGACAGCGAGGAGTAGAGAGAAGTCCTGACAACATCTGAACCAGATGTTTTACGTTCATTTGCTTTTCAACCATGAAATAGAATCAAAATGAAACAACCGACAAAACACCATAACCATCGCTTCAACCTAGTTCTGGAGCACAAAATAAAATGAGTGTTTTGCTCACTAGGCTCAAATGTGTTTCTCCAAAGATGGCATATCTTGCAGGAAGACAAAAAAACCCCAAAATATGCATAATAAAGTTCCTTCATTTTGCTGCGTAAATATATAATACTCTTAAAACATACCTCTGAGTCACATAGTAAAACTTTCTGAGGACTGGAGGGCTGCCAGATGTTCCAAACACATATGAGGCTCTTTCTGTTCAGTAAGCCAACACCTGCCTTTTCAGGTAATCCATGAACAGAAAGCAGTGTCTGCCTCTGAACTTGAGAGACATACAGGCAGGATATTTTTCGGTCTAAAACATTAAAAAAAAGAAGTCACGAAAGAAAAGCAATAAATGGAAAAGCAAACTCACTGCAGATGAAAAAGCACATTTAGCTGCTATAGCAACAAACAAAGAAACCAAGATGCAATTACGAAGAACATTTCTATTAACAGTCCTTTTGAAGCTATGCAATTAAAAAAAGGGACTAGAGAAGGAATCAAAGTACGTATTAGAAGTAAGTAGAAAACAAAAATGAAGACAGGAAGTTCACAGAATAATTATTCTGGGCATAAGCAGAATCTGATCTGATGTCATTATATATACTGAAAATTAAGCTGAGTCTCAAACAGGAAACAGCACAGGCCAGGCTTTTTCTGGTTCATCTCATGTGTTCATGTTAGATCACAAATAGTTCTGTGTTGTAATAGGCCTTTCTAACACAATTACAAATGCTCTATTTTCCATTTTGCTTTTCATCTGAACAGCTACTGTTTATGTGGAGGAGATGTAATTGCTTTTCAAACATATCAGGCTACATCCTCTCTGTTAATAACCTGCCTTTATCTGCAACTTTGACCTTACTGTCAGCATAAAGATCCCAAACAAAATTACACCCCTTGAGATGGCCCTTCAACAACAGGGGCAAGAAATCCCATGCATCATGCTCACTGCTGCCTATATTTCTGGTAGGAATAGACAGAGAATATCTTTTGTAGGATGCTCTGATGTTACCCATGTGAAACCAATCTGCACAGTTACAGCAAGATTACAGAATCACAGAATCACAGAATCAGTAAGGTTGGAAAAGACCTTAGAGATCATCGAGTCCAACCTATCACCTATTACCTAACCTAGCCAAACCTGTTACCTAACCTATTACCTAATTACCTAACCTGTTGCCATCCTGCTACCAACACACCATCCTACCTATAACACACTACCCTAATATCTAGGTCATGCCACCAAGTACATCATCCAACCTTTTCTTAAAAACCTCTAGGGACGGTGACTCCACCACCTCCTTGGGCAGCCCATTCCACTGTGAGATCACCCTCTCTGTGAAAAAGTTCCTTCTAATGTCCAGTCTAAATCTCCCCTGACGCAGTTTAAGACTGTGTCCTCTTGTTCTATCACTTGTAGCCAGAGTGAAGAGACCAACACCCAGCTGGCTACACCTCCCTTTCAGGTAGTTGTAGAGAGCGATAAGGTCTCCCCTCAGCCTCCTCTTCTCCAGACTGAACAACCCCAGCTCTCTCAGTCGCTCCTCATAGGGCTTGTGTTCCAGCCCCTTCACCATCTTTGTCGCCCTTCGCTGGACCCGCTCAAGGATCTCAACATCCCTCTTAAACTGAGGAGCCCAGAACTGGACACAGTACTCAAGGTGTGGCCTAACCAGTGCCGAGTACAGGGGGAGAATAACTTCCCTAGTCCTACTGACAACACTATTCCTGATGCAGGCCAGGATACCATTAGCTTTTCTGGCCACCTGGGCACACTGCTGCCTCATGTTAAGTTTTCTATCAACCAGCACTCCCAGGTCTCTTTCCACCTGATCATCCTGCAGCCACTCCAACCCCAGCCTATAGTTCTGCATGGGGTTATTGTAACCGAAGTGTAGGACCCGACACTTAGACTGGTTGAACCCCATGCCATTGGATTCAGCCCATCTATCCAGCCTGTCAAGGTCCCTCTGCAGAGCCCTCCTACCCTCCACCAGATCGACATTTATCCCCAGCTTAGTGTCATCTGCAAACTTGCTAATAACAGACTCCATCCCTTCGTCCAAATCATCAATAAAGATATTGAACAGGACAGGTCCCAACACTGAGCCCTGAGGCACCCCACTAGTGACCGGCCTCCAACCGGACACAGCACCATTAACCACCACTCTCTGAGATCTGTTATCCAACCAACTCCTGATCCAGTCCACTGTGAACCCATCCAAACCACAAGCCTCCAGCTTCACCAGGAGTTTGTTATGGGGGACAGTGTCAAAGGCTTTACTAAAATCCAGGTACTGCAATTCAAAGAAAAGTGGGGTTTACATCATCTATATATCCTGATATGTGCTGTTGGCCCAGTTACGAAAAAGAGCATGGTATTTTACATAAGAAAGAGTTCACTCTATATACTAAAATATATAGAATAAAGTTTCTTACCATGCAGGAATGGCTGGTTAGTATTCAACTGGAAACAGCTATCACTAATAGACAGACTGGTTTGTTGAGATCTTAGTTTCCTGGGTTGTTTTGCAACTTGATCTTCCTCCAGCAAAACAGCAATCACCTTTCAAACATAATTACATTCATAGAAATAAAAGGGTCATCTTATATTTCAGCTCTGCTATTTGTAGCTTTCTAAAGCTATGTGGATTAAGTTAAAAAATCTTTATCAACTCGCTTGTTAATTTTGCATCTTTGCAGATACAGCGCTACAGATACAGAAGTTGCACAGCTCTGATTCCATTCCTTTGCAGAGTATTATTTATTTATTTAAATTAGTCAGAACAGGAACTCTAAGTGTTCTATCAGTGTAGAATTATACACACAGCTCATAAGGGATATGAAGGACATAAAAGTACCTGGCAAGCAGATCGGAGGAAGTTTGCTAATCTTTGTGAATCAATTTTAGGTGTTAGAGCTCCATCCATTGACATACTCTGGCTATTTATGGGACCTATGGAAAACAAAACCCAAAAACCAAACTTGAGGCTCCAAGAGGAAATCAATTAAGGAAAGAGTAAGAACAAATTAATTTTTAGGCAAGAGGAGAGTGGCAGGAATCAAATACTCTTAGCAGAAATGATGGTGTTGAAGACCAAGATCTGTTGGGGAATCGTTTTTGCTGCCAACAGAAACAACAAGACAGAAGGAAGAACTATTTCTGCCACTTATTCTTCAGCCCCTCCACATGGGGATTCAGAATGCCTGTGGCAGTTGGCTGTCAGTGCAGCCTGCCACACCACAAATTCTCTCCATGAATGAATTCAAAAGAGAAAGTTTACATGACACGCACACACTCATAAATGAGTAAGACTGAAATGTTCTTCACCTCCAGACACAACAGAACTCTCTCCTGGATGCTGTGTCCATTTCTCCAGTGTCTCAACTTCCTCAGTCTGAATATCTCTGTCAAGATTGTCCTCGTTACACTGAACGTACGCCTACAGTAGAAAGTTGATCAACATATGAGTGACACAGCTAAGAATGACAGCACAGAACTGAAGAGAACTTTGTAACTGTAAAACTGATGTGCTCAACCTCTCGTTTGGAAATTCAGACCTAAGCATACTGACACACTGTCACTATTTTGTGCATGCACATTTTACCACATTTCACACAAGAGTGCTGGGCCTATTGCCAAAACACAGAATTTCTTACATGATGTACAAACACCAAACCCAGCCTGTTTGGGGACACTGAGTCACAGATGTTCTGAAAGCCCTCTAGAAAATGGGGGAAGGAAAATGAGAGAGTCCTCTTCTACCACAGAAAGAAAATGGTCTGTCTGGCCAAAAGTTTTGAGATCACTGCTTTATGGTAATTAAGGCTTAGAGATTGTTTTTTATTTTACTGTCCTGTTAGATTTCATAACTTTCTTTTTCAAGGAAAATTACACTCCAGGATGAGAATCTGCACTTTAAAGATTCAACTATTATTGTGTATTTGTTACGCACCTGCTTAGTGTTCATTTTACCAAAACTCCTGATGTACATGTTGTACTCATTTACAGGGGGCAAATCCAGTAATGGAAAACTAACTGAGAAATCCAGGTCAATCAGTGGGAGAAGGTCAGAACTCCGTTTTCTTTAAAATGAATTACAAGAGAGAAACAGAAGAATAGTTAAGACCCAGTGTTTGGGATCCAAAACAAAAGCTCCCTAATTTTGTACAGTACCAGAGATCTCATAATCCTTTAATCTATGTGAAGTTGTACCAAAAGTAACTGGTAGATAAAAATGCATCAATATAAGTACATAGAATATTGTAATTAGTTTTCATTTAAGTTGTGATATTATCATAGTTGAAAATTCAATACTGATTGCAACGGGCAATCTACAGTTTATTATTAAAACTGTCAAAAGCCCAGCAGATCATCTGACCTAAGTATTGAAAAGCTGTTCTGTGAGGTAGCAGATGAATATCTTTTCCTATAGTTCGGATGGTGGCTAATTCTCCTAAATTCACATTGTTAACTTACATCCCTTACATGTGTACATGCTTTATAAAGTTATTCTGCAAGAACTTCTTAAAAAAGTCTTCTGGCTTTGATAGACACATGCAAATATAACTTGAATGACCTTTACTTGTAACAGACTAGCTCTTTTCAGTTCAGCAATCCTAAGATATATTTTAAATACACGCATGAAATGACTTTATTGCTGATTCACAACCTGTGGGCACGAATACTGACCTCTTGCCCTAAAACTAGGCCTCAAAAAAACTTCAGTTATTGGACTTACCTACATTATATGAAAACAAGTACTTGAGATTGAGGGAGACTGTATTTTCCCACTTGCATTTTTAGTTTTGAATAATATTCGCACATTGTACAGAATTTGAGATACCTGAACCTCTTTGTCCTATGAAACACCAAATCTTTTCATCTTCCTAAATTCTCTTGCTGGAATGATGAAAGTAGCTCAACTCTTTTTTCCATCTTCCCTCAATCCTTTTATTTTCTGACTACCTTAATTTTTAACTTTTTCATCTCTGCTCACAAATCAAACTATACATATTTTGACTCTTAACTGGAAAACAAGTCTACCTTCATATACCGCACCTTACTGTGTAAAGTAAAATAAAAACTATGTGACATTACTTATTATCATCAACTACAAAAATTCCTCTCCACTTGTATGGATGTGTGGATAAGGAAGAGACTGACAATCTTTCTCAGAATTCACATGGCTATCAGTCTGCTTTAATGACATAAAGCTGTTAAGATAATTCATTTTAAGAGTGAACTGCTTGGATTACACACAGATGTCTGTTTACCAGTTAAATCCAGGCTCTTGCTATAGTACACATTCCTTGACAACGAGAAAATTATTGCAGTTTCCCTTTCTCTCTCTCTTGAACTTTCAGGTTTTTTTGATGACCCTTAAAATAATCTATCACATTATTACTTCCAACTCCAAAGTGCCACAGCTCATTTATGGGATGCTTTCAGTCTATTTACTGGGAGTACTGCATTATCACAGCATTAAATTCCACAACCTTTTTCACTTTCCAAGAGAAGGCTCATGATCTTCACAGGCCGTACATATTGTTAGCATGTGCACAGAGCCAGAGCCATAATCAGCCATAGCACATCAGCATTAGTAGCTGACAAACACTCCACAAGGCAATTCTTCAGAGATGCCTTCCTGAGTTTCCTAATCTGTCTGCACCATCTAGAGAGGAAGCCTAGACAATGATCTTGCATAAAATTTGGGCATATGAATTGAGGCAAAGTGAATAAGACACTTTACACAATAAAAATTTCCTTATGTTAAGATTAGCCACTGATGTGCAGCCACGAAACAGTGGAATTTATTACATTAACAATAGCATTTCATAATCTGGCTTTATGCCTCCAAGTATTGTAACAGAAAACTGGTGATAAATAAAGTGCTTCAGATAAATCTGGAGCTCCTGGCAAGTTCCACAAAAAGCAGGCATCAATTTCCTTCTTTAAAATACAGGGATGTCTTACATATCTCAAATCTAGATCAATTATAGATCAGCAATAACATGTTTTTACACCAACTCATGTCATCCATGAAAGGGAATATGCTATTTTGGCAACAGAATGCACCATCCAGTATCTTAATTATTTCAAGAAATTAAAGTTCTGCAGAGACCCAAAAGCAGCTAAAAGGCTGGCTCTTTAGTACTTTAAGTCAATATCTAATTAAGTGACTGAAGAATTATACAAAGAAATTATAATTTTGGCAATTCATTCTGTAATAAAATGATGCACATAAAATGACATAAAAATAAATTTCTGCTATAAAATTTCATGTAGCAAAGCCTGTAAATTACATTTACTTAAGAGCTAATACCACCACCTAAAAAAATATTGGATTCCATAAGCCTCAAGTTTATAAATGCCACATATTTCAAACATAAGGGGAAAAAATGATGTCTCACATAATGAGTTGTCATTTTATGTCGATTATTGAAAATACACTTACTTCTGCTTACTGGCCATACTTCTGCTACTTTGTCGTTGGTTTGCCTTTTGGAAATCCATGAATATCCCACAAGCAGAGTTTCTGACAGTTTCTGATGGGTTCTCTGTGATATTACAACACATTGTTAGTGCTACAGTTCACATTTTACAGAGCATGAAAATGTAAAGCAGTAAGTCCAAAAAGCAGCAGATTTACTACAACACAGCTACTCAAAGTTCCTCGTTTGCACATCACACAAAGTGCTCTGTCACAGTGTTCAGTACAGGGAGTATCATGTCAGCAACGGGCCAGCAATGTTCCCTTCTTGTGGTCCTTTCTCAAGCAATTCAAAATGACTGACCATTGCAATTTTTAGTTTAGAAAACTCTGATGCAGAAAGTGCTTTTCTTTCTTTCTTTCTTCTGCCATTAGCAGGTCCCTTGTTCCCCTGTGTACAGACTTTGTACCACGTGCATGCTACACTTCTAAATAAGAATTCATCACTACAGGTAGTGGAAAAACTCAACAACACAAGATTAATTTCTGTCCTTGGATGAATAAGGAAAACACTGAAACTTGTTCCTTGAAAATCCACAGTTAATAGACCAACTAAAAAAACTGATGCCATGTCTATTTTACTCCCTTCCCTATCTAAGTGGTAACTAATTAACCTTAATATCCAACTTCCAATCAGGACCGAAGGTGTTTCACTTCCTCAAAGGAAGACTGCCTTTTAAGGCACTAATTGTAAAACACTTTTAAACTTTTAAAAATAATTACCAGAATGGTCAACAACCATTTTAAGCAAATTAGATAAAAACTTCATCAAAAAATGAATGTATTGGAGCACCATGTGCTGAAGTTCTGAAACTTAAACCTAAAGATCTGATTCTGCATTAGAATGCCATCCTGTTCCTTAGCCTTTAATGTCTTAGCATCCTGTCCTACAGAATTAATGCAATGAATTGATTGTTTATTAGAAAAATAATAATTGCATAAATCTAATGCAAGAACAAATTCAGACTACAGTGCAATGACTATTTAACTGAAAACCTATTGACAGAAATATAGAATCTTCTAGGCTGGAAAAGACCTTTGAGAGACACTCTAAAGACTTACAGAAACTCCATGGTATTCTTTCATGACTGTAGAAACTTTGTATCAAGGAGACTAAAAAGCTATTTAATGTTCTTTTGCTCAGTGATTCACATGAGTATGGAGTGCAATGGGGAGCCACAACTGTAGGGAAATAAGTAGCTCTGGCACTCCCAAGTATCAGATCCACAAGGCAACATTTCAGAAAGAACCTGCATTTAAAGGTTATGTAGAACTACATATTTTAGTACCAATATTTCCCTCGCCTTCCCACCCAGAACAGTGGCTTTAATTTTGCTTAAAAGAAAAAGGTGAATTTAATGCCAGCAGAAGCCCCAAACAGTTCTAACACTCCTCCAGTTTTCAGAATCCAGACTCTCATATCCTGCTCTTACCCAAAATAAGATTCATTGAATGTCAGTCTGTACCTTCTTAGACTTCACATTTTAAAAGACTAGTAACGCCTGTGAATCATTCTTTGGTGCTGTGGAAGTTACAGTGCTTACCCACAAACCCCAGTGACTCAGCCACAGAACCAGATTTTTGTCTTTGGGCAGAATTCTAGGAAAAGTGGCCTAATTACTCATAAATTGGATGTGCTACTCCTACATGTAATAAAAAAAGACTGGTGTCTCGTCACATACCCATGATTGGTTCCTTTTTTTCATTTTCCAGTTTCTTTGGCAGTGAATTAAAAATTCTATCATTTTCTGCATTAATTGCTCTTTGGATTTCTTCAATTTCTGATGTTCTGGCAAAGGAAACCTCCCTTGGGTTTTCTTCTGTATCTCCTTCTTCACCACTCTTGTCTTCATCATCTTCAAAATCATCTTCATAATCCTTTAAAAGCACCAGAACTTTCAATAACTAATAAACATGGATTATGGGTG